>CM055955.1:16000509-16117109 GCA_029490685.1 Schizonepeta tenuifolia | reverse complement strand
CCTTGTGTGTGCTCATTCATTTTTGTGTGCTCATGCATTTTTGATAAGGACAGATACTACTCTTCATTCATTTGTGTGTGCCCATCATTCATGCATGTAGATGATGCAAAAGTGTGTGCTGATGCAGTTCTGTGTTCCCTTATCACTTGTGTTTGTCAGTGCATAGGTGAAATGTGTGATACGGACAGATACTACTCTTCATCATTGCCAATCATGCAGATGATGCAATGTGTGTGCTGATGCAGTTGTGTGTGCTCATGCATTCTTCATCAGTGCCTTGCAGATGATGCAATTGTGTGTGCTGATGCATTGTGTGTGCTGATTAAGTTGTGTGTGCTGGTGCAGTTGTGTGTGCTCATGCAGTCTTGTGTGTGCTGGTGCAGTTGTCCCTGCTCATGCAGTCTTGTGTGTGCTGATGCCTTTGTGTGTCATTGCAACCCTGAAAAGAATAGGCCTAGGACAGTTTCTTTGCATGATTAGGCCTTGCATATGGTGCAAAATTAAACCATAGGTCAGATACTACATCAAAATAATAAGTTTACATTCCAAACAGCTGCAAAACAAAAACTATCATACTGTTTGTCCCTGTAAACAACTTGACTTCAGTCTTCTAACCCCACTTCTTCCAATGCCTTTGAGATTTCATCCAGATTGTAGAATCTGTCTTCTACATTGCCATGTGTGTTTAAGAATGCTAAGCTTTCTCTGACAAGGGTTTCATCCACCTCAATGCAATCTGGCAAAACCCCTTCCCTTTGCATACTTTCCTTTCCCATATGAGGTATCTTGTAGTTATTGCCTCCTTGCACCTTCATGATCTCACCATAACAGCTCTGTAATGTGAGGAAAATGAAGTTTAACTTGTCTAGGTGGATAATTGTTGTATGCTTCTTTTACATTATGCAGCAACTCTTCAACATTGTGTGCTGGTTTCTGATCTTTGATGCCTTGTATACTTCTAAAGAAGCCAAGGTCATTCACATTTGTGTCTGGACTGTTGGCAGGTTGGTTGATTAGTTGGATATGGAATCCATCTGCTCTTGCTATTGCTTGAAATTCTGGATCACTGTCCACAATATGGGGTTTGGCATTGTCTTGTTGGATGTAGATTTCTTTTCCTAGAATATGCACTGGCCATTTGGCTTTAATTGCTGGCACCATCTGTATGATTGTGTGTTGTGATAAGTCAGATGCTACTCTTGATCCCTTGCTGATGTTCATATGCATATTTTGTTGTGATAAAATGCAGTTATGATATGCATATTATGTTGTGATAAGTCAGATGCTATGTTTGTCCTTGGTTGTCTTGCATCTGATGCAAATGTGTGTGTAATGCTGCTGGTTCTGTGATAAGTCAGATGCTATGCTTGTCCTTAGTCATAGGCATATGATGCAAATGTGTGTGCTGATGCCTTGTGTTTGAATTGTGATCTGGTTTCACACATTATGCTGGTTCTGTGATGAAGTTCATATGCAATTTTGGTGAGTAGTTTAAAATTTAAGAGAAATTAACTACCTCCATGAGTAGTTGATTTTTCATTACAGGCCTTGTAACTGCATGCATTGCTCTGGTTTCTATGGTGCCTTTTTCTCTGTTCTTTGAACTCCTGATTGCTGCCTCCTCTGTAATGAATGGGAAAATCCCAAATTTACCATAAAAAATTACAGTTCCATCTTGGCCTATAATTGGCCTTGCAACAGCACAATTGAACATCACTTTGGTGATGAACCTCTTTGACTTGCATGTCCTATATGGCTTAGTCTCACCTGCACAAAGGTAGTACCTATCCTTTGTTTTGGAAAGGTAAAACCATTTCTCATCCACATGCACTGTGTTGTGCATCTTCTGAAATTTTATCTTGCCACCCTCGATGATGCTTCCAAGCTGAGAGAGGCTCCAATTCAATCTACATATCTTATTTTCTGGGGTAAGGAAAGGTTTTATGGCATTAGTGTGTGCCTTGAGCTTCTTGTCCTTGTACCATTTATGCACCAAACTCTTGCTCACTTCCAAATTCTCTCCCATTATCCTCAGTGATGTTCTCTGTAAAACTGAGAGGCTTTTTACCTTATGTTCATCAAATGGCTTCAATTTCTTGCGTGTTGATACTACTCTTTTGCCTTCGATGTTTACAGGAATTCCAGCATCTTGTTGACATTTGGCCCGACTCCAAACATTCCAAATTGTCTTCAAACTGACTTGGAAATTCTGTGCAGCTGCTGCCTTGGCTCCATGATCCAGTTTGCCACCACTGCTGCGTGCAAGAAGCCATTGAGCAATGGCATTTTGCTCCTGCGCTGTGATGTCTTTTTTTGCTCCCATTGCACTCTGTTTTTTTTTCTGTATTGGAAACTCTGAAAATGAAGCAGAAAGCTGCATGTATAGCAATATTTATAGGGGTTTTAGTTGTACCTTTAGGTTTAAATTTCCCTCCTTTGGATTTTGATCACATCATGGAATACTTTAGCATTTTTTAATGAAAATCAGGTTGTTTTGGCTCCATCTCTCCTAATTTTTGGCTCCAATTTATTTTCTGTACAGTTTTTAAATTCAGGAACAAGTAATGCAGTTTTTCTGTACAATTTTTGGCTCCAATTTACTTTAGCAGGTTTTTTCGATAATGCAACAGTTTTTTCGATAATGCAACAATGTCAAAATCGAAGAAGACACTTTTGATCAATGTATGAAAAAAAAAATTCGAAATAAACAAGACAAAAAAACTGTTTTTTCGAAAAATTATTGTAAAGAAAATAAACGAGTAACGTAACTGTATCCCGAGTCCGTCAACGAAAAATAAAAAAAATGCGTAACACAATTCTCCAAACATACACCTTTATTGTTTCTCTCTCCTACTTTTTCTTAATCACAAATTAACAAACTAAATCCATAAATTACCACTACCCCTCAAATACACCTTTATTCCTTCTCTCTCCTACTTTTTCAGTTTTCTTAAAACCTGTGCCAGACACCAAATGGGTCTAATGGGACCTCAAATACACCTTTATTCCTTCTCTCTCCTACTTTTTCAGTTTTCTTAAAACCTGTGCCAAACACCAAATGGGTCTAATGGGAGTGGACGGAGGGAGTAATAGTTAATGAAAACTCAAAGATTTTGACTTCAAATATTATGCGAAGTAATTCTTCTCGTATATAGTATTCGTGCCCCCATAATTAAAAATTTCTGGATCCGTCGCTTCCCACAGGTAAAGCTTGCCCTGAAATCTGGTAGAGAGCGGCGGCAGATCGACGGAAGTGAAAAGCAGCAGCTCCGACCCCATCACCGTCGTCCTCAGCGCCAAATCGTCGCGAACTAGATCAAACAGCAACGACTCGTAGACGCTCTCGTGCTTCGCCAGCGACGGAAAGAAGTAGACCGCAATATCATCATCGGTGGGGCCACGTTGCTCGAAATTCTTGGGCCACACGCGCCACTTCGGCAGCTTCTCCCATCCGATCGACGCCGGCAGCTGCTCCGCCGCCAACCGCGCCGCCGGGCACGCCTTGGTCGAAATGCAGCCGTTTAAACTTTGGAATGTTGCAGAAATCTCTCCCCGGCTACAGTTGACGGTGAAATTCCCCACCTACGCGGCGCGAATCAGAGGCTGCGCGAGCTCCTTAATACCGTTGGTCGGATTCAGATCCGATTGTTCAGTGGAATGCGATCTGAGCGGTTTAAGGAAGCCAGCGCCATGATTTTTCCCCATTTCCGCCCTAGAATCGGAAATCTCGTACTCAGATCCTACTGATTTATCGTGATGATTTGGTGTTGTTTCCGTGGCCAAACCATAATCAGAAGCCTCGTCTACTTCCCCATTGATGAGGGATTTTCTGATTGAAGTCTGGGATCCTGATTCTGCCTTGGGAGAATTAGAATTAGAATTATATTTATAAGAAGGCTCGAACTCAGATTTGTCGCTAGCCTCGTGTTCTGAGTCGACGACAGGATATCCCGACCAATCCTCGGCCGCTTTTCCATTCTTTCTCTCGGCTTCGACTTTTCTTGGATTTGTAGATGGAACTCTCGTCGTTGGAATCTTCACTCGCTCCGCAGTAGGATCTTTTCCTTCTTGATAATCTGAACTCTTGGAGTTTAGGCTCATAATATCTAGCAGAAGAAGCAATATAATCATCTGACGAATGCGTAGGCGAACGATTAGGAGAATATGTCGGCGAATCCATGAAGGTAAGTTTACTCTGCTTCTGTTTTCGTTGGAGTTTTGTACTTGAAGGGTGTGATTGTGATTTGTGAATGCATTTCTCCTCCACAAGTCTCTATTTATATATAGGGAGGGGGGGGGGGGGGGGGTGGAAACGGGAAGAGCTATATAATATACATATATCTTCATTCTTGGGAAGCAAGAAATTATCGCTCAACATCTTCAGTTGGACTATAAAATTAGATATTCTTGGATTTGAGAATATCTGCCATGGTTTGAATCTTATTTATTATAGGATAGAATCATTTTACTTATTTTTAATATACAGTATATATATATGGGTGCTGATTTTTGGACATGTTTGTCCATTGGACAAACCGGTTTTTTTGGAATGAACCGGCCGATTTTTGGTAACACAATATTCGGTCATTATGTGGGAAAATGATTTGACAATTATACATTTTCCCTCCTTAATCTTAATTTCCCTCCACTAATTACTATTTTGGTGGTAATATTTTTCCCTCCATAATTTTTTTCTCCCACGTTTTTTTTCCCTCCAACCATATTAATTACTTCATTATTAATTTTATTAAATTAATATCTTTTTGTATTAGTAGAATTGTTTTATTAAATCGTTTTGGAATTCTCTAATTGGTAAATTAATATTAAAAAATAAATAATTTAAATTTTCACCACAAGAGCTCACACTATAGGCAAGAAAATATTTTAATAAATAATATCGAATAATTTTTTTATACCATTTAATATTTCGAACCACAGTATGATCATCAAAGAATTATAATTTTGCAATAACTAATAAAGTTATATTTAAAAAAAATTAAACGTTTATTGTAGAATTAAATTAAAGAAATAAAATAAATTAGTACAAAATTTATTTTATCCGCCTCAAACCTTTATGACTTTTGGGTAATGTGTCGATAAGTATTATTAAATGAAAATATGGAAATAAAAAATTATTATAGTGGAAATTAGTAAGATATGGAAATCACTAATCATGTGTCGATAGGTATATTAATGAAAACAAATCTGTGATTAATTATGGAAAAATTATAAAATCAAATCTAAATAGTATTACATTGGCCTAATTTATAGCAAATTAGGTAATCATTTCCTTATGTATCGCTCATAATTGTAGATAATTATCAATCAAATTATATCCAAAATTAAAATTGAAATTTGAAATTCAAAATTTGATTTTTTGAAAAATTTACACGTTTATGGCACAATTAGCGCCAAAGGGTATAAGTGCCCTTTCAAATTAAAGATTAATTATAGGTTAAAAAAACCTATTAAGAAGGACCCTTTATTTACAGAAATGCCATGGACAATTTTGGACATGTTTGTCCAAAAATCATAACCGTATATATATAGTATATATTTCAATTTTAATTTTATTACTACTAGTTTGATTTGTATTTATTGATTAGGTTACTTGTCTTGATTAGCGTACGCAATTACTATTTTCTAGCGTTTGATTTCAATCGTTTAATTAATAACTTATTATCATTATGATTGATTATTCCATAATTAAGATAGAGTATAATGTTTGTTTACATGTTAATTAAGTTTATTATCTTATAATTTTTATTTTTTCTTATAATTTTTTTGGATTTAGATACGAATTTTTTTGGGACATTATGTCCGAATAATAAAAATTCAAGGGCAAGTGCCCAAACTGATCGGCTCGGCAGGCCCTAACTGGAACCGGCCCATTGATCGACGGTTTTTAATCGGATCGGTAGTCAACAGGCTCAATTCGTAACCGGAACCGTGTTACAAAGGGCCAGTTACGGGCTACTATTTTGGTAACCGGAACCGCCGGTTCAGTACTTAAACAAAAATTAAAAAATCCTATACATATAACGGTAAATTCCACCCTACACTCACATGCATTGCATTATCATGATTTATAAATTGATTATGTTGGTATAAAAAATAAAATTAATATTTGTAGTTGATTTTATTACATTTACATAGCATTATAGTATATAATTTTATAACTGCTATTGTAAAATAATTAATTTAAGTTCACCAATTGAAAAATTATTAATCTAATCATGAGTTATAAATTGATTATGTTGGTATAAAAAATAAAATAAATATTTGTAGTTGATTTTATTACATTTACATAGTATTATAGTTATATAATTTTATAACCACTGTTGTAAAATAATTAATTTAAGTTCACCAATTGAAAAATTATTAATCTAATCATGGTCAGATTCTTCAATGTGATAAATTTTCAATGGATGAACGTAAATTAATTATTTTTTCGATGGCTAATTTAAATGATGAAATCAACCGAACATAATTATTTTATTTTTTACACCCAACATAATCGATTTATAAACTTATGATCGTGCAATGCATGTGAGTGTAGGGTATAGACTCCCTACATATAACAACTAGAGGGAGAGAATGAGAAGAAGTATACAATTTTTATACATACTCACTCATTTCACCCTTCAAAATCCATTAAAAGTGATTGGACGAGTCGTGGCGAGGCTATGGAGGGGGCAGAGGAAAACCAGAACAACGGTGGTGCGGGAAGGAGAGGTGGCGGCAGTTATATACCCTGCAACTGTTGTTGTTGTCTGAGGTGGAGATGGGGCGAGACTGCCTTCAATTAGGGATATAGGGAATTTGGAGATCTATTTTGGGATTATTTTATGTAGATGTAGACTATAAGTCATTCCGTGATGGTGTGGTGTCTTGGCGGATGAAATCACGTGAGAAAGAGGTGGAGAACGAAAGAAAATCGGGGGAGAAAAAGATGCGTGAGAGGGGAGGATTGGGGGGGGGGGGGAATACAAAACAAGTACTACTATAATTTTTTGTGAGGTAATGCTAACTCATATATCCGATGAGATGATTCATCATTCCAATATCGAAAAAATATAGACAGATCAATTTTGGAATTCGTAGAGTGGAATTTTTTGGAAGATTTTAAAGTTTAGGTAACAACTGGAAAAATGTTAAAAAATCGGGTAACCACCTATAAATAACCATAGATATAATAAGCTGTAGACTAAATAATCCTATGATCCTATTTTATTGTACATAAGAATTTCAATCTTCTGAAGTTTAGAGCATTCATAACAATGGGTGATATAGTCGTAGGGTGATGAGTATTAATTGTATTTTGATAGGGTCCAATAATTGATAGTTCTAGGGTGAAAATTCTACAATGGTAGGAGCCCTAGCCCTAGGGTGATCCAATAATTGATTATGATTTAATTTTGTTTTTTAATTTGTTTTTTATTTGCAATAAATAAGAATACCAAATTAATTATCTAAATATACAAAATTAAAAACCAAACAATTTAACTTGTTTTATTACAAATGTATAATAATCTAAATCTATAACAAGCATGAAAAAAAATTAAACTACAACATTTTATTTTTTTATTATTCTAATAACAATAGATTACAATTTTTTAGAAATTAAAATAACAAAAAAAGCCCATAAAAATCAGTTGAGCCCATAAACAAAGACCACGTTAAATAACCCATAAAAAAAGTCGACATTAAACAAAAACTCTATCTTCTCCACACCCCTCATCTTCTTCCTCATCTTCGTACCTCTTCTTCATCGTCACCTTCTTCCGCCATTTTACTAAATTTCTGTAAACAAAAAAAAAAAAAAAAAAAAAAAGAAGTCGTGGAGCACGGCACGTGTCCATTCTCTGCCTTCGTTCACCCGCTCTTCACAGCAAACTGGCATTCGCCCTTGCCTGATCTCCAACGGGTATCACCCGCATCACGGTTGGGCAAGAGGCGAGTGAACGGCGGAACGCCCGCGCTCTCATCCACCATTGAAGATGCTCTTAGTAGAAAAACATATAGCTATGAATTATTTTGTGATGAGAGTGTT
Source organism: Schizonepeta tenuifolia (assembly GCA_029490685.1). NCBI lineage: Eukaryota > Viridiplantae > Streptophyta > Magnoliopsida > Lamiales > Lamiaceae > Schizonepeta > Schizonepeta tenuifolia. Next base: position 16,109,056 of record CM055955.1, on the reverse strand, counting down.
CTACAAGTCTGCAGCAACTGCCCAAAGTATGCAATGGATAAAACACGATTATGATTTATATGCAATAAGTTGCAATCCACACACGAAATGAAATATTTCAAATCCTTATCTTAGCAAACTGTATCAGAGTTTATACATACTGCTAAGATTCCATCTACTGCTATCCCTGATATTCTTATCGAAATGTACTCGCATTCCTTCAAAGATGCCCATTAAACTAAAATTAAGTTATCAGAAATATTAAACTATACATGTTGAAACAGGACAGATGAAAGTAATCGAAATTCTAACAGTTGAAACCAAATCACAGTAATATGCATCCTCTACAAATCACAGTAATATGCATCCTCTACAAGTTCGTTGAGGCCTACGTTGCGACGAGTGAAGGGTTCATTACAGGTTGGAACTTAGGTGGGATTTTGAGCATTGGAGGCTGGATTTCACCTGGCTTCCCAAGTTGGCCGCACGCAGCCATCTGATCATCACCTCTACTCGGTCGCATGAAGACCACACATCCTGCTCCAGCAACTATATTGCGAAACTCAACCATTTTCTCGTCTTTCGTTGGCTTAAAGTTTGATCCGCAATGAGAATTGAAAGTAATTAGATTGATCTTGCAAGGAATGCCTTGGACTAGACTGATTAACCGCTTGGCATCTTCGATACTGCAAAATCCACCAAACAATCAATCAGTACCGAAATTCCCAGAAACTATATACTAGTATGTTTTAGGACAGATAATTTTCAAGAGAGGACATATTTTATGCTACTAGTATAATTAACGTGCACTCGCACGTTAAAAATAATAATTATTATAAAATTTAAAATAAAGCTCATAATTCATACTAATTAGCCATTTGATTTTAGAGTTTAAAATAAAATACACAAATCTTATCAAGTGCTTACTCTGAAAAAGAAACTATTCTCTCCAAATAGATTGATATCGTTGTTTTTGCATTCGTTGCATGAAGAAAACACATTAAAAAAAAACTACATTATTATCATTGTCTAATTTCAAAATCTTTTATATATGCTAATTCATCATTCTATTAATTAAGAATATACAATTAATTTCAATTCCTTCATGTCGTTCTAGCTTTAACTACGGCACAATGTAGACCATAAAATGCATACTAATATTAAAATGAAAGAAGAACGTTGAGCAAATTAAATTCCATTCATATCTTTAAGCAAAAGAATACTTGATGCCAACTTTTGTTTTTATCTCGGCTTGTAAGAATGTTTAGAATTGTCTAGTCATGTAAAACAACGTTATATGGACATAATCATATATTGTCAATTTCTAATAACATAGAACAAAAGAAAAATGCAGTTCTCTCCGTAATCTTTAGACATAAATAAACCGTTCATCTCATATAATGAATATCATGTTGATCTTCCTAAAGTAAAAAAAGAACAAATCCTAAGCTTTCACTTTTTTTGTTCTTTCAAAATTAAATTCATTAAATCAAATTTTGAACGATCATACAATATAATTCAAAAGAAAAAAGGGTTATCAATAACAAACAAAATCGAGAAAGAAAAAGGAAGCAACTTATCTTAGAAAATGAAACCTGGACAATTCAATCCTAAAGATATATGACTCTTCATCAAATCGCTGCTCTCTTTGAATTAAAAAATTGTGTTAAGAAATTATGTTAAAAAATTTATATATATATATATATATATATATATATATATATATATAATTTAATAAAGTGGCATTTTTTCATCACTGCTTTTTTTGCATTAATAAAGTGGCTTCTTCTTGCTTCTATCAAATATAAAAAGAATATATTAACAAAAAAATAGATAAGTATATCGCACAAGTATATGTATAGAGAAATCACCTTAATATGGTTTATCATGAATATACACTATACATTTTGAAATATGCAGATGTAGTCGACCTTTTTGATGGACTATGAATGGGAATAGAATCAACACCAAGTTTTGATACTTCGAAAAGATTAAATAATTTACACGGATTGATTGAACCTCAAAAATATTTAAGAATTTTAAGTTGCCCTGTTGGAAGATAAAAAAGGCTGCACTTTAACGTGAGTAAAATCATGTATGAACGAAATAACAAGATTGGTATTACATATTAACAAAGATATAAACACAGGATAGATATATTAATAATATATTTCTTTCAAATCATAATATTATATAAGGTAAATAATATATATTAGCAATAAGGTAAGTTTGTAATTCTTATGGCGTATGTTATATATTATATCTTATATCACGCTATTGTCCTTAATTTTGATAAGCAGTAAGGATATTTTAGGCGATTCAAATTTTGTAAAACAAGGCTCTTTTTATATAAGTATAGATATAGATAGATTTGCAAGTATTCAAGTTAGTGTTAATTCCTATACCCTTGTCAACTCGACAGAAAATGTAAATACAGTTTTATTCTAAAGTGCGAAGTACATTGAAGCAGAAATTCAGCAGTTAAGAAAACGTAGTACGGACAATCAGCTAATTATGCAACTTACAAGCAATGCAGAAATTCAGCAGTTAAGAAAACGTAGTACGGACTATTGCCATATTCATTACTGCTGAAGGGCTAAACTATCGAGCCAATCTCAAGCTCTGCATGAAGAAGCTGCTCTAATTTTATGTATATATATATATAAAAAAATTATCTAATATCAGAAGTTCCTTTGTCGGTGTTTCTTTTTATACTGTCCGTGCATAACTGCAATGAACATATTGAAACATATTTGTGTATATCATTATTTAATTCAAGAAAAACTAGGCCTTAATACAGATATGATATGATTAAGTCGTCTACTAGTCTATGAAATTCGTTGAAGAGTGATTGTTGATATTGTCTGATCTAAATTTGTTTCTTGGTTAAAAACCTACAAATCATAAGAAACAGTATCAAGAGATATCTGACCTGTCATTAACTCCAGCAAGCATTACATATTCAAATAAGACCTTGTAGTTGCGTTTCAAACGAAGTTCCTCACGCAGCGTACCAAGAAGCAGCTCAAGATTATACTTGCGGTTGATTGGCATGACCCAATTTCTGACCTGCATATTTTTAAGCAATATAATTAGAATTATAAAAATATTTTCTATCTAGTATAACTGTAACTAGCAAATAAATGAACAAGAAGGCTAGGGGGTAGTACCTCATCTGTAGTAGCATTTAAACTGACAGCTAATGCACAGTCAGATTCTTTAAGGAAACGCTTTATTTGTGGAACAAGGCCACTAGTCGAAACCGTAACCTTACGAGGACTGAACTGAAGACCTTGCTTGTCTACCAATATGTCAGCAGCTTTTATAACATTCTCAATGTTGTGAAATGGTTCACCCATCCCCTATAAAGAGTAAAAAAATTCATTCGGTAACTACTAACCTCCTGCTAAGCCCGATGATGCTAAAAGTTTAGAGCTTAAGACGATGGATTATTATGTCAGTTAAAAACTTCAATCCTTTGCAGAAACTTGATTTAAATTGTCTCATATATCCAGGTCAAAAGTAAAATCATCATACTCGAATCCGTAACCCTTAGCACATTCATCAGGTGACAAGTATTCAACAGGAGAGGCCAGATGGACGGGGAAGAAACAATTCAAGCTGTTTTGACAACAGTAGTTGCTTAAGAAGTGTCATAATCATACAACTCGATTATATACTTACCATGAATACAACATTTGTTACGTTACCAACTTCACGTGAGAGCAGTCGCCTTGCAGAAACAGCCTGCTCCACTATCTCAGCAGCAGACAAATTTCTTTTCAATCCCATTCTGCCAAGAAATGAGCAACAACCATCATTAGCTGCGTCATTAAATAAACAATCAGAGTAGCCCTCTTCTGTTGGAAATTTGCGCTATCACTAAATTTCCAAATTTGCACATCAAGTGTTTTAGTCTGAGAACATCCTTTTGAAACTCAAAGCTCCAGAAGGAGCATAATTCCATTTACATTACATAATAAGAAAACTAAAAAGGAATTAAAAATAAAAAATAAAAAGTAAATGGAGAATAAAAATCCTACCTTCCGGTATAGCAAAATTGACAATTCATAGCACACCCCACTTGACTAGAAACACATGCTGTGGTCCGCCCCCTACGGCCAGGAATCACAACGGTTTCTATCACCAGCCCATCCTCCAAAGTGAACAGAATCTGTAAGATCCTGTGGCTCCAAAATGAATGAGATGGTTCTCAAAACTGTTGAAGTGCATGTAAGCAATACAAGATGCAACCTAATACAGAGCATAGCCATACGAGATTTAGTGACTAAACAGGCAAAAGACATGTTTACCTTTTTGGTTCCATCTGATGCTGTAAGAATATCCTTGAGGTGTAATGCCTTGAATTCAGCATGTATGCTCAACATCTTCTTAAAATCCTTGTTTAGACCTTGCAGTATCCAATGAAAAGAGGAGGAATCAGCACCAACAAATGGAAATATGCAGCTTGACAATTCTTGAAGAGTTACGTAATTAACTTATTCAATTCTTGAAGAGTTACGTAATTAACTTATTCTTCTTTTTTTTTTGGTTTTGGGGAAATGAATGGAAATTAATAAAATCAACCAATGAAAAATTTGAAAAAAAGGAGGGTGAGGGAGTTTGAATTTTCTATTTTTATACTATCTTTCTGAAGATACGGATATATGTCTAGTACTAAAGCTGAAAAACATATATGGCAGGAAACAATGAGCAGAAACTTGCCATGCTAAATTCAAAACATAAAATGTATTTTTGGCCTAAGAGAAAGTCAACTTCCTTTCATCAACATAGTTTCTTGATTCTCTTATTAGTTATTATACAAAAACTAAAGTCTAAAACAAAAATAGAGCATTCGGCTTCAGGGGCTATACAAATAAAACTTCAAAGCAGGTGGATATAGAAGATAAAACCAGGAGATGAAGCCGAGCTAAGGAGACCGACCTTCTAATTCTTCGTAGCAGTGAGCCCAATTATTGTTTCCGTACAGGCATTTCCATAACATCATAGCCTGACCAGGCCTATAACCATGCGACTGGACCCATTTCTGGTATAGTATAGCAGTAAACAAACGTATGAAATCGAAACAGAAACAAAAATGACGATTGATGTAGTGAATTTTTCATTCAAGTGATACTCAATACTTGGCCAAGGGCAATTATAATTTATAATATCAGAAGATGATAGGAAAAACAATTCAATCTATGCTAATAGAAAAGGTAAACATTTATGCTGCAAAATATTGATGAGAGAGAACAGTGAGGAGGCTCATAGGCATATAAAAGAATGCAGCTTGTAACTTGTAACCACGCAATCAGTGAGCCACATTGTTAGTATCATATAAACCTAGGATTTCACTCAATGATTAAAAAGGTGTAATACCTCAAGCTCATGATATCTCATCCCTTTCAAAAGAACCCTGGAACCCTTGATTGGAATCTCAATATTTTCCTGGCCCCCTGAGCACGAGAAACGAAACATAATTATTAGTCTCTCAGATTGAGAAATATTCAAGGGGAAAGAAAAGAGCCCATCGAATCAAAACAGGTGAAAAAACAAAAGAACAGGGAGGAAAGTGACCTAAAGGGGTGGGGGAGATAGAGGATTGAAGAGTGGCAGCGGCTGAGAAAGAGAGAGAAGGGCCATTAGAGAGATATGGAAAGGAGGAGGGAGACTGAGTTGGGGGATTAGGGAGAGAGAAAAGGCGAGTTGGTGAGATAGAGGAGGAGTGAGAAGGTTGAAGGGGGAAACAGAGCGTTGAGAGCTGCTGCCTCATCCACTGCCCGCGGCTCAACGTCATCTCCATTGGCCTGGCTGCCATGCTCTCGAGAACCAAGCTCTTAACAGTTGCCGATCTAATGCAATTTTTTAATAAAAAATTATTATTTATATTATTATTGCAAAACCGTTCTCATCAAGCGTTTGTAGTCCAACGGTTAGGATAATTGCCTTCCAAGCAATAGACCCGGGTTCGACTCCCGGCAAACGCATGCATTCTATCTTTGTTTCTTATTACTATATGTTTCCTTAGGTGTCTTTATGGGCTTCCTTTATTCTCCTCCCCATTTATTCTTTTGTTTGGTTACAATTAAATTCCAATTCTAAAATATTCTTAAATTGTTTGTGTTGTTGAATCACAAACTCAACTCGAAAAGTTAGAATGTGATTGGTAATGATGAAATGGAATGATCATTCCTATTTCTACGTTATTCTTTGCTTGGTACGTTTTATGATCGAGAATCGTCATTCCATTCGCAATCACCTATCCAATCTCAAGGTAATTAATCATTCCTTCCTCAATTATGGTATTAGCAATTTCTAATGCTTCTATTTTTTTAATTTGATTATTTTATCTTTATATATTTTACGATTTCATCAATTTTACCCAAATAAAACCAAGAAACATCCATCAATTTTAACTTATATACACACATTATACACAGACACTGCACCCACACACCCACACATATACACACACTACGTGCACGCACACATATACACACACTGACACACACATACACACATTGCACACACACGCACACATATATGCACACATTGCACGTGTGCGCGCGCACACACATATATATACAATCTATCAAAGAATGTATATTCCATTTCTTTACTTATTCCTAGTGCATACCAAGCATAAGAATCAACTTACACATTCCATTCCAGTTTTATAGCCTCATTCCATTCCTACTTCGTTACATTCTAATATACCAATTACCCCCTTAAATTATCTAGAAGAATACTGAGTATAAGTGTGTGTGAGTTGACTTAGGAATAGAGTGATTATTGCCCAAATACAAAGGTCTCGGGCGCACAGTTAAAATACGGAGTGCAAAATATGGTTGTACACTTGATTTTTAAGAGGGCACAATGCCAAATTGCCAAATTAACCCCAGTCCATATTATCTCATTTTCTTGTGGACAGACTGAAGGCAACTGGAAGTTTGGATTTTTATGCAATTTCATAAAATTGTAAGGATCGAAACTTTATTTTCAGAACTTCTATCTAATTTCATGTTTTTCTCTTCCAGAAAGGTTGCTATAAATTGTTAGTTAAAGTGCGTTTACTTTGATGGAAAATGAAGGAAAGAGAATATTTTAATTTTTTTTATTATTTTTATAAATTTATTGCGTTGGTTAATTTTCCTCGGACATGATGAATAATCTTTTCGGGTAGTCTCTTTTCCATTCATTTCTCACCAATTGTGGATAATATTAATATGGGAGGGATGTGATAATATTTTCCAATGAATAAAAGTCATAAAAATAGGAAAGATGTGGAGGGACCATGTGATAATTTTATTTTTCATCCTAGTAAACATGTGATAAAAAGAGATGAAAATGTTAATATTTTCTCATATTTTTTTATCCAATTTTCCAATGGAAATATTTCCATCAAAGTAAACGCACCCTTAGAAAAAAAAGACATTTTTTTCTTTTATGTCGTAATCATTATATTACTAAAAGGAAAACGATTCTTGTTTTGAAAAAAATCCTACGTGACACCCCTTATATTCCTCCACTCATATTTATCTAAATTCTCAAATTTTTGAATTTTTAAATGTAAAATAATAGATTTTTGATGGTCCCGAAACGAGTTACTGGTGTATGTGGGGGGGGGGGGGGGAATACACCAGTTAGGATTTAAAAACTTAAACCTGAAAAATCACTTCAACTGAGTAAAAGATGACTCAGTTGGAATTTCACAGCTGAGTAAGTGACCTCAGCTGGAAGAGTGAGGCTGTGCGGAATGTGGTGGAAGAAATAAACTCGTTAAAAGCAACTCACGCAAAAACAGCTCGGTTGGTCAAGAACCAAAACAACTCGGTTGAAAATGTGCAAATGCGGTTTGTATGTCGGTTAGATTGATCAGATAAATATGTAAAAGCAACTGAATAAAAACAAACACAGACACACAGGATTTAACGTGGTTCGGAGATAATCCTCCTACGTCCACGGGGAAATGTGAATCCACACACCTCAGTTCAAGTTCTTCTGGACATAACCACTCAGCTTACGCGGGCTGAGCAACCGTTAAGGATAAGTTTGCGGGTACTTATCGACCTTACAACTTAGTTTCCGGGCACTAAATAGCCTATGTCAAGTTTGCGGGTACTTGACGACCTGACTACTCAATTGCAGGAAGAGTAAGGTCCTAGCACACTTTTTAGGGTGTGAGAATGGGTGGGATTTCCAACTACAGCTCGATCACGAATGAGAGCTGGATCTAAGGCTTGAATGAATAAATACTCAACCTAAGATCAAAGACAGATTTTCAATCTATGAACCCTCAGCTACTAATGTTCTATCACTCTTGAACTCTCAGCTGCTGATGTTCTTAGAATAGGATTTTAGCTTGATTCTCTTGTGATTGCACTTTTCTCTCTTGCTTCAGTCTGTCTCGTGTATCTCTCGAATGAGAGAATTCCTCTATTTATAGGCGGAGAGAATCAACTAGCCGTTGGAGGAGCAGTTGATCTCTGATCGTTTGATAGCGATGGCTTGTCTCTCATCTCTGCAGACTTTTCCGATATGGCATTTGTGCTCTTCTGCATTTCATCTGAGACAGCCTTGTGTTGGGCCAGATGGGGTAATGACTGAACGGTCAAACCCTCATTTGACTTCCTTTTGAAATTCAAATCTTAAGCTTTCTGATAGTCAACCTCGGTTCGTCGGTTGAAAGTCTTGATCTTCATCTGAGTGGTTTTCAGCTGATGTTCTGAACTGTTGAACTCTCAACTGACTTTGAACTTCAAGCAGTTGATCTTCTTGTTCGAGTTCTACAACTGAGGTTCTGAAACTGAACACTCAGTTGTCTTCCTTGTATTTACTCAGATGGGTTTGAACCCTCAGATGACTTTCCTTTTCATCTGATGTTCTCTTCCTTTCTACTGTTTCTCATCTGATGAACGCTCAGTTGGTTTTCTTCACAACTGATGTTCTGAAGACTTCCCCCTTTTTCCATCTGAACATATGAACTCTCAGTTGTTCTTAATCATAACTGATGTTCTGTCTGAGTGATGCCTTGTTGCCATCTTTTAGCTGGAGACCTGTAAAGATAAAATCTCAACTTTGCTCAAACAGCGAGCCTAATTTCTAACATTAGGTTCTGGCAACATCTACTCGGTTGGGGTCAGTCGGTTTTGGAATTCATCAAAACTCATACTAATAAATTTCCCAACAATTTCTCCCTTTTTGATGATGCCAAAACCACTTACAACTTGAAACCACTATTGATCTAAAACTCACTAACTTATCTACAGTCTCAGCTGAAATTCTAGACAGTCTATAAAATGAAACATCAAAGGGTTAGTGCAGATATAACATGATATTGAAAGACTTTGTGATTCAAAGCTTGGACAATGAGGAATTGTTCATCAAGGTGAATCGCATTATATACTTTGAAGTTTTTGTTACAACTGAAGGTTACAAGGTTAAGCACAAAACAGATAAAGATACAACAGATGCTTCAAAAACTACAACATCCAAAAACTTCATCAGCTCAAAAACTTTGACAGCTCAAAAATACTGTTGGCCGTACTTGCTGAAGATTCGGTCGAAAATCTCTTTCTTCGCAGCTGACTCGATCCCAGTGTTGACACCATGTTCCTTGCAGACTTGTCTCGCCTCAGCCATGATCGCGTTTCTGTTTGGCGTGCTCGTGCCTTTGATCATCTGAGGACGGTATATACACTTCTTTGGAACTGGAACGGTGTTGGGATCGAGCTGAGCATTCAGCATAGCTCGCTTGAACTGACTAAACATTCCAGAGTCTCCAGATCTGAGTTCCCATAGGGCTTCCTTGAAGGCTTGCCTTGGGTCTTCAGTCGAGTAGACCTTCCTGTAGTAAAAGTCATTGATGAATTCATGCTTGAACTGCTCCCAGTCATCGTTCCACTCAGCATTCATCCACTTGTCAACATGTGGGTACCGAGACGGGAGCGGAGCGTTCTTCTGCAGTTGGCGCGTCGACTTCCTAGCCTCAGCCTTCATCTGGTGCTTGTTGATTCTTCGCACACTCCGGCTGGCTTTATTCCTGTCGACGTTCTTCTCTACCTTGGCGAGCTCCTTCTCGAACTTGGCCACTTTCTTGGCCTGATCGGCAGCGAACTTCTTGATCCAGAAGGGATTTAAGTACTTCTCCTTTGACTCCCCCATAGCTTTGGCAGCTTCGATACAGTCTTCAACAGATATTCCTCCGTCAAGTTATGCTTCGAGCTCGGCCGTAAGCTCGGCTACGAGGTCGTGGGAGACTTCCAGTTCGGGCTGCGATCCTTCAGCTTCAGCTCCTTCAGCTGGCACTCCTTCCCCTTCAGCTTGCTGGAGAACAGCTTTCCCTCGTCCAGCAACAACTGCTGGTTCCTTGTCTTCCCCAGCTGCTGGCTCCTTATCTTCCCCCTTTTTGGCATCATCCAAAAGGGTGGCTATAGTGCCATCCAGGGAGGTCAACTTGGCTTCAGCCTGTTGAACTCGGGAAAACAGCTCGTCAACAGCATCCTTCTCAGCTACCTTCTTCGCCAACTCCAAGTCTTGGCGCTCCTGCTCAGCTCGTTGCACAGCTGCAAAGGTCGCAGAGACCTCTTTGTGGAGAGAGACGAACTCAACTCAGAAAGAGGCGAACTGAGACATCCACTCCTGGTCCTGAGTCTGCTGGGACTTTGCTAGGTCAGATTCAGCAACGGTCTTGAACACGTTGAAATCCGAGCTGAGGCTCTGAACGGCCTTCCTTAGAGCCGAGACCTCCGAGCTGGAAGAAGTGGAGAGGTCTTCGAACTTGTGCTGCAGAGAAGAGGAGAGGTGTTCTAGCTGATTCTTCAAGCTGGCATTTTCTGCCATCAGCTGTTGTATCCTGTCGGCTTCCTCCACCTTGCTCAGCTGGATCTTGGACAACATCTACTGCCTCAGCTGGTTGACCCTCTCCGAAATCAGCTCGCAGATGGCGTCGGTTGAGAGAGCTGGCTGATCGGAGGGTCCGGGCAGAAGCTGTGGTTGTGGCTGGGCAGCAGGCTCCGAGACAACCATGGCAGATCGGCTTGCAAGGTAGGCCTTGAGCTTGTCTTCTTCTCTCTTGGCCGCCTCATCAGCTGCGTCAACGTCGTCCATGCAGGAGGCATTTTTGGCTAGCATCTCAGTCAAGAAACTGAACAGCTCCAGGATTGTTGCACAGTTCCCTGGTGTCTGTCCCTTCTTGGATGCTCTTGTCCAGACGTCGTCATAGCACAGCCACCTTCTGGTTGTAAGCTACCTCCATGTTTTGGTAGTCGAAGTATTCCCTCAGGTTGGACTCTTCGACCTTCAACTTGTCCCAACCATGGATCCTGAGGGTTTCCTCCTTGACGTACCAGTAGCTGAATATGACGCTGAACTGGTAGAGCAGTTCCGTCCCGAGTACGACAAAGACGGGCATTGAGGCTGCCTCGGGGAACATACCAATCAGCTTGCGGAAGCAGTAGCTGAGTTTTCCTTCATATTCAGCCAGGATTGCCTGGCGGTTGGCTTCTTCATCGATTGGAGGGGGTTCGATATCAAAGGTTACAGGTTCGATGGTTTCATCAACGTTGGCCGAAGGAATGGTCACAACGTTGGCATCGAGCGAGAGGCTCGGACTATTTGACTGAGGATCAGTTGAGAGAACTGGATCCTCTTTAGGTAGTGAGTCGGCTGGCTCGAGGGTTTCTTCAGACACAGGTGGGTTTACCTGGCTGGCATCAGCTCTAGTTTGACTGTCGTGGGACTCCTCAGATGAAGAAGAGTCATCTGAGAAGCTGGAATCCTCCACTTGGATCTCCACGTCTTCAGCTGCTTTCTCTTGACGCGGCTGAAGAATGAATCCAGCTGGGTCAACCGATTGACTGGATTCGGTTGACTCCTTTGCCTCAGCCGGCTTGACCACCACTGGACTTGTTGTGGATGGTTGAGCCGCTGGCTAGATGATCCTTATCCTTGGCCTCTTCTGCAGAGGTTCCTCCTCTTCCTTCTCTTCGTCTTCTTCCTCCTCAGCTACCTCCTCCAGCTGGCGCTTCGCCGGCTTGGTCCTTGAAGGCCGGCGAGCTGCTGACTCCACAGCTGGCTTGGGAGCACCCTTGGGGTGTAGACAGCCTCCACAACATCCCTGGCTTTCTTAGCTGAGGGGAATAGCGACAGCTTGCTGACTGGAGCGTCCTCACTCCCTTCCCATGTCAGCGGCAGTCCTTGTGTAGCTTGAAGGATGAGGGCAGAAATCTTTGTTCCAAAGTTGAGTGTCCCCTTGACACTCAACAGCAGTTCTCCGGACTCAGCTGTTGTCTCGGAGATTTTCTGCTTCTCCATCATCAGTTGGCTTTCCAGATATCCCAACCAGTCGACCTGGTGCAGCTCTTCCAGGGCCTTCTGCTGCTTGAGCTTAGGACGGCTTATGTCACCGAAGGCTCCACCATATGCGAAGGCGCACTTGGAGATTACGTCGAAGAGAAGTCGGTGAGCCAGCTTCAGCTTCGTCCTCTGCATGCTCCCCTTCAATGGCTCGGGAACTATGAGGATTGTTTGAAAAAAGGTGTCAGCTTCTTTGTCAGAGAAGTTCCCCAGCACATCTGTGGCTTCGCGGTTTCTGGGGATGAGCTTCTCCAGCTCCTTTGACACCTTTATCTCTACGACGGAGTCTTCTACTGTCCGGGAGATTCTGTGGCGTTGCTTGCACGGGATGATCCTGACAAGCCCGTCTTCTGCAACTCGTTGTAGATTCTGGTAGAAATGTACGACCTGCTTCCTGAGCAACAAGGCCGGAGAGAGGGTTGCCCAGTCAAGCAGATGGTGGTCGGAGAGGATGGCGGCGACGGGAGCAAGCTCAGGCGAGGAAAGAGCCGCTCTGGATAAAATCTGTTCGAAATGAATCTTCGACATCACCATGTCGAACGATTCCTGGAACGTAGCAGGCTCTGTGGAGACCATCTTCTTAGAGGCTTTGGATTTGGGCGCCATCTCGACTCGATATATAAGCGAAGAAGAAGAAAAAACTTTACTGAAAATGGCGAAACAAGATTTGAGAAGATGATGAATAGTGAGTAAAGATATGCACGAAAAGAGAAGGTAAGGATCACTTCCTGATTTGCCGTATTATATAATCTTTGACTCGGATAAAATCAACGGCTAGGGTTAAATCGCGCGTATTTATCAACGGCTGTGATTTCGCGACTGTTGGGTAATTTTGACTGATATACCACGTGCGCGAGTGAGAAGGTGAATAGTTTAGGGTGTCAGCCCAAGTCGCACTATAAAGTAAGGCTATAGGTGTTCAGCCAGACTTTACATTAAATGCGATATGATGGCTTGTTTAGTCTAGCTGACATGTTCAGGAATGTTTGAATTTATTTCAAACATTCTCATTTAATATCATAACACCTTCAGTCATAAATGATACCTGGCAGCTGATGTCGATATCAGCTGTATACCTCAGTTGTGCTCCTCAGTTGCCGCATACCATCAGCTGACTCGAGTTCGTTTGTTCAGCTGACGTTTGATGTTTTCAGTTGGCAGTTCGCATCTGAGATTCCCCCTTTATCTGAGCTTCCCTTTTCATCTGAGCTTCCCCCTTAAATAGATATCCGATTCTTCAGCTCGGATGGATCCTTATCAGCTCGGATGACTCTTATCGCAAATGATGCTATACTCGATGTACGTTAATTTAATTATTTTAAAGAACACATAATAAATCCAATTATACAGGGGTTGCAAAATGTGGACTGCAACCATCAGTGCTTAATGATAGGTACTCACGACTAAGGCAAATCGGTTCTCGTATACAGAAACCGATAACATTTAACAACTCATAATTATGTGCGATTACATTCAATTGCAGCTAAGAGCTGTATCTACTTTGGTGGTATAAATCAGCATCAACAAGAGCTTATTCTCAATACTTTTAACATGGTGAAGGGCGAGCTTCCATTCAGATATCTGGGGGTTCCACTCTCCACAAAGAAGCTCACTGTGATGCAATGCAAACCTCTTATAGATAAGATTATGGCGAGAGTGGAGTGTTGGTATTCAAAGCTATTATCATATGCAGGCCGCCTTCAACTAATCAAATCAGTTCTTTTCAGCTTGCAAACATATTGGTGCCAGATCTTCCTCATGCCCAAGAAGGTGCTGAAGGTGATTCAAGGGGCTTGTAGATCATTTCTGTGGACAGGAAAAGCAGGACTCACACGAAGGGCTTTAGTCTCTTGGGAATATACGTGTTTACCTCAAAATGCATGAGGCTTAAGCATCACAAACATCCAGGTTTGGAACCAAGCTGCTTTGTGTAAATTATTATGGAATTTAGCTCATAAGAAGGAGACTATTTGGATTAAGTGGGTGCATGGTTATTACATAAAGAATCAAGATTTAAATACCATAAGGACCCCAACACAAGCCTCATGGGTTATAAGAAAGATCTTTGGAGCTAGAGAGTATTTGAGACAAAGTGATGAGGGGAGCCAAATCTTTATTAGGCCAGCATTTTCAGTCAGGAAAATGTATCATGCACTCAACGGGAATGTGGAGAAGGTTTTGTGGTGCAAAATGTTATGTAATAATGCTGCACCTCCAAAGTGCATATTCATTATGTGGCTCAAAATGCTGGGAGAGACTTGTTACTAGTGAGAATTTGGCAAAGATAGGGATTTTAGTCGACACCACTTGCAGTTTATGTGGAAGGGGAGGAGATAAAATCAACCATCTGTTTTTTCATTGTGAATTTTCCTCTCAAGTGTGGCTTGGATTACAACAATGGGGAGGCCTGGGAGGTTCTACGGGAGATTGGGAGATGGAGAAAGCCCGGTTGCTGGAATTCTGCAAATCAAATTCAGGCATACAGCTATGCTTTTGAACTATATTTACTATTGCTATCTATTATATTTGGATAGAGAGAAATAGTCAAAGATTTCAGTCTACGACCCATACTGTACAGGAGGTACTCAGGAGTTATCAAATTGCTACCATTTCGCGAGGGAGCGAAGTGCTGAAACTGGCCAGATTTCTGCACTTTTAGCTGCATAGAGTAGTTCTTGGCCTTGTTGGTTTATTTGTTTTTGTGCATGGGGATGTTGTTCCCTTGGTGTAAAGGGGTTTTTGTAGTTTTGTACTTTCATGCAAAACTTGGTGAAATAAAAAATTTATTTACCAAAAATCAATGTTGATATGAACATTATAGAAAAATAGGTACGATTTATTTTGTGTCCATATCAACATTGATTTTGAAAACGATGGTTGATGAATATTTAACTGTAGGGTACATGAAAAATTAGAAAATGATATTTTCAATTTTTTTTTGAAAATCGGTTATTTGGCGGTTAACCGCGGTTAACCGTAACTGCAACCATGCGGTTAATAGTTAACCGATAACCGTCACAGTACGATTATGATTACCATTAGCCTGTGTTAACGGTTATAGTTAACTGAAAATTCAGTTACGGTTAACCGCTATTAACCGAATTCCCAGGCCTAAGTAAAGTGTTTTTTTAGGACAATAACTTTTACCATTTTTCAATTATAGGTCAAAATTTTGCGGGCTCTCAATTTTAAGACAATATCTAAAATATTGATAATTTTTCGGACAAATTTGAGCCCGATTGGACTAAGTTTCACGTGATTCTCATATGAACTCAAATCTTCGGTCCCATTCCCACTTGGCTGCCAACTACATGATCCATTCATCAATTTGTAGATATTATTATTACAAACAAAAATCAATAATTCACTCAATAATCAACAACTTGTCTCATACCCAGATATCCAAAACAAAAGTCTGTGACTTCCTCATCAGTTTTCAATAGCTTAAAGTATTGTTACTTATTATGTAAACCCTTGATTCCCCGACCATCTTTAGATGAATCAGATGGCATCTCTATCATATTGAGTGAATTATTGATTTTTGTTTGTAATAATAATATATACAATTAATTAATGGACCGCCTAGTTAGCAGCCAAATGGAAATCGGGCCAAAGATTTTTGAGTTCATGTGAGAATCACGTGCGGCTTAGTCCGATTGGGCTCAAATTTATCTTAAAAATGATCAATATTTTAGATATTGTCCTAAAACTGAAAGTCCGCAAAATTTTGGTTTATAATTAAAAAACGGTAAAGTTACCGTCCTAAAAAAAGCTCTACTCCATTTATCTATGAGGAGAAAAAGAGGTACTATGAGATTGAGACAAATGAAGATGCTAAAAGGATGAAAACAAAATTTTGAAACGAGTTTGATGGGCTAATCACATATCGTGAGTAGGCCGGATGCGTATATATGTTTCTGTTTCAGCTTTGGGCTCATCTCAATTTTCTTTTATTCTATTTTTTATTTTGTTGGGATGTTACTCAAAGAAAAGATAACCCTACAAAAAAAGGCGTATGCTGCTTAAGTTGCGACGAATACACAATATTCTTTAGTAAAATGAGAAAAAAAATAGTTCGCTATAAGCTCAACACGCGATTGCCTTTTCTTTTAATTTATGCAGGGGAGAACTAATAAGACAGGATACAAGGTTTTAACTTTGAACTTTGATTGACTCATGTTAGGAGCATCACAATACTTTATTTCAATATGAGATTTGTCACTTACGAAAAAAGATAATACTAATAATTTTTTGATTTTTTAATTCATTTTTATTACGTCAGAGAGTGATCGAGGTTATCACTTATCATATCATATTGTATGATATAGTACTATAAACATAAGTAATAGCTGCTCTTTACATATGCTAGTCCAGGCTTCAATTTGTGAAAATTAGGATTAGTGTAGTATATGTCATGTTGGACTAGCATATGTAAAATTAGGCTAGAATTTACGCAAGCACTAACAAAGGGAGATAAGATTCTATTTGGAGCATAAACATATCGACCTAAATTAGATAGTTCAGAGAAGTCTAGTTGGATCTTCTGAATAAATTCAAAGCTGAGAAACAAGACATTAGTCAAAAAGGCAAATTTACATAATGGCATAACCACGGACAGTGGGTGTGAACAGTGTGTGACACTAATAAGTGATGTATTTTATATAATACACCACTATATTTTGTACTATGTGATTGTGCGCATAGGATTCTAATCTTAATTGCAAAATCAACCTTCACTTAAATAGGTACCCTCTCTCTCTCTCTCTCTCTCTCTCTCTTTTTTTTCTTTTGCCTACACTTTTAAAAACGCATTAAACCCAAACCATCTTTCATAAATGGATTAGAAGTTATATATGTACTGTGTTTGGTGGGACATGATGAGATAAATAACTAATCTAAAAGCAAACTTTCAAGGCTTATGGGGGATTTGTTACTTTTTTAATTTAGCTTTTGTAAGTTTAGAAATGTGGAATTGGATGATAATAACACTTTTATAGATAAAATTGCTAATTATAACACTGATTTTAAAATATATAAAATATCACTTTTTGACTTTTTTTACCTTTAAATCTTTTTATTTCACGACCTTCATATCATATCATTTTCATATTTTCAAAAATATGAATTTACATATTTAAAAATATGATTCACATATTATTATATGTGTGATTTTTACATAATTGTGTTTTCACAAATTCTTTTATATGAAAATACAATATATTTTATGCTTTCACATATTATAGTAATGTGACTCACATATTTTACTATGTAATTTTGCATATTTTACTTATGTTAAATTCCGGAGGAAGGGAAAATATAAGAAAACACTATTTTTTGTACGTTTTAAAAGTGTTATTATTCCATTGGCCCTTTAGAAATGTTGCTCGTAGTCAAACTAAGTCTAACCGATATTCCCTAGTCCATCTTTTCTTTTCTTTTTTTCTTTTTTTTTTCTTTTGGGAACATTGGTGGATCCCGGTATTTAATTAAACCTTTCTATATAATGTTGAGAAAAAAATCTTGAGATTAGTTAGTTTTTTTTCAAATTTCTTATTAATAGGTATAACCCGGTCAACGCCGGGCATTGACTTTTTTTTTCCGACTACGCCTTTGCTTCGATTATTAATATAAGGATAATCGTCGGACAATAATTGGATTCTTCAGCTCTCTCTAAGGCATTTGACTCCTCTCGCTCGAATTTCGACCAAAAAAGAAACGACAAACACAAAAACTAAGAGGCAAATAAAAAAATTGGGCGCGTGGATCTCACGCGCCACGCTCGGGTCGGGTCGTCCAGATCGGGGCTGGCGGGTCGGGTGTTGCATGGAATGCACCCAAGTTTTTGTCAAACTTATTTTGTCTAATTCTTTTTTCCGTGTTTCCTAAATTAGTACACGTGCGTGTGTATTCTTGCACGGTCTCTCTCTCTCTCTCTCTCTCTCTCCTACGTTAAAATAGGGGGCTGGGGGGAGAGAGGGAGCGCCATTTTAAACTTTGAAATATTTGCCTTAGTTAATGATCTCTACGAATATATCTTTTGCCATCCTTTCATTTGTACTCTAGAAGAATTAATATGTTCCTCATTGAAAAGGGGGGATCCAACTTCATTATCGTTTGAACAGAGAAACCTTAGAATAAATAATACATGCAAATTCTAGAAAATCAATGAAATGAGAAATTCTTCTACGTACGCTAGAGAGAGAATCAACCGTAGACGACATACATGATACATGAGAATCTTCAAACAACGAATGCCACTGAAAACCCAAGTTCAACGAGGTTACATGCCATAGAAAAAAGGAAAAAAGAAAACTATCGATCACCAAGACGTCGTTATTTCACAAGATTAAATCTGATAAACCGTAGAAAAGGCGAAGTAGGGTTAAAAGTAAAAAGCAATAGATGTATAGTAACTAAGATAAAATTAGACTTCAAAGTGTGAAGTTAGGCTCCCTCAAGACGGCGTGTAAAAATGGTTTCGAGGTCAGGCGGGCGGAAAAACTCCCTCACCCGAGCGTAGTGGCATCTCGACGCCGCCGCTTTCCGCTTCTTAGGTGGCGGCGGACACGTAACTGTGTTCGGAATTCTTGATTCTGCACAAGTTGGAGTGGTTGAATTATACCCTCCTCCTTCTTCTTCTACTTCTGCACCATCACATCTTGGTTTAGTGAGAATCGGCTTCATTGGGATTCGCAACTCAATTCCACTGATAACCAACTTTTCAGCGCTTCCATCCATATCAGAAACACCCATTATTATTACCAACTAGCATTTTTTAGGGGTGTATAAATAAATACCAAATGCCACAAAAAGACATGTTTCTTTTCTTTTTCGCTCTCTCTCTCTCTCTCTCTCTCTCTCTCTCTCTCTCTCTCTCTCTTTTAATTTCGGCTGTGTAGGGAAGAAGGAATATATTCTAAAGAAACTTGAAGGAACAATCTTGATGGGAAAGGAGGAAAAAAAAAGGAATTTGGATAAAAGGAGATGTATGTGTGTGTGTGTGTGTGGCCTTGTTGACAAAGTTGTTGAAAAGAGAAAGAGGCTTTTTATTGAGACGAAATTATGATGAGAAGAAGAGTGAGAATGAATATTGTTGTATGTATTTGTAGTTGGTGCAATGAAATTGGAAGTATTTTATTAGGGAAAAATTAAAGAAGAAAAGAAGAAGCCGAGGAAATCGTGACCTAAAGCAAAGAGTAGCTTAAATGGTAGGGAAAAGGAAACAAGGGGTGCAGCTCGTGAAATTTACTGATTAGGGATCAGAGTTATAATGGATAAATTTATGCATGTTTCATTGCAGCCGGCGAGATTTTTTTTTTTTTTCCTTGTTTTTTGCCATAAATACATGGGATGGGCAAAATATTTTATTAATCTTATTTTATCAAATTATGTATTGATTGTGTTGTGTGACACGAATGCCATCTTTTTTATCAAAATATACTCACTTTAAATCACTTAACTGCTCCCTTTATTTGCTATTGATCTTTACGCTTCTTCAAAGCGTGTGCATTTATTGAACTGTTATAAATTCTTGCTTTCAGGCAAAAGAAAAAAAGTTATAAACAGCTCGATCTTAGCCCTTTATATATGCCAGAGTTTAGAAAAATAACGATTATCGACTAATCTCGTATTATTAAAATTGGTATGATTCACCATAGTAGACTAGTAGTTAGTGAATCTTATATAGCTCCTGCATTAGTCATAAATCTGTGAATTAATGCATGCTAAGTGCTAACACGTGATAACAAAATAAGAGGGAAAAAAAGTTTGTTGTTATAAGAAAGACAAGTATGGCCCTAAGGTCGATATCAATCTTAAAAATGATGCTAAATTTTTTATAACAAGCTGGCCAAGGAATAAAAGCAAATGTTGAGATTCTTCTTGAACTAGTACTTTTTGGGTTGGGTTATAGTAATACTATTACTACTACTACTACTCCCTAGCTAGTTTTAACTTTGATATATGGTTCCTAATCCTAGAGCGGATTGCGGATCAATGCCCAATTCTCTAGTAAATATTCATGGCTACAACGTCTGGAACGACAATTAGTGATTGATATATTCATGATTTTTATCTGACATTTGTTTTGGTGCAACTGTGGTATACTATACACTCATTTTTTATCTTTAGTGTATTTTGTTTTTTAGTATTTTTTTTTTCTTTTTTTTAATTTTCCAGCTTTTTTGTTCTTTTTTTCTTGTTTTTTTATTTCCAGAATTTTTTTATTTTTTTCTGTTTTTTTTATTTCCAGAATTTTTTTTCTTTCTGTTTTTTTTTTCCAGAATTTTTTTTTCTTTCTGTTTTCTGTTTTCTTTTTTTTTCTTTTTTTTAATTTCCAGCTTTTTGTTCTTTTTTCCTGTTTTTTTTATGTTTGCAGATTTTTTTTTATTTCCAGATTTATTTCTTTTTTGTCGTTTTTTTTATTTCCAGATTTCTTTTTCTTTTTTTTGTTTCTTTTTATTTTCTTCTTTGTTTTTTTTTTCTATTTTTTTTATTTTCCAAATTTTGTTTCTTTTTATTTCTTTTTTTATTTTCCAGATTTTATTTCTTTTTTTTATTATTTTCCACATTTTCTTTATTTTTTTCGCCTATTCTCTTTTGTTTGCCTCTTCGTTTTTTTTTCTTTTTTGCATCTTCGTTTTTTCAACATTGTTGCGACGAAATGTAAGGCTTGTGAAATTTTACGTTTTTTAATAACAATGTTTACTTTTTCAACGACAATAATTACTTTAACGTTCAACTAAAAGTAGAACTTGTCAAGTTCAAAAGTAGACATTGTCGTGACGAAATGTAATGATTGGGAAACATTATATTTCTTAATGACAATATTTACTTTTTCCAACGACAATAATTACTTTAATGTTTGACTAAAAGTAGAACTTGTCAAGTTCAAAAGTAGATATTGTTGTGACGAAATGTAATGATTATGAAACATTACGTTTCTTAGTGAAAAAATTTACTTTTTCCAACAACAATAATTACTTTAACGTTCGACTAAAAGTAGAACTTGTCATTTTTAAAGTAGACACTGTCGTGACAAAATGTAATGATTGTGAAACTTTAAGTTTTTTAATAACAATGTTTACTAAAAATTTTGGAAATTAAAAAAAAACTGCTAAACAGAAACCTGGAAAGGAAGAAAAGAAAAACTGAAAAATAAAAAAATAAAAAATAAATAACAGGCGCGTGAATCATACGCGCGTGTGATGTACGCTCCCATGCGACGGTTGTATACCATACAATCATTGTATGGAAACACACCTCTTTTTAGCTTGTTTGACCTTCTCGTTATTGGAATACCCATTTTTAGGTATTATCAAATCTTATTTATTACATAAAGAGGTATAGCCAGAAAATATTGATCACAAAAAATACATAATTTTTAGCATTTTTTTTAGGGCCAATTTGTGAAATATCCGTAATGGGAATTAAAATCCAATATATAATCCACCTTTTTAAAACACACAACTTTTATCCATTTTTTTGGATTTGGGACAAAAATACACTTAATGAAGAGCGCGCGGGTCGGGTCAGGGTTCAGGGTTCAGGGTTCAAGGTTCGAATACAAGAAGTCGGGTATTTTTTTACACTAATTAGTATCAAAATACCAAATTACTTAGCATTTTTTGTGCTTTCAGTTGGTACTCTGACACTAATATGGTCATTAGTGCCAAAGTACTAAAGTACCAAATTACTTAGTATTTTTTTTTTTGGCTTTCTGTCGGTACTTTTAGCACTAATATGGTCATTAGTGCCAAAGTACCAAGTTACATAGTTTTTTTTATGCTTTCTGTTGGTACTTTTGGCACTAATAAAGTGTCAAAGTACCAAGTTACGTAGTTTTTTTTTTGTGCTTTCTGTTGGTACTTTTGGCACTAATATGGTCATTAGTGCCAAAGTACCAAGTTACATAGTTTTTTTTTGTGCTTTCTGTTGGTACTTTTAGCACTATTATGGTCATTAGTGCCAAAGTACCAAATTTTCACTATCATTACATTTCGTCACGACAGTGGCTATTTTTGAACATGACAAGTTATACTGCTCCGATCTTGCGGCTCCGTCTTCAGCTCCGATTACTAATATAGGGATAATCGTCAAGCAATAATTTGGATTTTTCGGCTCGTTCCGAAGCCTTCGGCTCCCCTCGCTTGAATCTTGACCAAAGAAGAAGCGACAAACAAAAAACCGAAGAGGCAAACAAAAAATGAAGACGCAAATAAAAAAAAAGCGAAAAAATTTGGAAATAAAAAAATAAAAATAAAAAAACAAAAAGAAATTTGGAAAAATTGAAAAAAAAAACAGAAAAAAAGAAAAGAAAAATTTAAAAAGATAAGAAATCTGAAAAATAAAAAAGAAAACAGAAAAAAAAATTAGAAAAGAAAAAAAAGAAAAAAACTGAAAAAAATAGGAAAAAAATAGAAAAAAAGAAAGGAAAAAACCTGAAGATAAAAAAGAAAGAAGAAAAAAAGGGTTAAGCAATGATGAATTCGAATAGAAGAAGGTTAAGGGGTAATTAGGTCACAAATTTAAAAAAATGACTATAATTTGTGTGTTAAAAAAAAAATGAGCTATATATTAGGATTGAGAGATCGTAGCAAAATAGCCATTTTTAAAAAAGATAAAAACAAATTCTAACCATTGATTTTTAAAAAATAAATATTAACCATGTTGACAAAAATGCCCCTCCTTATAAAAAATCATAATCCAGTTTTTCTTTCTTTTCGCCTAACGCATCCTTTCTCTGCTTTTTCTTTCTCTCAAACTTCATCTGCAAGACCCACCATGGCCACCGCCACCCAGTGACGGATCCAGAAATTTTGTATTGGGGGGGCACAAATGTTGGGAAATTTATTAGTATAAGTTTTGATGAATTCCAAAACCGACTGACCCCAACCGAGTAGATGTTGTCAGAACCTAATGTTAGAATTTAGGCTCGCTGTTTGAGCAAAGTTAAGATTTTATCTTTACAGGTCTCCAGCTGAAGATGGCAACAAGGCATTACTCAGACAGAACATCGGTTATGTTGAAAGATAACTGAGAGTTCTTTTGTTCAGATGGAATGAGGGGGAAGTCTTCAGAAGTTGTGAAGAAAACCAACTGAGGGTTCATCAGATGAGAAGCAGTAGAGAGGAAGAGAACATCAGATGAAAAGGAAGTCATCTGAGGGTTCAAACCCAACTGAGTAAACACAAGGAAGACAACTGAGTGTTCAGTTTCAGAACCTCAGTTGTAGAATCCAACCAAGAAGTCCAACTGCTTGAAGTTCAAAGTCAGCTGAGAGTTCAACAGATCAGAACATCAGCTGAAGACCACTCAGATGAAGATCAAGACTTTCAACCGACTAACCAAGGTTGACTGTCAGAAAGGTTAAGATTTGAATTTCAAAAGGAAGTCACATGAGGGTTTGACCGTTCAGTCATTACCCCATCTGGCCCAACACAAGGCTGTCTCAGATGGAAAGCAGAAGAGCACAAATGCCATATCGGGAAAGTCTGCAGAGATAAGAGACAAGCCTTCGCTTTTAACGATCAGAGATCAACAACTCCTCCAACGGCTAGTTGATTCTCTCCGCCTATA
Organism: Schizonepeta tenuifolia; assembly: GCA_029490685.1. NCBI lineage: Eukaryota > Viridiplantae > Streptophyta > Magnoliopsida > Lamiales > Lamiaceae > Schizonepeta > Schizonepeta tenuifolia. The sequence continues at coordinate 16,085,140 of CM055955.1, read as the reverse complement.
AATAGAGGCATTCTCTCATTCGAGAGAGATACACACGACAAACAATAGAAGCGAGACAGAGAAGTGCAATCACAAGAGAATCAAGCGAAAGAAAAATCTGCAAAAATCCTATTCTAAGAACATCAGCAGCTGAGAGTTCAAGAGTGATTGAACATTAGTAGCTGAGGGTTCATAGAGTGAAAATCTGTCTTAGATCTTAGTTTGAGTGTTTATTCGTTCAAGCCTTAGATCCAGCTCTCATTCGTGATCGAGCTGTAGTTGGAAAACCCACCCACGCCCTAAAAAGTGTTTGTAAGGACAATACTCTTCCTGTAATTGAGTAGCTAGGTCGTCAAGTACCCGCAAACTTGACATAGGTTGTTAAGTACCCGCAAACTTAACTGTTAAGGTTGATAAGTACCCGTAAACTTATTACAACGGTTGCACAGCCCGGGTAAGCTGTGTGGAACTGTCCAGAAGAACTTGGACTGAGGTGTGAGGATTCACATCTCCCCGTGGACGTAGGAGGGTTATCTCCGAACCACGTTAAATTCTGTGTGTCTGTGTTTATTTTCATTCAGTTGCTTATTGCATTTCTAACTGACCAATCTAACCGGCATACAAATTGCATTTGCACATTTCCAACCGAGCTGTTTTGGTTCTTGACCAACTGAGCTTAAAAGCGTGAGTTTTAACGAGTTTATTTTTCCACCACATTCCGCATAGCTACACTCTTCCAGCTGAGGTTGCTTACTCAGCCGTGAGATTCCAACTGAGTCCTTTCACTCAGTTGAAGAGATTTTTTTTTGGGTTAAGTTTTAAAATCCTAACTGGTGTATTCCCCCCCATACACCAGTAACTCGTTTCGGGATCATCAACAAAATAATATTAAGAATTTATTTTACTATGGCTATTATAATTGAAACCTACAAGATCTTTTGCAATTAAAAGCATCCCTACTTGATTTGGCACTATCATCATTTTTCCAATAACAATTGTGGTTCTATTGCTTTTTTTTTAGAAAATTTTCTATAGCTACAAAATAAATTAAAATGTCATACTTTCTAAGTTTCTAGCTACAAAATTATATACAATCTTTTGAAAAGCAAAATAAACAGAAAATCCTAATATACACAATTGATCAATCTCTTATTCCTAAAATCAAAATCATGCAATTCAATAAACTCGAATGGAATTCCTACTGGCTTAATTGCTGAAGTTATGAGTGAATAGAAGCCCTGAAAGAATGCAATCCAATTAATTGATATTGCAATATAAACTATATATTCAAACCTAAAAATTGGAATGAAATGAAAATTCCAAGTTGAAGCTTGATGATAAATGAATCTAAGACGTGCACGTATTGAGATTTCACATATAAAAGTGTGAGTTGAGAGTATTAATGTCTATGAGGTTTATACTTTAAAGTTTTATTTATTTTATTATATAATTTAATTAAATATATATAAAAATTAATATTTAAATATATATATACTAGATAAAAGAATTTAAAAAAATTACGGGGGCACGTGCCCCCCCTGTGGGGTGTATAGCTCCGTGCCTGCCGCCACCATCAACGACATCATCGCCTGGGTGCTGCCAGCATAAGCGGTCGTCAGTGGCGGTCTCCGGCGGTGGAAATGGCATCGCGCTAAATTCTATCGAGATTCGATCTACTCTTCGCGCTAGCTTCGATCTGGATGTTAGTTGCGATCCGATCGGCGAAGGCGCCCCTGATCTGAAAATACGCTGAACAACATTGCGAAAGAGCCGCACATGATTGTGATACTCGCCGGCGTGATGCTCACTGAATTCACGACATATCTCGAGATAATAATTCCTAAGTGCAGAGGATTTCCGGTGAACTGATAACGAGGATTGTGGATATCATCTCCGGGTTGCTTTTGCCGCTGTATTTCGTGTCGACGAGGTTGAAGATGGATGTATCGAAGATAGAAAGCGGCGAGGACTAGGGGTTGCGGGCGGTGGTGATATCGACGGTGTGCGCCGGAAAATTTCTGTGGATGTTTGCGGTGTACCTGATGAGTACGATTCCGGCGATGTGTAAGTTCAATCTCATGTATGCTTGGTTGGAAGATATACATGTATGTTAGTGTAGGTTAATGTGTGTATACGTGTATGGATATGTTGTCGTATATGTATTTGTGTATGAACTCGTGTATGTATTCATGTATTCGTGTCTGTATTCATGTATTCGTATATAAATTCGTGTATATATTCATGTATTCGTGTATGAATTTACGTATTCGTGTATGTATTTATGTATGATTCAATGTTATTCGTGTATTCATGTATGGTTGATGTATTCGTGTATGTATTTTGTATATTCATGTATGTACTCGTGTATTCATGTATGTATTGTATGTTGTCGTGTATGTATTTGTGTACGGAATAAATTGTCGTGCATGTGCTCGTGTATGCTCGTGTATGTGTGTGTGTGTGTGTGTTTTAGGGTGTGTGTTGGTGTGTTGTGTGCTGTGTGTGTTTCAATGTGTGTGTGCTATGAGTGTGTGTGTTCTTATGTGTGCTGTGAGTGTGTGTTTCTGTGTGTGTGTGTGTGTTCTTATGTGTGTTGTGAGTGCGTGTATGTTGTGTGTGTGTGTGTGTGTGTTTTGAGAAAGATGAGGAAAAAAAACATTTCATAATTAAAACGGTTGGTGTATGTGGTTATGTATATTCATGTATAAAGTGAGAGAATTATGATAAATAAGGGTAAGAGAGTAATTTAGTAGACAATTTGGTTAGTATTTGTCTTTTAAAGATTAATGGTTAAATTTTATCTTTGCTTTTTTAAAATGGTTATTTTAACTTTTTGCCCTTTTATGCAAAAATCGCAATCCAAATCGAATTGTACAAAAATTGTCTTCACATATCTCAAACTCCATATTTATATCTAGGGTTGGACTTCCACGCAACTAGTTGCGTGCTACGCAACCGGTTCGACCCATGCCCATATATCCACGTCCAGCCACAACCCGCCCATACCCACATCCAGCCCACAACCCGCTTACAACCCAAGCCCAACTAATGTAGCATCAACCCGCCCAACCTACAAACCGCTTACGGCCCAAGCCCAACTAATGTAGCATGAATTAAAAAATAAAATAAAATCAGCAGCGCTGCTCGAACCTGAGCGTGTAGTTGAAGCAATACCAAGAGAGCTACCAATAGGCTACAATTACTTTTGTGATATATTATGTAGGTACATTTATTTATATCTTATACACTCAGCTTTTAAAAGTATATTCATGTTTAGTTTTTTTTTTTTTTTTTTTTTTTCCGTTTCATTTTTAATTTGTCTTTTTTAGTATGTTGTCATATATATTATACATTATATTTATTTTTTCAGTTTTTAAAATTTTTGTAAAAACTATTTATTATCCTTTTTTTCTTTTTTAAAGTATTTTTCTTTTCTTGTTTTCTTTTCTTTTTTATTATGTTGTGTCATATTATTCATTTAATTTTTCTTTTCAGTTTTTTCGATATTTTTTAAATTATTTAGTTTTGAAAAGTAATATTTTTGAAACATTACATTTGTTCATATCAAAAATTACTTTTCATTACGACAATAATTACTTTACCAAATTACTAAAAGCACAAGTTCCCGTGATCGTCGTGAAGAAAATTAATATTTTGAAATCTTACTTTTGTTAATATCAAAAATTACGTTTACTTACGATAATAATTACAAGTACGAATCGTCATGAGTAAAAATAACAATTATCGTTAAAAAAAGTAATACTTGTGAAACGTTACCTTTCATATCAATAATTTTTTTTTTTTACGATAATACTTACTTGATCAAATAAGTAAACATACACTTTGTCGTGAACAAAAGTAAACATTATCGTAAAGAAAAGTAATAGTTGTGAAACATTACCTTTCTTCATAACAATAATTACTTTTCCTACGACAATAATTATTTAACCAAATAACTAAAAGTATAAGTTGTCGTAAATAAAAGTAAACATTATCGTTAAGAAAGGTAATGATTGTGAAACATTACCTTTCTTCATATCAATAATTACTTTTTATCACAACAATAATTACTTGACCGAATCACTAAAGTACAAGTTGTCGTGAATTAAAATAAACATTGTCGTTAAAAAAAGTAATAGTTGTGAAACATTGCCTTCTTTTATATTAATAATTACTTTTTATCATAATAATAATTACTTAATTACATAATTAAAGGTACAAATTGTCGTAAATTGAAGCAAACATTGTTATTAAGAAAAGTTTTAATTGTGAAACATTATCTTTATTTATATCAATAATTACCCTTCATTGATTTTATTTTATTAGTTACTTTTAATCATGACAATAATTATTTTGAAATATTTGTATTTTTATATAAAGATAAAAAGAAAACAAAAAAAAGAAGAAAAAGGAAAAAAAGAAGAAAAAAAGTTGAAGGAAAGAAACGAAAACGAAGAAAGAAGAGAATATATAGGAAAAAATAACGAAAAGAAATTCAAGGAAAAAAACAAAAAAAGAAGAAAACAATAAAACAAAAGAAAAAGACAAAGAATAAAAGACGCTTCCAATGAGAATCGAACGCTGCCCTCCAAACATAAGAAAGAACGTTTCTTCCACTAGGCTAGGAGCGCATGTGTTGTATAGTAGATGACATTAAAGATATAAACGTGAATGCAGAATTGAAAAAAAAAATATTGATGGGGCGTGGACGCGCCAAGAATGGCGCGTGTAGCCCACGCAACCGGATTATGAAATACGGATCGAGTCAAATCAGTTGCATACAATGCAATTGATTGCACACAAATTTTTGTGTTATATCTATCAAGATTTTTGTTTTCTCTCCGCATATAAGTACTAAAGTAATGTACATCATACAAATTATATAATTATATGTGGCCATAGGCCCATAGTAAACTAGTCGAGGCGGGCTCTAGTCATGGTACTTTACTATCAAAATTTTGAGTACGTTGGGTGCCGGACATACCATTTAATTTTAGGTACAGTATTTATATTTAAGCTTATTCTTAATTGAAAAACTCAAATTTAAAATATGACTATTTTCTGACCGGTTGAGATTCGACGGAAAATCTTTTGATTGGCAATTTCACATAAATTAAAAAATAAATTAATATTTTTCTTTTGAAGTGATATATTTTGATAAAGCATTACAAATAAGTGTTACATGAATCATCTCGTTGTTAGGCAAAAACAATTCTCAACAAATCATTATTAATTAAAACGATTGTGGATTCAAATTCTCTCTCGTAATTTTAGGTCCTACATGATGTCCTCTCAAAATCTTAAATTTTCATTTATGCTTTTTAGTTCATAGATTAATAACCATTAAATTGATGGTATTGTATAATTTATTTGTGCAGATAGCACGAATATAGAAGAGTTGAGAATATAAATATCAAATAATGGAATAAAAATGCATCATTTTATTATTGCAAATATATTGAAAATAAGTTCACGTTCTTGGAAACTCATCATGTTTCTGATAATTAGTAACATTAAATAAAATTAATATTGATAACTTTATAATTGATCAAATTAAAGTTTCAATAAAAAAATATTTATTTGACCAACTAATTAATTGGTCAAAGTAAGTTGGTTGTGCAAAATAATTTTACGGTGAGAAAATACACATTAATTTTGAGTATTTATATATGAGTATGCCCTCACAATCACAAGCTTTAGTTAGAGTATTATATTTATATAAAAGAGCATATTTAAATAATTTAAATTAGGGTTTAGTCAACCTTAATCGATACTTAATAGACTCTAATTATTAATTAGGTAGTGCTATTTGGACACACACCGTGACCACAATACAAGCTAAAAAGTAATAATATGTTTTGAAAAATGAAAGTATACCCTAATCGGAGAATCATAAAGCCTAAGGAAAATGTGATTATTTTAATTTTTACAGTTAGATTTCCTTTTTTATGCGTGTAGCCGGACACAGTAAAATTTTACTTATGAAGTAATTGGACCTAACTGAGATTAAACACCAATTACCCTCTTAATTATAAATTACTCCTAGTTGAGTAAGAATCTAACTTGTGACATTTTGAGCTGACATAACATATACACCCGCTCATGCAATGTGTAACTTTCAATGTTAGAAGTTGGAACCAAGTACGGTGCAGTTTTCATTTTATATACTAACACTGTCCGCATCAATCGGGCGTCTGGATTGTTTGTCTTAAACAGTTTGAGGGAAGGGATAAATCTCTATAATCTGAAGGGTTATAAACATTCATTTCATGAGATGTCTTGACGTTAGATTATATTCTTGTCCTGACAAATGTTTCAATTATACTTGATCAAAACTGGTTAGGTTTCTGGCTTTATATATTTGCAAAGTATGGACTTTGTAAGATCAAAATAAATTAATCAGGAAAGCAGTGATTGTAATGCAGGAAAGAGACACAAAGAGAATAGAAGCCGCCTGACCTTGTCATTGTTTTCTCAGCCGGCTCATGTCAAAGTCTGATTGCTCATCTATAAGACTATAACCATTATTTAATTAGTCCTTGAAAGGAGTTGCCGTCGAGGAATATTCCTCGTTGCAGACATGAGATCCGTTGCTGCAGTCCAGTTCTTCTTTTAAGTCGAGGTAAAGAAGCTGAGTGATTGCAACACCGAGAATGCTTAGATCAAATTTATAACAAGTCAAGTATACATGATTTCAGAAATCATAACTTACATTATGGGTGCGCTTACTTTGATAGAAAACGGTGGAATACGAATATTTTCACCATTTTCTATCCTTTTCATATGTTTACTACGTTCGTTAATTTTCCTCGGGCAGCCCCTTTTCTATACTTTTCTCTCTAATTGTGGAAATATTAACACGCATGGGGGAGGGGTGTCATGATATTTTCCAATGAATAAAAGACATAAAAATGGTGAAGGAGCGGAGGGACCATGTGATAAATTTTTTTTCCATCCTAGTAAACACGTGATAAAAAATTATCGAAATATTAATATTTTCTCATATTTTCTTGTGCATCATCCAATGGAAATATTTCCATCAAAATAAACGCACCCTAATAAAGAAAAGAAAAAGAATAGAAATGATAATATTTCCATACTTTTTTTTTTCCCTCATTTTCCAATGATAAATTTACAACACACCGTACGAAGTCAACAACATAATATAGCTTTGAGCCAATATGATGATCAGAAGTTTTATGCCAACTATTCCAGTAGGCTGTTTTTACAAAGTTCTAAACTAGGAATAAGTTACCTAGTCAAAGTCACATTTTTATAATGACTTGGGATCTATTGAAGTAAAGAATTACTATATGATGGTGTGACAAATATTCTTATCAACATAGAACTCATCTCCTAACTAGGAAAAATGCAAATTACAGCAAGTATAATCTCCTAGGTTCACTGAGGGCTGTGCCCGTTAACAGAAGGACAGGCTACCTATATATGGTGTCTAGTGAAAATCGACATGAATTTGTAAGAATCAGAACAAATTTCCGACTTCTCCAACATTAGACGAAGGCTTAGTTAACACTATAAATAAATAGGTATCATGGATAAAGATAAACTATTCACAAAACCTTTGACCAATATGAAGAAGACAGGCAAGCATAGAATGGGAAATATATAACAACAAATAAGTAGAGACAAATGGAAAAGCCATCACCAATATTTCTTCGCTACTCTTTTCTGCTATCTTCTTCTCAAAAGGCCCATTGCATGCCAGGATCTCATGGATTTTCAGATATGTAGTCCTCTTTTCCATCTTCTTCTCCTTGTAATATTTTCCATGAAAAATTACACTTCAATAGCACAGATGAACCCCTTTACTTGTTTAGACAAGATTCAGTCCTGTAATGCTCTTCTTTACCAGCACAACGGATATCAGGTAGATAATATTGCCTCTTTATACTCCGTCAATGCATCAGAAATCAAGCCTATATCACATGCAGATAGGCAAGATTACCTGGTTTCCGTAAACTGCTCATGCCAAAATGTTAATGGTACTCGGGGATACTTCTATGATGTAGTTTACGAGCCAAAACACAATGACAGTTTCTATGAGGTATCAAATCAGAATTTTAGTGGCCAAGTCTGGACTAGAGGATTAGATACAAATTTAACTACTGGCATAAATAAAACTCTGCATCTTTTGTGTGGCTGTGGAGATACCGACTCTCAAGTTGTGGTGACCTACACAGTTCTGCCAACTGATACACTATCCTCAATCGGAACTCTACTCTCTGCTGAAGTTGCTGGAATTGAGAAATTAAACTCGTATGTGACGAACCCATCTTTTATACAAGAGGGGTGGCTCTTATATGTGCCCATGGAAAAATATGGACTCCCTGGTGATATGAAAGGTGAGCATCATTTCATGCCAACACTATTTTGGAACAATCTTGGCAGTAATTCTCTTCACAGGTGTTCATTTATAAGGTGCAAAAGTTGATACAAAGATACTTTACTCTCAACATAAGGTTCTGAGCTAAGTTTTACTTTCAGACATATGCAATACTTGATAGTTTTTTTTTTTCGTTGTCTTTTCACCCCCTTGCTGAATATGCTGACCAGAAAAATCTGCTTTAACCTACCGTTTGTTTAATAACACACTATGATGAAAAACATTAAGATATGTATCCTGATCAGATAACTTGCAGATGACTAATCAGATAGGTAGGCTGTAGAACAGCAAGCAGGAGCGAGGAACTGATAAATATATGTTTACACCATCATTTTTTGGTGAGGTTGACTGCGATAATGATCTTGGTTTAGAAGTCTAACTCTGGTTTTTTGTATTATTTTCTCTTTTTTGTTTTCACATTTAAGGAACAAAAAGGGTACACAAATGGATGATTCTCATTGGGTTATTATCAGTTGTGACCTTACTTGTGGTGTGCACCTTGGCCATAATCCTCCTTAGGAGAAAAAGTAGCCAGTCACAGAATGAGGAGGATCCAAGATCTTCCTCCAAGAACTCAAGCACCAGAGCTCATTCCTTGCAGAAACAGTTCACACAGAAAGAAATAGCAGGTCAGAATAGAGAAATCCCAGATCTCTGCAATAATTTACTGAATATTAACTAGTAACTACAATTCACATTACTTAAGTACTCAGAGAAAGGAAATGATCTGTTTGGATCTCCGACAGATATCACAGTTTTTGAGTCAGAGAAACCAACTTTCTACAGTATTGAGGAGATCTCAGAGGCCACAAGTGACTTTGATGAAAGTAGAATAATTGGTCGGGGTGGATATGGAAGTGTATACTATGGTGTGATCGGAGAGAAGGTATTCATTTATAATGTATTTCTCAATGGAATCATTAAGATTCTTAAATTGTCACAACTATCATTGACATAAATGATAAATCAGGAGGTTGCAATCAAGAAAATGAGATCTAACAGCTCTAAGGAGTTTCTAGCAGAGCTCAAAGTATTGTGCAAGATACATCATATTAATGTGGTAAGAGACATTTCCATCTCCTCGAGATTTACGGTAACATGGAGAGACTCCATTGCTTATCAAGTTAAGCCCACAATATAGGTGGGGCTGATGGGATATGCCAGTGGCGACGACCACCTCTACTTAGTTTATGAGTATATCCCAAAAGGCTCTCTCAGTGATCATCTCCACGATCCATTGATAAAAGGTATTCAAAGACACTATGCTTGTATTTTCTGTAAGATTCTTTTAATTAGTCCAGTTACAAAAGTAACTCTTCACATATAGAGTAGGGAACGAAATTTAAGGTCAAAACTCAACTATTCTGCATCCAAGTGATTTTTCAATGAAATACTCAGCTCTGTGAAGTTCCTTGCTGAATCATTTGAACCCAACTCGCACGTGCCCAAAAGGTCGATGCATTTGAAGCAACAAATTGTGTGTGAACACTACAATGCAATAGAAAATGCTTACAATATAGGTCATGAATCAGGTCATCAGCCTCTCTCGTGGAGTGCAAGAACGCAGGTTGCACTTGATGCTGCAAGTGGTATTGAGTATATTCATGACCACACGAAATCTCGATACGTGCATCGTGATATAAAAACAGCCAACATCCTGCTAGATGAAGGGCTTAGAGCAAAGGTACCAGCATCAAGATCATGTAATATCAAGATAATACTAACCTTCTATTATAATGCACAAAAACAATAGAAGCTCTCATACATCAATACTATGCAATCTGACATTCATTTTTGGTTACGATTTCTTCATGAAATAATCAAATTCTCCAATTGGTCAAATGATAATTAGTTTGAAGAACATATGCAGGTTGCAGATTTTGGTCTGGCTAAGCTTGTTGGTAGAACCAATGAGGATGAGTTAATAGCAACCCGGCTCGTTGGGACGCCTGGATATCTTCCTCCTGAGTAAGCATTTATCTCCATCAAATCAGTTTCATAAAGTTGTACATACGCATGAGATTTGCATTATAGCCTATCAAAGAGAATTGTTTTTTTGCAGGTCTGTGAAAGAGATGCAAGTGACTACTAAGACTGATGTGTTTGCATTTGGAGTAGTTCTTGCAGAGCTGATAACTGGCCAACGTGCACTCGTCCGCGACAACCAAGAGCCAAATAAGATGAAGTCACTGATCACAGTAGTAAGTGAAAGATTTAATCAGTTTGAAGTTCATTACACATATTGAGTATTAAAATTGACGAAAATCGTGGTGTTACTGAAGCTTCTTCAGGATGACTTGGTTAACATCTTCTAATATATTTCATCAGGTAAACAATATCTTCAGTGAAGAAGATCCAGCATCTGCTTTGACAGTAATCATAGATGGAAATCTAAAAGGAAATTATCCTCCAGAAGACGTATACAAGGTACGTGATTGCTGTTCTTTTATTCTCAAACAAAACAGATCATCATTCACTCTATCCATTAATTACATTGACAGTGACACCTTCAAAATTTACCCCAAATGTTACTCAGCTGCCCCTCAATTATTGATCACTTTAATTTATAGACTGAATGTTATGGTTGCATGAAGTAATCTGGTAGATAGATATTCCTCAGCACGATAAAAGAGGCTTCTAAATGTTGCCTTGTCGTGCTGCAGATGACCGAAATTGCAGAATGGTGTCTAAGTGAAGAGGCAGTAGACAGGCCAGATATGCGCGAGGTTGTCATAGCATTAGCTCGAATCAGAAAATCATCAATCGAATGGGAAGCATCGCTAGGAGGGAGCAGCCAAATTTTCAGTGGAGTTTTCAGTGGTAGATGAGGATAAGATTCATCCTACTTCCCAGTTCCCACCATGCAATCTAATGTATAATATACTACAATCTTTCTTCTTTCTTATTCAGAGTTGAAAATTTAGTAAGGTTCATAGAGCACTACTTATTTACTCATTCTGCTCCAATTGTATACACATGTAAGATAATTGACAGTTTCAGTTTCTTTTTTTTCTTTTTTTTTTTTTTGTGACGAAGAAGAAGAAGAAGAAATTCTAGGGCCTCATCGTCGTCAAGAGTTTCCATCTATCAACATTATAATTCAGTGATAATTTCCATTGTTTCAATACGAGTTGGCCAAAGAGTAATAAATAAATCAACAAATCCATCTACATTTATCACGCTCTCGAAGTTTCAAATCAAGTAAAGAAGGTGTTATGAATATAAGACAAGTAGAAACGAAAAACATGAAACGAAAAGAACACAAGATTTACGTGGAAACCCAAATCGGGAGAAAACCACGGGCAGAGGAGAAGATCTTCACTAATGGGGATAAACGGGATCAAATATGATATACAAATTACAATAAGAGAACACCTATTTATAATAGCACAAAATAAAGCCCTAGTCCTAGTCAAACTAGGAAACAACTTATGGGTCAAGATTCGTGTCACTAATATATACTCCATCCGTTCAAAAATCATGTTCCCATTTGGGTCCTGCCACGCGGATTAAGAAAAACTGAAAAAGTTGTTTTGAGTGGGTAAAAGTTATAATATAGGGGTAGTGGGATAATGACAAAAAAACAGTGGTAATGGCAAAAAGATGGTGGTATTGACCAAAAAGTAGGAATAAAGTTGTTGTGTTGACTAAAAAGTAGAAATAAAGTTGTTGTAAGGTGGGGCCACCAATGGCAAAGGGTAGTAAATAAAAGAAAAGTAGGAGGTTATGGTTGTACGAAACGGTAAGTAGGAAGATGATTTGTGGACAAAAAAAAGGGGTAAGTAGGAAGATGATTTTTGGACGGAGGGAGTAACAATCTCCACATTGACGCGAAATCACAAACTATCCCCCAAAACAAGATCGACATCGACAACAAAACTCCACCTCTTCCGCAAAACCCCTAAAGGCTCAAATCAACATCCAAGATCAACAAAGTTCAAGCAATGTTCAAACTTAGCAACGGAAAGTGCCTTTGTCATCATATCGGCAGGATTATTATGAGTACTAATCTTGCTCACAACAATATCACCACAAGCAACAACATCACATACAAAGTGATAACGCACATCAATGTGCTTAGTCCTCTCATGGAACATTTGATCTTTTATAAGACAAATTGCACTCTGGCTATCACAAAAGACCGTAGTAATCTGCAAATCCTTCCTCAATTCGGCAAATAAACCCTTCAACCAAATGACCTCCTTAATCGCTTCGGTAATGGCCATATACTCAGCCTCGGTAGTAGATATTGCAACTGTACTCTGCAAAGTAGCCTTCCAACTAATAGCACAACCACCTATGCTAAAAACATAGCCAGTAAGAGACCTTCTTCTATCAAGATCGCCTGCAAACTCTGAGTCTACATAACCAACAACTCCATCTTTAGTCTTCCCAAACTCCAAACAAACATCAGTTGAACCTTTCAAATATCGAAAGATCCATTGGACTGCTTTCCAATGCTCCTTACTTGGATTTGCCAAGTAATGGCTAACAACACTCACTGCATGAGCTAAGTCTGGACGGGAGCACACCATGGCATACATGAGTGACCCCACTGCACTAGAATATGGAACTCGAGACATATAATCAATGTCATCATCCGACTGCGGCGACAAAGTAGAAGAAAGTTTGAAATGAGCTGCCAAAGGAGTACTAACCGGTTTCAGATTCTACATGTTGAAACGATGAAGAACTTTCTTGATATACCCTTTTTGACTTAGGTATAACTTTCCAGCCTCTCTATCTCTTGTGATCTCCATTCCAAGTATCTTCTTTGCAGCTCTCAAATCCTTCATATCAAACTCAAGACTGAGTTGCTTCTTCACCTTTACTATCTTCGAACTACTATTCGCAGCAATCAACATGTCATCAACATAGAGTAGGAGATATATAAAAGATCCATCATCACCAACACGATAGTATACACAACTATTAGCATCACTCCTCTTGAAGGAATGAGTAGTCATAAACTGATCGAACGTCTTATACCACTGCCTCAGCGACTGCTTCAAACCATAAAGTGATTTCTGCAATACAAAAACGTAGTCCTCCTTTCCAGGAACTACACAACCCTCAGGTTGCTCCATGTAGATGTCTTCTTCTAAATCTCCATGCAAAAATGCAGTCTTCACATCAAGCTGCTCAAGCTCCAAATCATGCATTGCAACAATGCCAAGCAAAGCCCATATTGAACTATGCTTCACAACAGGAGAAAATATATCATTGTAGTCCACACTAGGAATCTGACTGAAACCTTTTGCTACAAGTCTAGCCTTATATCTCAAATCCTCTTTTTTCTTAAACAACCACTTGCACCGAACAACTTTCTTGCCTTTTAGCAACTTCACTAATACCCAAGTCCGATTCTTCAGAAGTGATTCGAGCTCTTCTTCCATAGCAGCTATCCACCTTGCATAATTAACACAAGCAATTGCCTCTTTGTAGGAGGCAGGCTTTTCACACGACTCGATCTCCTCAGCCACATGCAAAGCATAAGCTTTCATGTTAGAAGATTCAACTGGTCTTTCTGCTACCAAACTAGAAGACTCAATAAGCCTTTCAGGAGGCTTTATCTCACGCATTGGTCAATCTCTTGCAATGCAATGTTGTGGAGTTGCACTTGGTGGTTCAGAAACTGAGCAACTTGGTTCTTCTGACGTAGCTTCAGACTTGATCAAAAGTGCAACTTTTGATCCAACTTCAACCTCCAACTGCATATTCGGACTAGACTAATCACCAATGTAGGAGTCTTGAGCAGTAGCATTACGAACCATAGAAGTTTCATCAAAGACAACATCTTGACTCACTATGACCTTCTTGGTTTCAGGACACCAAAGCTTGTATCCTTTCACACTAGGCTTATAGCCCAAAAAAATGCACTTGATCGAGCGAGCATCTAACTTTCCCTGCACATCATGAACATACAGAGGGCAACCAAAAATTCTCAAGTTAGAATAATTTGGAGGAGAACCAGACCATACTTCTTGAGCAGTTTTCTTGTTGAGCGGGACAGACGGAGAAAGATTGACCAAATGACATGCCAAAGCTGTTGCTTCGGCCCAAAAACTCTTCGGCAAACCAGAGTTGAGAAGCATACAACGCACCTTATTCAACAGAGTTCTATTCATTCTCTGAGCTACGCCATTCTGCTGTGGAGTGTGACGAACAGTGTAGTGGCGAACAATTCCCTCAGCCTTGCATAAGGACTTAAACTCCTTCGAACAGAATTCTAAACCATTATCATTGCGAAGATGCTTAATTGATCTTCCAGTCTGCTTCTCTAGCATAGTCTTCCACTCCTTGAAAGTAGAAAACACATCACTCTTCTCCTTTAGAAAGAAAACCCACACCTTTCTCGAAAAATCATCAATAATTGTCAACATCCAACGAGCTCCTCCTTTGGACGTCACCCTAGCCGGACCCCAAACATCAGAATGTATATAATCCAAAATTCCGGATGTGTTGTGAGTTCCTTTAGAGAACTCCACTCTCTTTTGCTTGCCCAAAACACAATGTTCACAAAAGTTCAAATCGCTCATTTTCTGTCCATCAAGTAGTCGTCGCTTGCTCAGCTCAATCATTCCATTCTCACTCATGTGGTCAAGTCGCAATTGCCACAATCAAGTAACCAGCTGGACGGTGAGGCGGCAACGGCTGCAGCTCCAGTAAGTGTAGTGCCCTACAAGACATATAATTTCCCAGTCTTTCTTTTTCCTTTCATCACAACAAGAGAGCCTTTGCTGACATTCATAACTCCACCTTCATCAGATTACTTGTACCCTTTTTCATCAAGAGTACCAAGTGAGATAAGATTTCTCTTCAATTCAGGAACATGTCTTACTTCTCCAAGCGTGCGGATCACGCCATCGAACATCTTGATTCAAGTTGTTCCAATACCCGCAACCTTGCAAGAAGAATCATTCCCTATAAGAACACCACCTCTTTCTATTAGATATGACAAAAAAAAGTAGCGGTTGGGAGTCATATGAAATGTGCAACATGAATCCATAACCCACTCGTCATGAGGTCGTGTGCTAGAATCAGAAACAATAAAGAGTTCACCATCGCTACAATCTCCATCGGCAAGGTCGGCCTCAGTTGTTTCATTTCCCTTGTAACCTGCTCCATTCCCTTTTTGTTTCTGATTCCAAGATGCATTACCATCAGCCTTCTTGTTTTTCTTCTCCAATTTCGGACATTCGTTTTTGAAATGCCCAGGTTGTTTGCAGTACTTACATTTATGCTCAGGATTGCGAGATTTAGATCTCGCTTTCCCTTTCTTCCTATCACCATTACTTCTGTCTTGTGGCCTTCCACGAACAAACAAAACCCTCTGCCGAGGTATCAGAACCACTAACAAGATGCTCCATCTTTTCTTTAGAAGATAAATCATCAAAAACCTCATCAAGAGTAACAGCATCACGGCTATATAAAGATAGTATCACGAAACGTATTATACGATGCAGGCAACAAACATAATAACATCAAAGTCAAATCCTCATCATCATACTTAACATCCAAAACTTCTAAATCACCAACAGTTTCTTTAAAACCAGTAATATGCACTTCTAGAGACGTACCTTCTGCCATGTGATGAGAGTACAAACATAACTTCAGATGTAACTTACTGGTAAGGCTCGTAGTCATACAAAGTTGCTCCAACTTCAGCCAGAGACCTGCAGCAGTGATCTCCTTCAAAACATCCTGCAATATTTGATTTGATAGATGCATATGTATATGGGAAAGAGCTTTACGATCCTTCCTTTTATTGTCCTCGTCTATCCAGGAATCGGGCATCTTTTCAAACCCCAGCAAAGTCTCGTCCAAATCCATGTAGGCGAGCACAACGCGCATCTTCACTTGTCACAACGAAAATCTGGTGTTGCGATCCAACAACGGAATATCGTACTTCATACTTGTCATCGTAGCCCTAGATCGAAACCTAAGCTCTTGATACCACTTGTTATGAATATAAGACAAGTAGAAACGAAAAACATGAAATGAAAAGAACACAAGATTTACGTGAAAATCCAAATAGGAAGAAAACCACGGGCAGCAGAGAAGATCTTCACTAATGGGGATAAACGGGATCAAATATAATATACAAATTACAATAAGAGAACACCCATTTATAATAGCACAAAATAAAGCTATAGTCCTAGTCAAACTAGGAAACAACTTATGGGCCGAGATTCGTGTCACTAATATATAACATAATGCAATTCAAAGCTCAATTAATAACCAAAATAGCAACGAAAAGACCTCTCTATTACAAACATAAGTAACATACGCAGGTGAGGCGACATAAGTACGCGAGAGTTTTACGTGATTTGTAGTTGTAGCCTGGGATATGACGGAGAATTTGTTTGTTGTACTTTCAACATAATTAAGTGCAATTTCAAAAACGGGCATTCACTTCAACTCCTTTAATGCCGTCTTGTTCAACTTTGAACTCCCCCGCCGCGGCCGCAGAGAGAGCGAGAGAGTGATTTCATCAGGTGGCGAGGGTGAGACGTCTGACGATTAATTCCACCCGTAGGTTAATCTTTGGACAAGCAGATCCGCTGACGTGTTAATTTCGAGAGCACATGCATGAAAAATTCTTATATGGGTGTGCATGTACTGCACTTTCACATGCTAATATTTTAATAATATAAATTATAATATTATTATATTGTTTTGTATGAGAGATGAGTGTACAACACACAAGAATTTCCCTGCATATCTAACTCTGACATCATAGGCCGAGCTGGCGTGTCTTGCCACAGTAGTTGGGCTAGGGAATAACTGGGCGGGGCCCACTCTGTACACAAGTCGCCCTACGTGGATCTGGACGTTGGAATTCGTGACCAAAAAACAAAGCCCAGCCCAATACACGACAGATGATGGGTCGTTACGTCTCTGCAAATGAACTTGGGTCTTGGAATTGAAATTGAGCGTCTCATCAATGGAAAATGAGAATAATTTGGCCGGCTTCAACGGAAAGCAATTGATATGGCTGATAAAAGGGTAGGGTTCTGGTGTGATATACAATACAAGCCGACGCTACTTCACCAATTAAATTGAGAAAAGAGGTAAGTTTTACGTACTAGTTTGAGCTACGTCCGCTTCTTGTTATTTCTATACTGTAGATGCATTCATGATTCATCAATCCAGTATTTTAGCTAGTAAATAGTTACATTTGATTTACTCGAATAGCAGAACAGAAAATCAGAATTATCAAGCATCAAATCTACCCGCGGAGAAACAGATAGATAATTTATCATGATTAAATTCAAATGAAATATCTCCAACAAAACCAGCTCTAGAGCTGAAGGATCGGCCGAAAATTAAAGACGAAAGAAAGTAAGTTATCTTGCTCACCACAATGCCTAGACAGGTAGGTCATGGGTGCATAAAACAAAACAAAACAAAACAAAACAAAACACAAAAAAACTAAACAAATTAAATTGCGTGTGGCTAAGGTTGAAATCTCTCAATTTCCATTTCCGTTTTGGTTTTGGTTTGGGTTTCCGTTTCCGTTTCCGTTTCCGTTTCCGTTTGCAGTAGTGGGTTGAATAGTTGAGAGCCTCTGCAGAAAGAGTTCAAACTCGTCATCTCTACTAAGCATGCTTATTCTCACATACTCTGGATCACACCCAAATCGCCTTCCGCTTCTTGTTCGAATTTTATGCTCTCTCAGCAGCTGCTCCCCATCTATTCCCTCTTTGCATTTCATCCATGCAAAAGCTGCATCATAACAAACCAATCAAACAATATGTTTCAAAAATTGCAAGAAATTTACAATATTTGATTATATTATTACCAGGATATGTTTGAGCAACCCCTCTGCTGAATTGACAGTAGCGAGCTGGGACTTTCGGGAGGTAAAACAGTTGAGTCTTGTTAACAACGTCTCTCAATTTCTTCCACCTCTCAGCCATGAGGCGTTGGCTGTACTCGAAGAAGTTGTCCACGTCACAGGGCTTGCGTTTCTGGCAGCTGAGCGACACCATCTCCATGATGCTGGCGCTCCTCAGCTGCGCTTCCTTCGACACTCCAATCGTGTTCAGCTCGATGAACTTCACCATCTTTCTAGCCACACCCTCGTCTCGAACAATCGCCCATCTGATCAGCACAAGCACTAAATGATCAATTAACTCAATATATATATATATATATATATATATATATATACTAAATCAATAATCATAAAAATACAAATAAAAAAACAAAAACCCGATTCTGGATCCTGCATGGCCCGTGCTTTTGGAAGCCGTAAATAGCATAATGTCATGGTCTGCAGGAGAAGTAATGGCTGTGTACTGAGGCCAGTAGTAAGCAAGGTCATGAACAAGCATCCCTTGGCCTCCATTCACCACCGCCTCTCTCATCGATCCATCCGGATTGTTCGGAGATGTCACGAATTCTATATACGGCCCCTCCTTGGTGAAGCTCCGTGCATCGCCCGACCATTTGAACAGCCCCGTTCGCATAAAGTCGGCCATCTCAGGATACGACTATGTAATGTATGTCCCAAAAAAAAAATTAATTCATTGCCTAATGTGATGTGATCAAAAAAGGAGACACAATATGTATTTTTGTAAAAGTCCATGTTACTACGTTTGTCCTGTCATGGGATCTTGGACATTCAACCAACAAAAGTCTCAGCTGGAGACAAGGTTTGTCGCACGACAGTCCTACTTATATATTTTCATTACTTTAATTTGCAGAGTTGACTTTTCCGCTTTGAATATTTTTGCAAGATCCGATCTTAAATTAATTGGGAAATTCACAAGTCAACGAGGCTCACCGAGTAGTAGGGCGCCGCCGACACGACGTCGACCGGATTGGGCAGGTCTAGGCTGTCGGAGAGGGCGTAGAGTGCGGCCAGAATGAGCTGGCTCGATCCCGTCCCCACGACTATGTGGCGGCCCTCCACGGCGGCGTTGCCGGCGGCCTTATGCAGCTTCTTGATTTCATCCTCCAGTTTTTGTTCCATGAACCAGCACAGAGTTTTCCCATCGCCAAAGTAACTCAGAGATTGAAATCCTGTCATAGTTAAACTGCACTTCTGCCCAACTTTTTTCCAGTAGGATTCATACATTGTGGGATCACCGCTGCCGAATTAAAATATATATATATATATTTAAATTTTGAAAGAAAGAATAAAGAAAATAGTACATTGGCAATTTGGCATGAACCGCAATGCTAATCCACTTGAAATTAACAAGTCGTAGAGAAGGGGAAACAAAAAATACACACACTATATATATATGTATGATGACATACTGATCGAGGTTGATGATGGGTTGAGGTTGATGATGATGTGGCGCGACGCCATTGGCTCGGACATCGGACTGGTGGTTCGGAGTGGACCCATTTTCTGTGGCTTGATCTGATGAAGGCTTTGAGCTTTTGGTGACGAGGACCTCGAACGTGCCGCACATTCTTCTTAATGTTTCTTGTTAAATTGAAGAAGCTCACCTTAATTGATTCGCAAACTACTTTACTTTGCTTTTGTGTGTAACCAAGTAAGCTGCTGTTGTCCGATCGCAACAGTTTCATCCGTTATTTATAGGGACATAAGTATTGGATATGCCTTGTTCTTGTACTACTCTAGGAATGGTCAAGATCCTCTATTTTCTACGGCATCTTACTTCGTCGTATGTGCACACCACGTGTATAGGATGTTATTACATGTATTATCTATCGTATGTGATATGCTTATAATATTACTAATAGGAGTCATATATATACATTGCCCCTACAGCTTTCAAACTTTGTATAGGTCAAACTTTATATTGATTAAAAGAAGAAATTAATTTAATCTAATGATAAGAAATTCATTCCTATTCCGCACGAAATACAAATCGGATGTGAGATTCTCTCTTAACTAGCTTGTGCTCTTTATTTCCCCATCAGGTTAAGCAAATCATAAAATACTATACACTAGTGCAAACTATCCATTAATTATACGTACTACTTTCATTATGAAAAGAAAAGATTGGATCGATATTAAAATATTTTAATCTAATGGATGGAAATATGCATTAGACTATGTTACCATCGGAAAAGAAATATTTTATACAAACCTTTTCACGTTCAATATTCGTAGTCCACACCAATTACTAGTATAATATCCCTTCTACTAAATTATTCTGTTTAGCGTCACATAATAATCCATAATACACTTTCAAAAAAACAACAATCCATAGTACAACTATATTGTGCAATTCACCCAATTATAATTTAATTATATAAAAGTTCTTCTTATACGTGGGAAAAACAATATACAAATATTGCCTTCTATATAAGGCCCAAACACTAAACAACATACCCCGAATATTAAAAAGAAACAAATAAATTTTAAAATTCATCCCAAAGAAATAAAAAAAAAAAGTATCATAAACAAAAATATAGAAAGAAAAGGGAAAAAAACTATTCGAAATTCCAAACATATATATATATATATATATATATATATATATATATATTACTAAAAGGAAAATGATTCTTGCTTTGAAAAAATCCTACGTGGCACTTCTCATAATTTTCCATTCCTATTTATCTAAATTCTCAAATTTTTAAATTTTTAAATATAAAATGATGTAATAATTCATCATTATATATATTAATATAATTATCAATTAAATTTCAATTCTCCAATTTGTATATATCATACGATTTCAATGCTCTACAATTTTCACTAATCATTATCTTATTGATTAAATATATTTTTTATTTACATTGTTTCACGTCTATTATATGAAATTTATCAATATTCTCAAGCCTTGTTTCATACATATATGTTGATTTCAAATTAACTTCATATATTTACGAGCAATTTATATTTTTCATAAAAAATAATGTATTTAATTAAAGATAGGTGTTGATTAAAATATACAGAATAAATCAACTTCAAAAAATTTAATCCTTTATTCCTATTTATTTAAATTTTCAAAGTTTTTAATTTTTAAATATAAAATAATAAATTTTAAATATCTACAAAATCTTGTGTCCCATATCGGTTTTTCAATAAAACTTCACCAATTGAAAAACGTATAAATACCTTGAATTAATATGTATTTTCTCATCTTTTGAATCACCACTTTTATTTGGCCAATTTATTTATCAGTCGGCCGAATAAATAACTACAGTATATTTTTATAGTTTAATTAATTTAATTGAGTTTGACCAATATTTTAGTTGACTGAGTAAATAATTATTTTTTGTAGGGAACCCATTTATTAAATGGCCAATTTTTACCTTATAGAAAAATCTACACACAAATATTTTGTATATAGTATCATCATTATTGTCATTATATCATCAATTAAACTCCACCTACTTAAAAGCATATAAATACCTAATGCTTATTAATTGGGAGAAAAAATAATTACTCCCTCCGTCCAGTTTATGTCTACCCATTTGGGGTGTGGCACGGGTTTTAAGAAATCTGATAAAGTGGTAGTTGGTGGAATAAAGGTGTATTTGAGGGGTAGTGAGATAATAACAAAAAAATAGTGAAAATGATAAAAAAGAAGTGGTATTGAACAAAAAGTAGGAATAAAGTTGTTGAGGGTATATGTGTAAACTTCTTAAACTAGGTAGACATAAAATGGACAATTTTTTTGTGGTAAGTAGGTAGATATAAATTGGACGGAGGGAGTACATTGTTATAGTTTAATTTAATTTAATTTGGTCAATTTATTAATTAGCTGGATAAATATATTTTTGTAGGTAACCAATTTATTAGTTGGCCGAATAAATAATTATATTTCGTAAATAGTTTCTTAATTATTTAATATGGCCATAATAATTTATTTAGGCCCAATAAATAGTTTGAACATTTAAAAACTAAAACATTCATTGAGACAACATCGATCTTCTATATATTATACAAACGAAAACGACTCTAAAAAAAATTTAATGTGGCACCCCAAATCCCTTAATTCTCATTTATTTAAATTCTCAAATTTTTTAAATTAAAAAATCAATATTTATAATATTTATTTATGTTATATTATATTACTACTATTATATATGAATAACTTATATAGATTTCTACCATATTTTATACATATATATATATATATATATATATATATATATATAGGGAGTGATTCCCATGCAAATACCCCTTAAAGTGAGAAATATAAATTAATCTCCACCATTGATCATATCTATATGGAGGGTTAAGATTTGGCCTGGTCAAAGCGGGTCAAACCCGGGTCAACCCGTTGACTTTTTTTTTTTTTTTTTCCTTTCAGCTCACATGCACCACTTCACATATTCGGATGCATAAATTCACATATTCGGATGCACAACTAAGTGTATTGAGATGCACAAGATTTTTTTTTTTATTTTTTTTATTTTTTTTATTTTTTTACGGTCAGGTTATATGCACCACTTCATGTATTCATATGCATCATACTATAAAATGAGATGCACCACTAAGTGCATTAAGATGCAATAGTTTTGTTTTCGTTTTTTTATTTTCGTAAAACATTGTGCATCTAGTTACACTGTGTGGTGCATCTAGTTACGCATTGTGGTGCATCAAATATTTTTTCAGTTTTTTTTTTTTTTTTTTTTTTTAAATTCGGTGCATCTCACTACACATAGTGGTGCATCTCATTATGTAGAGTGATGCATCCGAATATGTGAAGTGGTGCATCTTGGGTGACTGTTTTAAAAAAAAAATGAAAAAAAAAACTGAAAATCTTGTGCATCTAAATGCACTTAGTAGTGCATCTAGTTATATAGAGTGGTGCATCCGAATATGTGAAGTTGTGCACCTTGGATGACAGTTTATAAAAAAAAAGAAAAAAAAATCAAAAAATAAAAAAAAGACCCGAGTTGACCCCGCTTTGACCCGCTTTGACTAGACCAAATATTGACCCTCCATCATCCATAGATCTATGGTGGAGATCTATTCTCATTTTTTAGGATAATATTCATTCTCATATGATCTCTACCATAGATCTATGGATGATGGAGGGTCAATATTTGGTCTATTCAAAGCGGGTCAACCCGTTGATTTTTTTTTTCGATTTTTTATTTTTTATTTTTATTTTTATTTTTTATTTTTTTTACGTTCAACTCATATGCACAATTTCACATATTCGGATGCACCACTTCACATATTCATATGCACCAGATTTTCAGTTTTTTTTTTTTTTTTTTAACGTAAGCTCTTATGCACCACTTCACATATTCGGATGCACCACACTACATAACGAAATGCACCACTAAGTGCATTTAGATGCACCAGATTTCAGTTTTTTTTTTTCCGATATTTTTTAAAATTATCTAATTTATTATCCCCCGTTTTTTTTTTTTTTGTCTCTTCGTTTTTTTGTTTGCCACTTCTTCTTCGGTCAAGATTCGAGCGAGGGGAGCCGAAGGCCTCGAAGCGAGCCGAAAAAGTCCAAATTATTACCCGCCGATTATCCTTATATTAGTAATCAGCGCGAAGGCGGAGCTGTAAAATCGAAGCCAGGGAAAAAATATTTGTAAAAAAAAATGAAAAGAAAAACTGAAAAAAATCTGTAAAAAAAATGAAAAAAAAAACTGAAAAAAAAATCGGATGCACCACAATATGTAACCAGATGCACCACATAGTGTAACTAGATGCACCACACAGTGTAACTAGATGTACATTGTTTTACGAAAAAAAAATTAAAACAAAACTGAAAATCTTGTGCATCTCAATGCACTTAGTGGTGCATCTCGTTTTATAGAGTGGCGCATCCAAATATGTGAAGTGGTGCATGTGAGCTGACCCTAAAAAAATCGAAAAAAAAGTCAACAGGGTTGACCTGCTTTGACCGGGGCCAAATCTTGACCCTCCATTTAGATATAATCAATGGTGGAGATTAATTCCTAATTCTCACTTTAAGATCCATTTGCATGGGAATTACTCCCCATATATATATATATATATAGTACCCCTATATAAAGAGCTTAGCTCTTTGATGTAAACACACTACACCTTACTCATACACTTTTGTAGTAATAAAGAAAATGTTCTTTTAAATTCTCTCTATCTTAGTTTATAGCTAATAGTTAACTCTTCCTAGTTTATATAATATATCCCAGTAAAAAAAAAAAAAAAAAAATCTCCGCTGTGCATACTCCGATCTAACCAACTTGGATAGCAGCTCGTTCTGGAAGCATTCTTGTTGTAAGATCTCTTCTTTTCTTCTTTCATTATGTGGATTAACGTGTATCCCCAAAAAACACGCCATACCCTCCCCTTTTGGTATCAGAGCCTTTGAAGATTTTGAGGCCTAAAAGGTCTGGACAGGCTTAGTGAAGGTTGCTATGATAGCGTAAATCCTGCTTATACTAAGAACCCGCCAGAATGAAGGATTAAATCTCTTTAAAGGCATTAACTTAAGAAATGAGAATAGATCTCCACCCTCCATCCCACAAAATCAATGGCTGTAATTAAGCCCGCATATTTTAATTAATGGAAGCAAATACCGTGTGTTATAGTTATGCGAAGGGTAAAAAGGTCATTCAATAAATCGATTATATTCATCTCCCTCAACTCACGATTTCTTCTTCCTCAATTCATCGGATTTCCTCAGCTTGATTTCATCCTCGAATTCAATCTTCAATTCTTCATGGATCAATGAACTTATTTCTTGTTCTAATCGTTTCGATTATTGCCCTCAAGTAAGTACGCTATATTTTTGAATTATTTTTCATTCTTAAGCTTACTTAGTCGAATTCGAACTCAGATTTTTCCTGTTTTTGTTCGATTGTTTATACTCTGATTTTGTTGTTGATTTGCTCGGGAATAGTAAATAAGCTGAATTATGTAGGTACTTTTGATATATATCTGTTAATTTTGCATATTTTGTGTTTTTTAATTATTGTTTGGGTGATGTTCTGTAGTTTTTGATTTTTGGTGATGTCTATTGCAGAATTTGTTCAACCTCATACATTCTCTCAACATATTATCGATAATTCTTTTATTGATTTCTGGATTGATTGGGTATATACATCATGTGCAATTCTACAGGTAATTCCTAAAATTATTGTTGAATAATGTAGAAATTGATTTTGAATTGTTATTATTATGTTTTGTTCCTGATTCTTTGTAATTTACTGATTTGTGTGATGCTTGAGAATTGTTGATTGGGTATACAGATAATGCAGGATTATTGTTCAGCTATTTATGAATTGTCTGATTGATACATGTTGGAATTTATTTTGGTGCACCTGTTTATTATGTGTGGTGCATCTATGAGTGTTTTGTTGTGCATCTATGAGTGTTGTCTTGTGCAACTCTTAATGTTTTGATTATCTTTAGGCTTTGGATTCTCTGTTTTTAAATCATGTTGTATGTTTTTTTGCAGATTCTATTTGTCAAAGTATTGTTAGTGTTGAAGAGAACTCTAGTGTTTATATTCCTGAGTGTAGTAATGATCTGAAACCTTATGTTGGACGATGCTTTAGTAATTTGGAAGATGGTGTTAAATTTTATAAAATTTATGCTGGTGTTTGTGGTTTTGATACTCGGCTTGGTACTCTGACCAAGGAAAGTGGTGTAGCGATGTTTAGATATGTTTTGTGCAATCGGGAAGGTGAGAGTACCAATGTTTCTTCAGATGGTAGCAAACAAAAAGGAAAAGAATGTCTTCGAGGTTCAATTGTAAGGCACGCATTGTGTTTAGGTATTCTGGATCTCGAGGATATATGATTACTGGGTTCAATGAGGCTCATACTCATTCTCTTGTGTCTGAAGGTTACAAGCAGTTCATGAAAGGCAATAGACGTCTAAATTTTGGACATCAAGCTTTTATTTTGAATTGTGCTAGATCCAATATAGCACCGATGAAGTCTTTCCGTCTTTTTAAGGAGTTGGTTGGTAGTTATGAGAATGTGGGTTGTACTGGTGTTGATTTTAAGAATTTCTCTCGTGATTTACGTGCTTATGTTCTTGATGTTGATGCTCAGATTGGGTTGGATAATCTAAAGAGAAAGAGTGAGTTTTGCCCTGATTTCTGCTATTATTTTGATGTTGATGATGAGAAAAAGTTGAAGCGATTGTTTTGGGCGGATAAGTTTTCGATTGAGAGTTACAAGTTATTTGGTAATGTTGTATCATGTGACGCGACTTATTCAACGAACAAGTAAGCATTTAATCCACTTTTTTCGTATACCTATATTCTGAATACATTATTCAATATCTTATGATTGTAGATTGCAAATTATTGTAGCATTTGTGTTTAATCTCTTGAAGTTTTGTGGTGCATCTGTTTATTATTTGTGGTGCATCTGTTCATTAATAGTTGTGCATCTGTCAATGTTTACTTGTGCACCTTCATCTTTAAAAATCTTACTATTTCTTCTAAAATTTCTGTATCATGTTATATTTTTTCAGGTACAACCTCATATTTACACCCTTTACTGGAAAGGATAACCATGGGAGGTGTGTCATATTTGTTGCCGGTCTTTTGTCTAGTGAGGATGCTGATTCGTATACTTGGCTTTTTGAGATTTTTTTGCGTTGTATGGACAAGAAAAAGCCAAGTATATTGATTACAGATCAAGATCCAGCTATCAAAATTGCTGTAGGTAATATCTTTCCTTTGCCTACCACGCGTCATCGTTTTTGTATGTGGCATATTATGTGCAAGGTTGCTGATAAGATTCCTTCGTCTTTGAGAAATGATGCTGTTTTTTGTCGGAAGTTTAATGATCTTGTTTGGTCTGAAGTTGTTGAGCCTACTGATTTTGAACAACAATGGTATGAAATTATGGAGGATTTTGATCTGTCTGAGATTAGTTGGTTTTCAGCTATGTATGATCTTCGTTTTTTCTGGATTCCGGCTTATTTTAGAGATCTGTCTATGGGTGGATTGTTTCGTACCACTTCTATGTCGGAGAGTGAAAATAGCTTCTTCCGAAAGTACTTGAACAAGAATGCTAATTTGATTGAGTTTTTTATGCATTTTGCTAGTGCCATTGATTCTCAACGTCATGTTCACAAGCAGTTGAGCAGTGTAGATGAGTCTTGTTTTCCAAAGCTTGAGACACGACTGTCGATTGAGAGACATGCTGCTTCTGTCTATACTTTTCAGATGTTTTCTGGGGTTCAAAAGGAAATATTAGCTGCTGTAAATCATTGTTGCATGTTGAATATGAATTGTGAAGCTGATTCTAAGACATACGAGATTTCTGACATGGTTCGTGGAAAATTTACTGTTATGCACAATCTAGTAGAAGATTTTGTCATGTGTAGTTGTAACTATTTTGTGACAAATGGGTTGTTGTGTCAGCATATGTTCTTTATCTTCAAGAACATGAATTTGCAAATGATTCCAGATGCATATTTGTTAAGAAGGTGGTCTAAGTTTGCTTGTTCTGATTTTTTGAATTGTACTGACACAAGTAGTTATGGTTCTGCCCATCTCGATCAGCAAACCCTCCTCAATATCCAGTTGTATTCTGAGATGTACAAATGTGTAGGATCAGTTACTGGCAACGTACATCTTATGGCAGAGTTACTGGAAGATTTCAAGGTTTTATCTGAAAAATATAACAAGGCTGGTGGATCTAGTTTATCATCTGTTGATGGAAAGGAGAAGGTTTTTGATAACTTTTATGGCTCTTCGATTCCAGAATCCATCTCAGTTCACCCTCATGATCCAGTGAAGACAAAAGGAAGCGGTAACAGGTTGATTTCAAGAAAAGAGGCGGCAATAAGAAAGGCGAGTAAACCAAAGAGAAGGTGCGGCAATTGCAAGGAAATGGTGAATCATATTTCGCGTAATTGTGATAGGCCAAAGAAAGTCTAGTAATATCATATTTTTACTTTTTATATGTCTTATACTCATTGTTGAATTTGGAATAACATTTTTTCATTCATATTATTACATTCGTTTTGTTGTTAGCATTATTTACATTGTTTAAAGTACTTTCTTGTAATAACTGTTTAATATGTTGATCAATTTTTGTTTTTTTAGTTAATTGTCTTTTTACAGCTTCTAGTAATTCTGGTTTTATAGTAGATAGAAGGATTTTTTCATATTGAGCAATTTTGTCTAATGGCATTCGATCGCAGAATCCGCTGCGTAAATGACTAGAATTTGTTTTTCAATTGGCAATGGTGTATATTGTGGTTGTTTGAGTATTTCTGTCAGCCTTGCCTCTCTATTTTTCTAATCAATGTCCATGTCTTATTAGATTTTGCAAGTAGTATTGGTACATTTGAAAAAATATTAGATGCACAACTTCAACATTTTAGATGCACGAATTCAACATTGTAGATGCACAACTTCAAAAATGTAGATGCACCACATGCTCACTATAATTTTTAATTTCTTTTTTGGAATTCTCATTATTTTCTAGTTTTAATTTTTTTTTAAATCCCAAATTATTATTCATTATTGCATAACGCAAATGCTTGAATGTGCTCGGTCGCAATCCATTCGTCAGGTTGTGGGGCCTGCATGCAATATAGGCGTCAAATTTTGATAATTTAATTTATATTTTTTATTTTCAAATTCTGATTATATTCAAGTTTTAAAAATTTATAAATCGTGAATTTTGGTTTATTATTACCAAACAAAAATACTTCAATTCAATAGGTCGCACCCCAGATGACAAGGTTTGGGGTGTTATGCGGTGCACGTGCCCGGTTCCTATGCGCCCGATTTATTTTAATTTTTTTTGTTGCTTTTTTTTTTTAATTTTCAAATTTTTTTTGCCGCTTCTTACTTCCGTCAAGATTAGAGTCAGGGGAGCTGAAGGCCGCAAAACGAGCCAAAAAAATCTAAATTATTACCCAACGATTATCTTTATATTAATAATCGGAGCAAAAGTCGGAGCCTTAAAATCGAAGCCGAAGGCGGAGACATAAAATAGAAGGCACCCACCCTATGTGACAGGGTGTGAGCCGCATGTGCAGTGCACACGCTTGATTTAATTTAAATTTTTATTTTTTAATTTTCAATTTTTTTGTTTTGCCACTTCATTTTTTTGTTTGCTGCTTCATATTTTTTGTTTGCCGCTTCTTCTTTGGTCAAGATTCGAGCGAGGGGAGCCGAAGGCCTCGGAGCGAGCCGAAAAAGTCCAAATTATTGCCTGCCGATTATCCTTATATTAGTAATCGGAGCGAAGGCGGAGCCGTAAAATTGAAGCCGAAAGCGGACCCGTAAAATCGGAGCCGAAGGCGGAGCCGTAAATTCAGAGGTGTCACGTCAGACCCCATGTGACTGTCTGTGAGCCGCATATGTGGTGCACGTGCCCGGCTCCCATATCCCTGATTTAATTTTTCTATAATTTTCAAATATTTTTGTTTGCCGCTTTATTTTTTTTTTTTGCCGCTTTATTTTTTTTGTTTGCCGCTTCATTTTTTTGTTTGCCGCTTCTTCTTTGGTCAAGATTCGAGCGAGGGGAGCCGAAGGCCTCGGAGCGAGCCAAAAAAGTCCAAATTGTTGCCCGTCCAATTATCCTTATATTAGTAATCGGAGACTAAGGCGGAGCCGTAAAATCGGAACCATAGGCGGAGCCGTAAAATCGGAGCCGAAGGCGGAACCATAAAATTAGAGGTGTCACATCGGACCCTATGTTACCGTGTGTGAGCTGCATATGTGGTGCACGTGCCCGGCTCGCATGTCCCTGATTTAATTTTTCTGTAATTTTCAAATATTTTTTTTTGCCGCTTCATTTTTTTGTTTTGCCGCTTTATTTTTTATTTATAATGCATTTTAATAATATATAATGTTACAATTTAAGTTAATTACAAGAAATTAAAATTAAAAGAACCGCGTACTATGAGGGAAAGCTATGCAATGTATGTGGAAAATTGAGTATATGCACCACATGCTATTAGAAGATGCACAAGACTTCTTCAATAGATGCACCACATGCTATTAGAAGATGCACAATACTTCTTCAATAGATGCACTACAGTATAACAATTAAGTACATAATCTTCTACATATCATGCAATTGTACTATTGACAACTCAGCAATCACAATATCTTATCATCATTTTAGTAAATAACATATCATTTATACCATATAAACTATTCCAAAATATCAAAATGCATTGTAGAAAGTAGTTCAAATCATTACATACAACTAGTTCAACTTCAATGCATTGTAGAAAGTAGTTCAAAATATTACTTACAACTATTTCAACTTCCTATTGTATTTTCAATTTCTAACAGTTGTTTGAAGTCAACATTCCAACAAAAACTTCTCAATATCAAATTCTTTTTTTTCATCCAAATCCTTGTAATAGAACTGAGCTCCTACTTTAATTTTATCTTTGAGAGTGTTCTGGTTGCAAGCTAGAATAGCTGCACAATACTTCACTCGAAGCATTCAGATTTGTTTTGGTGATTTCTTTGTGAGCCCTGCCCTCCAGCTGATTATTGGGTCTCCCATGAAAGTTTTCATGTGCCTCATTGTAAATATTGCACCATCTCTTTTGTTGTGCTCATCTCTCCATTTCATGTTGACAATGCTTGTATTTGCCATTCTTCAGTGTCTTACTTTTGATTTCAAATTTTGTTCAATCAAGAAATAATTGAACATTTCCTTCTGCAAAATATCTTAATTCTCATATTCCAGAAGATATAACATATCAAGGAGAAAACAGTGATCACAAAACATAACGTAGGAATGAGAGAACAGTGATCATGTTCATGCAGACAGAATTCTAAGACATGTAAGATGAAAGGAACACTACTATAATAGAAGCACACTCCACAGAACACATATAGGCACCACTCTGAATCTCAAGCATTTATGCAAGAAAAAAGCACAATCAACAGCTAAAGGACCGCTAATTCATCTATTCATAGCCACAGTTCACTAATAGACCAAACTCATGCACATATTAATGAAGTATTCACTTATTTACCATGTCACTGAGAATGTCTCCATATTTCTCTTCCAAGCAGTTTGATTCTTTGTCATTTCTGTGATCGACAACAAACGTTTTTTCAGTCCTCACATCAATACAAATCATAAAGCAATGATTTTCTTTGTATATAGGAAAGAAAAACTGCATAAAACAAATAAGGCATTAGATAATTTAATCATGATAATCAATATTATCATTATAGTTGTATTTATATATAATTTATTTCAAAATACCATATCGATGTCTTTTACCGGATCACGAGAATAGCTCTGAATTTCATGTGTTAATTTTTTTACAAAATGACACATAATTGAATCGACTTTCATTGAACTTGGACGCGATACCATTATATCTCTCTAAAATATAATTGAATAAATTAGTATTTGTGACCCAAAAACGTGTTATAATATATGTATTACAGATAATTAACTTACACAAACTCTCGTTGTGGCAAATAATCGTTTTGGTGATTGAGAAGATCTTGTAGCTTCACTATCATTCAGCTTTACAGACCATGCATCTACCACATCACAGTGAACAATTGCTTCATGTGCCATTGACTGGAGTTTTTGCCTATCGAGTGCAATTTCTCCAAATTTGAACATTGGAGCGTTCTTGTTTCATTAAATATTTGTGAGAATAAATTAACATACAAATGTATAAAACAGAAATTTAATCCCTAAAAATTCAGTGTATACCTTTTCTCTAACATATGCCAAGTGTAAAGTGTTAATTCCTTTTCATATTTCTTCAGGTTTGAAATATTAACTGGCCTTTTATTATAAGGAGAACCCAATATTTCAGTTTTTTTTCTCTTTGATTTGCTCCTGCACTTCATAGCATGTTGTTTCCCTTTTTTTCTTGGACCTTCTCTCTGGAGTTTGAACATGTTAATTTGCAATTGTTATACCAAACACATATATTAAAAAAATAGAGTAGATGCAGAAGACTTCTTCAATAGATGCACAACATACTATTACTAGATGCACTGCATTATTATAATGATGAGGGAAAGATATACAATGTATGTGAAAAATTGAGTAGATGCACCACATGCTATTAGAAGATGCACAAGACTTCTTCAATAGATGCACCACATACTATTACTAGATGCACTACAGTATAACAATTAACTACATAATCTATATATACTTTTCAAGTAATACCTTTTGTAAAGCATTATCTCCTTCGTCCTCAGCTTTCTCATCTGCATTGTCTTCTTTTTCTTGTTCTTCTGTATTCTGATCTCCTTCTTGCATATCTTCTTTTTCTTTAATTTCTGTTTCTTCTTCAGCTTGAGCTTGCTTGTCTTTTTCATCATCTCCAGCTTCTTGCGATTTCATATTTTTATCTATCTCCTTAAGCACCTGACATATTACTTCATCAACGTTCGTTACATCTACCTCAACATTTGTTACATCCAGCTGAACATTTGTTACATCTATCTCCATCTCTGACCCATCATCATGATATTTATCTATTTCATCAAACTACATCATGATAATTGTTAATAGTCAATAGATATTAAAATCAGAAACAGACTGCATAGTTGTTTTTCTTGATCAAATGTCATATACACGTAATATATCAAAACAATTTTATTATTAACCTCCCTAAATGCACCAAATAGCCTACACAAATGCACAAAAAGCCTTACTCACATGCACCAGAATGAATTAATTATGCAAAACAAATCATGTATCATCAGCTTCCTATAATAATATCTAAACAGATTTATTATCAACCTCCCCAGATGCACATAATAGGCTAAACAAATGCACAAAAAGGTTTAAATGGTATTAAAAACTTCTTCATTTTTAAAAACAGTAAGATTCATATGTAACAAATGCAATAAACTAAATAACTACCTCGTCATCTCCATCATCTCTTTCATCTGGCTTGTTCTTCTCTGTTCTCTTCTTCTCTATGCTCATGTTCTTCTGCTTTCTCCTTTTCTTTTTCATCTTGTTTTCCTTGTTCATCCTATAAAATTTATAATATTACTCAATATTATTTATATCAATAAACTAATTTGAAAAACTTATTTATGAATTAAGTCATTAACAATCATACCAAATTTGTTGTCAATTCTTCAGCTTCGTCATTGCTGTTGTAATTTTTTTCAAAAGCATCTTCATCACCTTGCATTGTTTGATTGTCATCCTGTACATATACGAACCTTGTCAGTTGTACATATGTAGCATATTAAATACTTAGATGCACCAAATAACAAAATTACATGCACAAGATCAAATAGTTAGATGCATCAGTTTGAATTACCTTATCGTTATGAAATTCTCCAAACCTTCCGATCTCTGGTGACAATCCAAGGCTGAAGTTTGGCATGCCCTTGACATACTCCATATACTCTAACTTTTTCTTGGCAGCCTCTTGAATTGCTACCATGCCTTTTGACAAATTCCTCGCTGCTCCAGAAATCTTTATCTTCCCAATCATTCACTTTTGACTTATCTTTGTCTGCTTCTTCAGGAGCTGGTTGAGATGCTGGTTGAGATGATGGTTGCTCGACATTTCCAATCTGCATGTGCAATGCTTCATGAGATTTTCTGAAGCTTGGAGTTTGAACAGCTTCTTGTGGTGCATCTTGAATCATGATGTACAACTCAACCATATTTTTGGCAAGCCTTTGCGCTTTATCAACCATATTGTGTGCATACGTATGCACAGTGACTTCTGGCTTCTTACGTGCTTTTCGTCCTTCCTTCATTGCTTCTTTTCCCTTGCCTTTTATCCTTTTTTCAATCTGTGATGAAGTTTTACAATCGACTTGAATTTTTTCCAACGGATCTCTTTTTCCAAATCCTCCGTACGACACCTTATTTGCCTCATGGCCTCTCAAGGATTCAAAATCCCAGTTGCCAATTGTTGGGAAGTCTCTGCTGAATCTTATGTTGAATACGGATACTCTATCGACATACACCAACTGCACAACAATTACAATTGTTAGCAATTAACAAAAAAAAAAGTAAAGAATAAACAGTCATTGTGTAGAAAGTGTACCATCAAGAATAATGCCGGACCAGTAAATGGCTGTGTTTTATCTACTTTCCATTCAAGTGTATTCCTGACCAAACTCTTCATTACATAACCACACCAATCCCATCTTTCTATTTTCTCCATATCTTCCAAACAATTCATTATGAAAGGAAATATGTATCCAGTTGGGATCCCCACAATCAATGTTGATGCCATCAGGATCAAGAAGTTCCTTTTGAACCAAATGCCTCCATCTTTCAGTTTCTTGATTATGTTGACTACATCTTTTCCATTGACCATCCATTTTTCCCCTCCTGGCAGTATAGCTTTCCACTCTTTAGCTATTTTTGTATTGATGCTTCTATGAACTGGGACGATATTTCTTTTCCCTCTTGGGAATCCAAATACTCTGTACACATCCTCCTCATCTATGTGCAATCTTCTGCCATCACTAAGCATGAGGTCACAGCATGCCGGATCAAAGTTCTCAACTAGCCAGTATGCTAGTTTAGAAGGAATCCTCTCTACACTTAGCTCCAACAAAGGCCCAAATCCCATGTCTTTTACAGCTTTTTTCTGTTCTTCTTCAAGCTCTTTTATAGCTTCAAAAAGGCACTTGACTGTTGTCCTTATTTTTAAAGTGGGAAGCTCTTTGATCATCTTGATCAATTCCTGTCGCTTAGTTGCCATAGTTTTCTGCTTCTTTATTACCCTTTTGTTGGTTTTTTTCTCAACAATTTTGCCCCCTTCTTCATTCTGAGCATCTTTGCTCGTTCCCCCTATTTTCTGAGTTTGTTTGCTCCCTTGTCCTTGAATATCCAATGTTTTCTTCTTCTTTTTATCGACCACCGGCGTTTCCTCAAGATCACTATCATCGTATTCAATTTCTACTGTCTTCCTCTTTCTATCATGACAGGTTTTGGTTCTCACTGATGCAACAAAGACTCATAAATGTTAGTAGTCAGTAGATTTATTATTAAAATCAGAAATAGACTGCATAGTTGTTTTTCTTGATCAAATGTCAAATACACATAATACATCAAAACAGATTTATTATCAACCTGCCTAGATGCACTAAATAGCATACACAAATGCACAAAAAGTCATACTCACATGCACCAGAATAAATTAATTACATAAAACAAATCATGTATCATCAGCTTCCTATAATACATCAAAACAGATTTATTATAAATCTTCCTAGATGCACAAAATAGCTTACACAAATGTACAAAAAGGTTTACTCACATGCACCACAAAATTAACATGCACCACAATGAATTATTTACACAATGTAGCATCAACTTCCTATAATACATCAAAACAGATTTATTATAAACCTCCCTAGATGCACAAAATAGCCTACACAAATGCACAAAAAGACTTACTCACATGCACCACAAAACTAACATGCACCACAATGAATTATTTACACAATGTAGCATCAGCTTCCTATAATACATCAAGACAGATGTTGTATCAACCTCCCTAAATGCACCTTCTAGCCTACATAAATGCACAAAAAGGATTACTCACATGCACCACAGAACTAACATGCACCACAATGAATTATTACACAGAACAAATCATACATTTATAGAATCATGTCTCAGATACTGATAATTAGTACTAAAAAAATCACTAATATACAATAGTTCACACTGTACTAAAAAAATCACTAACATACAATAGTCACTTAAAATAGCAATATCAACAACTATGTTAACAAATCATTCTATAAACAACCACTTGCTAGCAACACCACTTGGAAAATTAAAATGAACTCGATGAATCACCCCCAACAAACAGGAAATCAGAACTGAAAACTCAAAGTAAAAAAAAAATCATTCGAAAACAAAATATTAATGCACAGAAACAATATATAAACAAATTCCTCTCAGCTAACTAACCTTCAGAATTTTTCTGAGACGACATTGTTCTTCACCACTTGAGTATACTTTGATTTCGGTCATAAATTGTCGAAAGCCACAAAAAATGTATGATTTCAACCTCGATTTTTGGTTTACTCCCTTCGATCTGATTATTATCGGTGTTATCAATTAGAAATTAGGAATTTCCTGGTTGATTTTCTGGATTTTGAAGTGTGAATCGAGAGTTTGAGTTTTGGGTTTCAATTTTGTGTTTGAGCTTTGAGAAATTGGTTTCCGCGCGAATTGAATGCGGGAAAGAGGTTGGAGAGATTTAATTTTCTTTTGTTGAATGACCAAATTACCCCTCCGCCTTTATTTTTAAATTTTGTTAGCTTAAATTCTTCAATTAAATCTGGCCATCCATCTCTTATTTTGGAGGGTGGAGATCTATTCTCATTTCTCACTTTAAAGGTTGTTTGCATGGGAATCACTCCCTATATATATATATATATAGAGAGAGAGAGAGAGAGAGAGAGAGAGAGTTGAAATTCGAAATACCCATATGGGTATAACATGTACTCCATATACCCACTAAGATAACTATGTACTCTATATACCCACTTGGCCCACAAAGTGTACTTTTCAGCAGCTATTTCTCTCTCTTTGACCGAGAGATTCTCGAAGGGGTCCCATTATTTGTCTTATTGTTTTTGAAAATTGAAACCCTAAGCCCATAGCCATGCATATCTCTTGTAACGTATGAATATATGTCTTTACCGATTTTTCAGGGTGATTTAACCCTCACCCACCTCCTGCCAGATTCTACAATGAGAATCAATTCCCTCACGTTAAAAATAAACGGTAAAAAACAAATTTATGCACCAATAAATTCTGAGTTCCAATACAAAATCTATACGGATTACTCCTCAAAATTTCTCTCAAGCTTTCTTCTCCACAATTCTTGTTCCTTCCCTATACTAAAGTTTTAACACTAAACCCCTAATCCATGGCGTCAATATCGGGTTCAAAAGGAAAAGTTAAAGGAAAAAAATCGAAGATTTATGAGGAAGATTTAACTGAAGCCCAGAAACAACATTTACAAGAGGTAAATTTCTTACAGTTCGAGTAAATATCATACAGGTCGATAGAATGTTTTTTTAAATTTAATACGGCCTGTATAGTTTTTTCTCGATCTTTATAGTTTTTGTTAACACGAATATTATTATAATTATCTTAGACACAAAATAGGCTAGTTTTTTAGATATCTCTGTATGTTGATAATTTGTTGTATGTTGATATAATTAGTTAGTTTAATGTTAATTAATCGAATAATTAATATACTTTCTCTAATTTAATACCATAAGTAATGTTAATCATAATATAGGAAGAATTTAGATCGAAAGCCTTTATAAAAAAAAAGTATACAGGTCGGTTAAAAAGCTTACATGTCGGGTTTTTTTTACCGCCTGTATACTTTTTTGTTGATCTTTATAATTTTTTTTTAACACAAATATT
Source organism: Schizonepeta tenuifolia (assembly GCA_029490685.1). Taxonomy (NCBI): domain Eukaryota; kingdom Viridiplantae; phylum Streptophyta; class Magnoliopsida; order Lamiales; family Lamiaceae; genus Schizonepeta; species Schizonepeta tenuifolia. The sequence goes on along the minus strand of CM055955.1, from coordinate 16,047,498 downwards.
ATTGTAATTAATTTAGACACATAATAGACTTGTATTTTAGATATCCCTAGTGCCTTTATGATTTTTATTATGGTAATTTGTTGCATGTTGATATAGTTAGTTAGTTTCATGTTAATTAATTGAATAATTAATATATTATCTCTAGGTTGTCTTCCTTGTATTTACTCAGTTGGGTTTGAACCCTCAGATGACTTCCTTTTCATCTGATGTTCTCTTCCTCTCTACTGCTTCTCATCTGATGAACCCTCAGTTGATTTCCTTCACAACTGATGTTCTGAAGACTTCCCCCTCATTCCATCTGAACAAATGAACTCTCAGTTGTCTTTCATCACAACTGATGTTCTATCTAAGTAATGCCTTGTTGCCATCTTCAGCTGGTGACCTGTAAAGATAAAATCTTAACTTTGCTCAGACAGCGAGCCTAAATTCTAACATTAGGTTCTGGCAACATGTACTCGGTTGGGGTCAGTCGGTTTTGGAATTCATCAAAACTCTTATTAATAAATTTCCCAACAGTAAAGCATGTGCGAAAGCGCTTCATATGGTTGTGACTAGAGAGGTGAAAGTGGCCGGTGCTGATCCGATGGATCTATGGTTCCGTATTGGTGATAGAAATTTGAGGTTTTCACCCCGTGAGTACACTCTTATTTCGGAACTTATGTTTGGAGCGTCTTCATTTGATCCACACGGTGCAGATTTGTCGACGGAGAATGTGGAAGCATGTCGGGCCTTTGCTGGTGACGTCCGATTATTCAAGGACGTGTTGGAGGATTTTTTGAAAGTGGATGGTCTAGAAGCACATTTGTATCTTCGAGTAGCCCATGTGCTCGTCGCACAAGCAGTATTATTAGGTTGCGACGTTAGAGGCAAGATACAGTCGTGGCTTTGGGTATTATCGGATGATCTCAACCGATGGAACCAATTTCCTTGGGGCGGATATTCATACAAAGTGTTGAAGAACTATGTCTCGGCGGCACCGCGCCACAAATCTGTTTTTGGAAAGAATTTAAGGTATAACATTTACGGGCCGGTTTGGGCACTGCAAATGTGGAGTAACGAGGCTATACCTTATTTGTCTGTGATTACTGCCAAGAAAGTGGACGAATATGTTCTTCCTTGTTGTCTGAGATGGACGCTGGATCAGGCTTTGCAGCGCAATTTGGATGAGGCTTTTGTCGACGGGGTGAATTGCAGAGATTCCCTGCACCCTGAAGAACAAGAAGAAGGGATGTGGTACTGGTTCTCTTTGGTTAATGCTGAAAACCCGCTCGCGGTGAATTATGTGAAGCCCGTCAACCTGCTATCCGAGGGTGAACAGCCTGAACGTCGTGCCCCAGTTCAGCGGCTCTCTAATGACCCTCCAGTGTCAGAGCCTAGCGTCGAGCCCAGTGTATATGATATGAGAGACAAGCCCCCACCTAAAGATATGACGAAAGCTAAGAAGAGTAAAAGAAAACGTGCTCGCATAGTGCAGTCGTCATCATCGAGCAGCGGCACAGAAACCGGCAGTCGAAGAGAGGGGAGAAGAAACAAGTTCATGGAGGAATTGCGAGGCCTCGTGAGAAGTGAATTGACTACACAGTGGAGAGAGGTGTTTTTTCCGGAGATCAAGTGTTTTTTCACAGACTTGTTTAAGAAGAAGAGTAGCCGACGTTCTAGCCCGAGTGGACCTGTACCACCACCGCCCAGTGCCTCGGCTCGCGGGAGTCCAGTTCACCAACAACAACCCTTTGTGCCAGTCCGTCATTCAGCGCCGCCGCTTCAGTGCACAATCCCCGAATGGCTTAGAAAGGGTGGCCCTCAGTATGCTTATGAACCAGATGATCCTCAGCCCATTCCGGCGCCACCCGTAGCTGCTAGGTTTCCTGATGAGAACCCTCAGGATGTGTTGTACAATTCCGCTGCATATGCTGATTTTGCTAAGAAGTCGCTCGCGCAGACACGACCGGATGAGCCAGGAACAGGGAAGAGTATCACCGATGGCGAAAGCCCACGCTGAGACACGAGTCTACTTCAGCAAGTACAAGAAGTTTCTCCTCTCGATCTTGACGACAAAGATAAATGGTACAGATATGACCTGTTTTTAAAAAACAGAGGCTCGTAGCGTGTATGTGGGAACAATGACATGCACTGATAACCACTTTTGCCGGATTGAAAACCCAAATGCTTACATGGATCATCCAGTAAGTTTCTAAATTTTAAACTTGTTATCATTAGTTTTACGCTGTTTTAATAAATATATCTTTTTTGTGTTTCTTCTCAATTTTTCGTCTTTGCAGTCCAGTTGTTGCAATTAGCGTTTTCTGTCTAACTATTTTCTGCAAGTTTTTTTTTCTTTCCTTCTTATATATACCTTCTCAGACGTATTAAATGGCACCCAAAGGAAAGAAAATGGCTTCCTCCGGACCCTCTCTAGTCCCCACATCTTATGAAGAATCGTTCGACTTGCTGATTTCGAAGATACACTTTGAGCAGATCCTTTCAGAGGATGAATTGGAGTCGCCTGTGCTGTCTCCCCTCACCGATATTCTCAGGGAGAACGGCCTACTGGAATAGGCGAAGCTCTTCCCCTCCCATCTTCTCAGGCGCCAGGTCGGAGAGTTCTACGTGAATATGCAATCGCCCATCGACAGCAGGGATGGAGTAGTTACAGAAGTTTCTTGCCGTCAACGAGATGTTCCGGCCAGAACCATTCGCCGTGTCACCGTCCCCATTGCAGTTTCAGATATTCTTCACCAAGTCATTCTGTCGAATCATACCGCCAAAGACACCATCGACAACATAACCGACACGGAAGCCGATGAGTTTCTGGAGAGTGCTCTCATCACTCCGGAAAAGTTGAAGAGTAATATGCAGAGGACGAAGTTGAAGCCAGAGAATCGAATTTTGTTCGATGTTGTCTCCAAGGTCGTGTTCGGTTACAGTGGTGCCTTCGGAGACATCAGCCGACCGAAGCTCAAGCAATTGATTGCTTTGGAGCACCAACATAAACACAATGTCGACTGGTTCAAGTATTTTGAACACCAGCTGACAGTGGAGAGGCAAAAGATCTCCGAGACCACATCTGAATCCGGGGAGAAGTTGTTGAGTGTCAAGGGAACTCTCAACTTCGGTTGCAAAATCTCCGCTCTGATCCTGCTCGCAACCAAGGGTCAGAACATGGTCTGGGAGGACTGCGAGGAGACCCCCGTGAAAAAGCTGATGTTGTTCCCAACAACGAAGAAAGCTTAGGATGTAGTTAGGAGTGTTTATACTCCTAAGGAGAAGAAGGATGCTGTGAAGACAGCTGAAGAAAGGGATACAGCTGAGGAAATGCCACCAGCTGTCAGCCGCCCCACAAAATCGAAAGCTGCTCACCGACAACGAGCTGAGTTGGAAAAGGAGAAAGCTGAGGAGCCTGCCAAGAAGAAGCTGAGAGTTCGCTTCAAGAAGACGGTGGCAGTACCAGCTGAGGACATGCCAGCTGAGAAGCCAGTTGAGGAGCCAGCTAAGGATGTGTTCAGCTGAGGGTACTAAGGGTGTTCAAAGTTTGGTTTAAACCGTAAACCAAATCGAACCAAACCGCAATTTACTGTTTGGTTCGGTTTTTTGGTTTCAAAAATATGGTTTGGTTTAGATTTTTCAAAAATTATGGTTTATGGTTTAGGTTTGGTTTTTAAGAAAATTCAAACCAAACTAAACCGTAAACCAAAAAACCGTATTTGATATAATGATATTAATATTATCATTTTATTTATTATGCGAGGAAATAGAGATGTTTTTTATTGCATGTCATATCTGAGTGTTATAAAAATTTAATTAATGAAATTGTACAATTTAGAATCATTAAACCCTACAATCTACTATACATTTCCAATTAATTGTTATAGTGACTTATCTTCACCTTTGAATACAAGGTAAAAATTTCTATTTGTTTTCTTTTTTTCTATATCCTTTTCAAATTTAAGTTGTTTTCGATAGAAAAAATAGAGAAAGTGAATTATTTTACTATAATTTACTATTTAGCAAAATAATGTTATCCTAAACTCCTAGTATATTTATTCTAGTAAAAGAGAAAAATGTATATGGCCATGACAACAACTTTATTTAATTCGTTTTATTTCTATTACGAAGAAAATGAAAAAAATATTGATAAACCGCAAACCAAACAGCACCAAACCGTATTATTACAGTTTGGTTTGGTTTGGTTTTACTACTTAATCAGTTCAGTTTGGTTCCAACAAATTACCAAACCGTATTTTACGATTTGGTTTGGCTTTTGTATCAAACCGTACCAAACCAGATCGCGAACACCCCTAGAGGGTACGCCAGCTGAGGAGGAGGTACCAGCTGTGGAGACGCCAGCAGAGACGACACCAGCTGAGGAGCCATCCAAATCGAGCCACTCAGCTGAGGCAGCTGCCTTCGAGATCGTTCCTCGCGCTGCTGGAACTGATGAGGCTGAAGGGATGGAAACAGATCTGACCTCGGATGCTTCTTCCTCCTCTGAGGAAGCTGAAGACATTCCAACCTCCCCCACGGCAGGAGCTGATGCCGTACCGCCCAAAGAGCCTCTCGCTCTTACAACTGACACACAACCAGATATTCCGAGCTCATCGCTCGATGCCAACATTGAGACCATCTCTTCGGCCAATGTTGATGAACCAATTGATTCCACCCTCCCCACAGAATCCGAAATTCCAAGCTCCCAGCTTGATGCCAATGTTGAGACCGACTCTTTGGCCAACATTGATGAAACTGTTGAATCGTTGCCTTATGAGAACCTATATCCATCCCCAATCGATGACGAAGCTGATCGTCAGGCCGTCGCGATGGAGCATGAAGGCAAGGTGGCCTACTGCTTCCAGAAGCTGATCGGGATGTTCCCTGAAGCGCGCGACATGCCAATTTTTGCTACGCTTGGGACCGAGCTGCTGTACCAGTTCAACCTAATCTTCAGTCACTGGTATGTGAAGGAAGATACTGTAAGGGTACACAGCTGGAACCAGCTGAAGGCAGACGAGTCACGCATCCGAGATTATTTCAACTACACAAATCTGGAGGTCGCCTACAACAACAAAGTGGCACTGCTGACGCGTCATCTGGACCTCAGCAAGGCGGAAGGCACAGATACCCGGGAGACAGCTGGACAAGACTGTATTGACTTCCTCGACAACATGCTAATCAAGTCAGCTGAGTTCCTTAATGATCTGGACGCATCCGCCGCCGCAGCGAAGGAAGAAGAAGAGGAGCTTCAACTGTACCTGGCCAACCGTCAAGCCATGGTACAGTTGTCCAGCCAGCTCTAATTGAACACCAAGCTCCAGCTGATCAGCCAGCACCCTTAACTGAAGAAATTTGTGAGCTGATAGCTGAGAGGGTGAACCAGCTGAGGACGGAGATGCTTGCCAACTTCCAGCAAAACAAAGAAGATCAGCTGAGGATGTTGGAAGGAGGAGAAGAACAAGCAGCTGCTGGAGGAGAATGTTTCACTGAAGATAAAGCTGAACGAATTCTCAACCTCCTCCAGCCAGGACATTTCTGATCTGAAATCAACAGTTCTGGGGATCAAGTCCGAACTGAATGTCCTCCAATCCATTTCTGATTCCAACCTCGCCAAATCCCAACAGACTCAGAATGAAGAATGAGAGTCTCGGTTCGAGTCACGCTGGGCTGAGTTCGTTGCTTTCCAGACTGAGGTAAATGAAACATTCACTGGATTGAGGAAAGCCGAACAAGAGCGCCATGACTCTAAACTGGCGAAGAAGGTCGAAATAGAGTGCGCGGTCGATGAACTCTTCAACCGCATCCAACAGGCCGAACAACAACTCACCTCTCTGGATGGATCAGTAGCAAACCTTATTGCTGATGCCAAAAAGGGGGAAGATGAGTTGCAGGGGGATGTTGAGATGCAGGGGGAAGATGAGACCCAGGCTGAGGAAGCTACAAAATCTCAGCCGAAGAGAAGGACAGCCCAGAAGAAGAAGTCCGCTCCCAAGCCAACCGACGTAGGTGGAGCTGAAATGGCAAAAGACTTGGAGCAGGCGGAGCAGTTAGGAGTTTCCTACAACTCCATAGCCGAGATCGCAGTCGAGCTTGATTCAAAACTCGACGATATCACAACCGATGAGTGTATTGCTGCTGCCAAGGCTATGGATGTTGCAGAGAAGGATTACATGAATCCCGACTGGATTAAGAAGTTCGCAGCTAGCCAAGCTAAGCGAGTCAACCAGTTCGAGGATGAGCTTGACAAAGTGACTAAGAACTTGGACCGGAACATTGCCTCCTGCAGCCGTTGCCGAATTGACAAACATCAGGTTAAGGCTGAAGCTCGGCTGAAGCAACAGAGGCTGCCAGGGAAGGTTAAGGTCCAAAGTCGGTTCAGGCATGTAGATAAGTGGATGTCAGCCGAGTGGAACGAGGACTGGGAGTCGTTCAAGCAGGAATTTGTGAACGATTTCTATTATAGGAAGGTGTTCTCAACCGATGATCCGAGGAGAGCTTTCAAGGAAGCGCTGATCGAGCTGCACACTGGAGACCCGGGCATGTTCAGCCAGTTCAGGCGAGCCATGATAGAAGTAAAACTGGACTTGAACACAGTTCCGGTCCCTCAGAAGGTTACATATCGGCCTCCCTTCCTCCCAGACTCTCGAAACCCCAACCGAATGAAGATAGCAGCTGAGGCAAGACAAGTTTGCTGAGAGCACGGGGTTGACATATCAAAGGAGTCAGAAGCTAAGCGAGAATTTTTTGTTAGAATTTTTAGCAAGTATGTGCTTCAGCTTTAGCTCAGTTAGTTTTTGAGCAACTGATGTAATTTTTGTTTTTGTGCTTATCTTGTAACCATCAGTTGTAATAAAAACTATTCAGTTATACGATTCAACTTGACGTACAATCTCTCATTGTCCAAGCTCTGAATCGCAAAGTTATTTCAATATCATGTTATAACTGTGCTAACCCTTTGATGTTTTAATCTTATAGACTGTCTAGAATTTCAGCTGAGATTTTAGATAGGTCAGTAGGATTTAGATCAGTTTGATTTGTAAAGATTTTTTATAAGGGTTTTGGCATCATCAAAAAGGGAGAAATTGTTGGGAAATTTATTAAAAGTTTTGATTGATTCCAAAACCAACTGACCCCAACCGAGTAGATGTTGGCAGATCCTAATGTTGGTAGTTAGGCTCGTTGTTTGAACATTGTTAAGATTTTATCTTTACAGGACTCCAGCTGAAGATGGCAACAAGGCTTCACTCGAATAGAACATCAGGTGTAAGAAAAACACCTGAGCGTTCAAGTCTCAGAACAACAACTAAGTATTCAAAGGGAAGAAGATGCAAGAGAACATCAGTTGTAAGAAAGACAACTGAGTGTTCGAAGCCAACTGATCAGAGTCAGATACAAGAAAGACAACTGAGCGTTCAAGATGGAACATCAGTTGTAGGACTCAATCAGTTAGATCAACAGCTTGAAGTTCAAAGTCAGCTGAGAGTTCAACTGTTCTTACTCAGACAGAAGCATTCAGATAGATTATCAGCTGAAGACCAATCAGATGAAGATCAAAACGACTCAACCGACTATCAAATGTTGGAGGTCAAAGGTTAAGATTTGAATTTCAAACAAGGAAGTCACGTGAAGGTTTGACTCTCTGTCATTACCTCATTTAGCCCAACACAAGGCTGTCTCAGATGGAAAGCAGAAGCATGCAGTTGCCAAATCCGGAAAGTCTGCAGAGATGAGAGACAAGCCATCACTATCAAAGAACAGAGATCAACGGCTCCTCCAACGGCTAGTTGATTCTCTCCGCCTATAAATAGAGGCCTTCATTCATTCACCACGAGACGAGACAGACAAGTGCGAGAAGAGATATACAAGCGAGAGAACAACTTCATTCTGCACTCAAGCAAAACCTCTAAAAACATCATTAGTTGAGAGTTCTAGAGTGTTAGATTCTGTCTTTGTATTTTTCGATCCAACCTTGAGAACATCACTAGTTGAGAGTTCGTAGAGTGTAAGATCATAGCTCACTTCTTGTTTGAGCTATTAGTTGGAAACCCACACCTTCATACACCTGAAAAGGTTGTTAGGACTCTACTCTTCCCGTAACTGAGTAGATAGGTTGATATGTACCCGTAAACTTATCTGTAAGATTGATAAGTACCCGTAAACTTATCTCAACGGTTGCAAAGCCCGCGTAAGCTTTGTGGTTTGTCTAGAAGAACTTGGACTGAGTTGTGTGGACTCACAACTCCCCGTGGATGTAGGAGTTCTCTCCGAACCACGTAAATTCTTGTGTGTTGTGTTTATTTTTCAGTTACTTATTGCATATTCAACTGACTAACTAACCTGCATACAAACTGCATCTTTCCATATCAACCGACTTGGTTATTGACCAACCTTGCATAAAAGCGTGAGTTATTTTTTACGAGTTGTTATTTTCCACCACATTCCGCACAGCACCACTCTTCCAACTGAGCTCGTTTACTCAGTTGTGAATCCAGCTGAGTCTCTGTTTACTCGGTTGTGATTGTTTTTCAAGAGTTGTTTTGATAAGTTTTATCTGATGTATTCCCCCCTCCCCATACACCAGAACTCGTATCGGGACCATCAATAATAATAATAATAATAATAATAATAATAATAATAATAATAATAATAATAATAATAATAATAATAATAATAATATTGACGATTTAAAAAAAAACGTAAAGATCGTCTGAATTCTGTATAGAGCGTTGACATTGTACAGCTGACCTGTACAGAATTCACCCGATCTGTACATTTTATTTTAAATTTTCCTACTTATTATAATATTATTCTCTATTACTATTAATATTATTATTATTATTACAATTATTCTCTACTATCACTACGACTATAACATTATATTTGAAATCTTCCTTCTTTGATCGCATATTATTCTCTATTATTAATAATATTATAATAATAATAATAATTATTATTATTATTCTCTACTAATAATAATAATAATAATAATAATAATAATAATAATAATATGCATACACAGCGGGCAAATAATATTAATAATACACATCTAGCAAATTTTATAAAAAATAAACCCTCATTTGTATGGACATTTATTTTTCGAGTGACCACTCTCGTGACATATAGAGCATTTTTTAGGTGCTCGTTTTTTACTGCTTGAGGCACCATCGTCGGTGGGCTGACGTCTTCTTGCAGTCAAGTTATCTAGGAACGATCGTCGACGAGTCTTGCTTGGGCTACCCGCTTGCCTAACCGGAAGCATAGGCAACATTTCCACAGCAGCAACTTGGAGAGGAATAAACCACTCATCTCTGGGAGGGACAAGATTGACCTCTAGTGAGTAAATCTGCAGTTGGGTATTTCTCGTGTAGTAATCCGCCACATAATTGTATGGGTGCTGGCCATTTCGTCTGCAAATAATGAAACAGTTAATACACAGAATAAGTTATACAAAAATGTACAAATAAGAAAACAAAACTCTAATTATCCTTACTGAATTGCTGCAACGGCATGAGAACACGGTATCAAGTCCAAATCCCACACTCGACATGGATAGCTTCCTCGCGTTGAGATCGACATTGAGAGTCTGATTTCCGTCGTGGACTTTGAATACACCATCTCTAAAGGGAATGACAGTGTACGTTCTTGACAGTTCAACCTCAGCTGCAAGTTTAGCATCTGTCGTGCTCGTGACAAACGCAGTACTAGATGCGTATAATTGTCGTTTTTCATCAAACCACCTGTCGACGGTCATTCTAAGGGTCTCCAAACACGAACAAATTGGTATACATCTAGCAAACTTCAAAACTTTATTGAATTGCTCTGCGGCATTCGACGTCAGGTTACTATATCGTCGGCCTTGACACATACATCAAGCCCACTTCTCTTGACCAATGGACATCAGCTTGGCATGCGCTTCGGGTTTTGCCGACATTATATTGTTCATCGCTTTCTCGTAAGCTGCTCTCCTGTACGCAAATGCTGCTTTATGATACACTTGGTGATAGACTTTCCATAAGTCACCACGCTTTTCAGCATGTGAAAGTAGCACAGGACGTGAAATATGCCAGGATAGATGTCCCGAATGGCATTCGCAATACTAAGATGGGCGTCTGAGATGAACACCAAATCAGGGCTAGGAGGATATGCCAGCTTCAGACGACTTACAAACCATGTCCACGAGATGTCATTCTCAATTGGACCGATCCCCCATGCCAACGGTATAAGTTGCTCGTTCCCATCCTTTCCCATCGCAACGAACATAACTCCCTTATTCTTTCCCGTTTAAGTGCGTTGCATCCAATATAATCACCGGCCTAAGACAGTACTTGAATGCAACGATACAAGCTAACAACGCCACAAAACAGTGTTCGAATCGGAAATCATCAGGGCTAAAACTGTAGTCAACAATCGAACTTGAATTCTCTTTCTGGAGCATGTAGAGATACTGAGGAACCATCTTAAACGAATTGACATATCCACCATACAACATCTCCAGGGACCTTGTTCCGTGCTTGCAGACACACATTGTAATTTGCAGCCACGCCATATTCCCGCATAAGACTTGCCATAATCATCTTCGGTGTGATGATTTCTTTCTGATTTTTCATGTCTTTCGCAAAATGAGCTGCAATCACACTAGATTCGACCTTCCTCTCCATTAGAGGATGGTTCATATTGGTTGTGCAAGTATGCGTCGGGTTGTACAGGTGAATATACCAATAGGGTGCCCTCTCTCCTTCCGCGCAATTCGATAGGACACACTTGCATTTGTAAGTAACACGCCTTGAATTTGATCAATCTATACAAAATTCAGCTCGTTGTTCCAAGTGCCACAACCCAACTGCAAGCCTCAACTGCTCTTTGTCTTTAAATAGGGAGCTCATACTCAAAGAATCCTCAGGCATGTTATCTAGAACAGTTTCAACAAGCGAAAGCAGCAGGTTCCAATGGAATCATGGGAACTAACCAGTTTTGTAGGTCAGCCGCTTCAGTGGCAAGCTCTGTCTCCTCGTCAACAAGGGGTGTACGACTTTTCTGCATCAGCATTGCCAGGAGCTTGTTCACACCGCCTTGAGTATGCACCCAATTAACAAATTCAGCAAGAGTTCCAATTTGCAGAGTGGTTGTCTGTTCCTCTTCGTCATCAGTGTCGTCAGACTCAGATTCAGCAGAATATTCATCATCATCATCATCATCATCATCATCCTCTACAACAGTGGCATAGGATTGCACTAGGCTGTGGCTGCAGCTCCGGTGCTTGTGATTGCCCCTGAGCAATAACAATCGCTGCACTTTGAGAACCCATTTGCGTCTCGCCAAGCCAATTGCATGAAGCCATACGTGCGAGGGAATCGTCGTATTGCGAGTACTGAGACGGATACACATCATCATAGACAAATTGCGAAGAAGCATTCAAATCAAAGCTAGGTCTATACACTGAATCACTAATATACAACGTAGGCTCAGACTCAGTACCACACAATCGACGAAATTGATCATCATTACTCAATTTAAATTTTTCGACGCCGAATTGAGACGTTGAAAAATAGAATATTTCAAAATTCTCACGTAACGATCTAGACATCATTATGAAATTTATTTGTTCCTTAATGTTGGAAAAACTTATCATATCCAACGGAAGATAGAATGTGCGCTCTTCTCCGCCATTATAAACAAAATCGTCCCAAACGCCGTTGAATTTAACGCGGAACATCTTGCATTCCATCTGCCAAAACAAAACCAAAATTTAATAATTAAATATACATAAATAAAATTAAATTAATTTATTACAAAATTCAATTTTGTACAGATCTAAAATATACTGTACAGGTCGCACAAAATAAATCCTGACATGTACAGTTTTTGTTAGATCTGTACAATTATTTGTTTTTTACAAAATTTCAATTAATGTTTTAAACATTCAAATTTGTCAATTGGAAATGAAAGAACACAGTTTATTTGGATTCACCCGCATTTGAAGAAATGCCTATATATGAGATTTCGAATTTAGATTGTATTTCTTCAAAATACATATATTAATGCTATAAAAACACATAAACATTTAAATAAATAATCTAATTAAAAAAACAAATTATACAGATCTTATAAATAGAATACAGGTCGGGTATGACTTCCACCGACCTTTACAGTTTTTTTAAGATCTGTACAGTTTTAAATTGTTTAGAAAATTAATTTAAATTTTTAAGACTTACATTTGGAGATGGAAATTGCAAAAACAATGTTAATTTGCTTCTAGCGTCGATTAAGGAGGTTTGAAAGATGCCTGATTTAATTTTCTGTAAAATACAAACAATAATGTTAGAAAAATAATATAAGTTAAGCTTGTAACAGTTACTACAACTTTCGATAAAAAAAAACTATAAAGATCGACTCATTTCTGTATAGGTGGTGGACATATTTCTGCCCACCTGTACAGAATATGAGTGATCTGTATAATTTTATTTTTTTTTACAAAATAATAAAAATTTTAATTATGCTCACCTCTATGTAAACAACGGTAATGACTACTAATAACTCTTCGATCTAATATTCGCTCAGGGTTTCTCTCTATTTTTTTCCTTTTTATGTTTGCATACAAAATCGTTCAAACTATGAATCTTATATAGGCTGAAGAATTCCAATTCAATAATGCATTCAATATAGAATCTACCCGCATGCAAAATTACTATTAAAATTGGTACAATTTTTGCATGCATGCCAATTTTAATAGGCTTTATTCACGTGAAACTTATTCATTTGTCATCTCACTCAAATACATTTTGGCCTTATTCAAAAAGCTAGTAATGATGATTCAATCATGTACTGTAGATTGGCATGCATGATTGTATAGATAATTAAATAAAAAAACTTAAACAAATGGTGAAAAGTACACTTTGTGGGCCAAGTGGATATATGGGATAGTAAATTATCATAGTGGGTATTGAGAGTACATGTTATCCCAATGGTGGGTATACATGATAATTTTCTCATATATATATATATATATATATATATATATAGGAGATAGATCATATGAGAATAAATATTATCCTAAGAAATGAGAATAGATCTCCACCATAGATCTATTGGTGATGGAGGGTCAAGATTTGGCCAAGTCAAAGCGGGTCAAATCCGGTCAACCCGGGTCAACCCGTTGACTTTTTTTTCGATTTTTTTTTTAATAAACTGTCACCCAAGATGCACAACTTCACATATTCGGATGCACCACTCTACATAACTAGATGCACCACTAAGTGCATTTAGATGCACAAGATTTTCAAGTTTTTTTTTTCAATTTTTTTTTTAAATTAACTGTCACCCAAGATGCACAACTTCACATATTCGGATGCACCACTCTATATAACTAGATGCACCACTAAGTGCATTTAGATGTACAAGATTTTCAGTTTTTTTTTCAATTTTTTTTTTTAAAACAGTCACCCAAGATGCACCATTTCACATATTCGGATGCACTACTATACATAATGAGATGCACCACTATGTGTAGTGAGATGCACCGAATTTGTAAAAAAAAAATAAATAAATAAAATTAGATGCACCACAATGCGTAACTAGATGCACCACACAGTGTAACTAGATGCACCACATAGTGTAACTAGATGCACAATGTTTTACGAAAATAAAAAAAAAAACGAAAACAAAACTAGTGCATCTTAATGCACTTAGTGGTGCAACTCATTATATAGTGTGGTGTATATGAATACATGATGTGGTGCATATGACCTAATCTTAAAAAAACGAAAAAAAAAAACATAAAAAAAAAACTTAAAATCTTGTGCATCTCAATACACTTAGTTGTGCATCCGAATATGTGAATTTGTGCATCTGAATATGTGAAGTTGTGCATCTTGGGTGACAGTTTAAAAAAAAAACCGAAAAAAAAAAGTCAACGGGTTGACCCGGGTTTGACCTGCTTTGACCAAGCTAAATCTTGACCCTTCATGTAGATAAGATCAATGATGGAGATTAATTCCTATTTCTCACTTTAAGGGGAGTTTGCATGAGAATCACTCCCTATATATATATATATATATATATGGAAAAATGGGATATTAGCAATTCTATAGATTAAAAAACTAATTCTAGCAATAAATTTTAAAATATATAAAATCTAACATTTCTAGACATCTTTACCCTTTTATCTTTGTTTCTTAATATAATTGTATTTTACGATTAGTACTAATATTTGTATTAGGTTACAATATATATTTTATGAGACATATTTTGAAATAGCCATAATGATCATTAAAATATAAATTTTGGCCCACCTTCTTCAAAAATATAAATTTTGGCCATTTTTTTTCAATTTGGGACGAAAATACCCTTAATGAAATGCGGAGCGGGTCGGGTTTGACGCGGACGGGCGCGGGTTGGGTCGGGCGGGTATGAGGCATTTGGTACTTTTGGTATAAATTTAGTTTTATTAGTATCAATTGTTCTAGTACATCTGGTACGAATTTAGCCTTATTAGTGCCAATTGTTCCAGATTTGGTACAACTGGGACGAATTGTCAAATTAGTTCCAGATGTTCCAAGTTATGATATGGTACTCTTGGGACGAACATTCCAATTATTTCAAGTTATACTACTCCGATTTTGCGGCTCCGCCTTCGCTCCGATTACTAATATAAGATAATCGTCGGGCAACAATTTAGATTTTTTCGGCTCGCTCCGAGGCCTTTGGCTCCCCTCGCTCGAATCTTGACCAAAGAATAAGCGACAAACAAAAAAACAAAGAGTCAAACAAAAATTTGGAAATTAAAAAAAAATTTGAAAAATAAAAAAACAGAAAAAAAGGAAAAAAATCTAGAAAATTAAAAAAAACAGAAACAAAGAAAAAGAAATCTGGAAAATAAAAAAAATCTAAAAAATAAAAACTAAAACAGAAAAATAAGAAAAAAATTCTGGAAAATAAGGAAAAAAAATAGAAAAAGAAAAGAAAAAAAAAACTGGAAAATAAAAAAAACAGTAAAAAAAGGAAAAAAAATAAAAAGGAAATTAAGTGTCAATAAAATGGATCAAAGAGTGATGGAGCATAAATAAAAGAGGGAAAAGGGTATTTAGGTCCTAAGTTCAAAAAAATGGCTATAATTTATATTTGTGAAGAGGGTGAGCCATAATTTATATTTCAGTACTCATATTGGCTATATCACATGATATTCTCATATTTTATTTTCTACTTCTTTTTATTTTTGACTACCCGCCTTTCTCTATCATTGTTACCGCCGCTCCATCTCTCTCCGCCAATCGCCACCAGCTTTTCTTCCACCCCTAAATTCAGTTGGCAACGACGACAATTCCCGTTGTAGTGCTTCACGGGCAAAAAAAAACCAACAAAAAAACTTGTTTAGATGTCATTCTTTGCGCGTCGTCTTCCATAATGGCAGATTCAAATCAGGAATTAAGTTTATGCGTTAAACAATACAATAATATTAATTTTTATAGTTTAGAGTTTCAGGAAAAATAATTGAATGGTGTCAATTTTCCAATTTTATGGAGCTTGGTCGAGTATTGATGTTTTATAAATCGTATGAATTTTAATGTGAATTCTCATAAAATTTGATGTGATACGAATAAAATTCACAAGACGAAAGATGACATCTGACAAATAATTCACAATTGGTTATTTATGAAAATTCGTACTTTTGTGATGTATGAGTTAATTCTGAATATGGGAATTCCATGACAAGATAATGAGAATTAATATTTCTACATTCGCATGAATAGTTACGTCGTGATTTCCTATATATTTGTCTATGAAATGTAAAGTAAATTCACATATTTGTAGATGCTATTTCATTTATAAAAATATGAGAATATCATCTTACCCCATTCACATGAAAATTTATGTGATTTCCCAAATAAAATTTTGAGATTTTTGAATAAATTCACATGCATGGAGCTGGGAATCCCATTAGAAAAATATGAGAATATAATTTTAACTACTTTCACACTACTAGATACATGATTTCCCATATGTTATTTTGTGATTCGTGTAGTATTTCACGTATGTGGATATGCGAATTCACATGACTTTTATAAGAATTCCCATATTTTTCTTTTGTGATGTTTGTGGTATTTCACATCACAAGTTATGTATGTGGTTTCACATGTCAGAAAATATGAAAACGTCTAAAGAAAAATGAGTTACCCACCTAGATTCACACATTATAATATGTGATGTCACATGTAAAAAAATGTGAACATCCAAAACCACCAGATTCATCCCTGCCAAATGAACTTTAAATCTCGATCTCAAAACCCCCAAAAATACAATAAATGTTGGTAATGACAATCAGTACTTAATAGATTTCACAATCGACAACGAACAGACAAAAAAAAAAATTAAAAATCTAATCACAACTTTAATGAAACCCAAAAGAAACTAATTGGAATATGATTGATCCATGAAGATGCAAATTATTTCACCACTGGAAACTATGGAGATATATTAAGAAATTTTCGGCACCAAAATACATTGAGGCACTGAAGGAATATTAAGAAGGATGGAGAAGAGACATCGAAAAAGATGTTCGTGATGGCAATGCCGACGAGTGTGTCGACGTCGGCTACGTCAACTATGATAGCAATGGTGGCGGCTGGTGGAATCCAGTGTGAGAACGATATGAAACGATGATGGAGGTTGCAGGGGCTGTGGTGTGGCGACGACGCAAGCAGCAGCCTCTGCGACCTCCGTCATCGCAAGAAGAGGAACAAAAAAAGACGTAAGAGGAGATGAAAAATAAAAACCCTTGGGGCAAATAACCATATGATGAAATAATAAAAAAACTGAACTGAAATAGAGAAAACAAATTATTAACTCATTCGCTAGTATAAAAGATATTAGAAATCATTAAACAAAGTAAAAGGATAGAAAAGTCTTAAAGTGCTAGAATTAATACTTTTAAAAAGTTAATGTCATAATTTGTGTCTTTTTTCCTTAAATCTGCTATAATTCAACATTATCTCTCTCTCTCTATATATATATGGTTATGAGATTAAGAGGGTGTTAATTACTTTCTAATTAAATTTGGATTAGAACCGTGGTCGACGGGACAATTTCATCCTGAAACTGTGGTGGTTGACATTTCACAGTCAAAAAAATTCTATCACTATTGTCTAATAGATTAGCTAATTTTATTAAATAATAATTTCTTATCGATTTTTTCTAGATGAGATGAAAATGAGTTTTAAATCATTTACTTATTAATCGGATTTGAAAGATTTATGACTATATATTTAGAATTATTTCGGGTGGATAAACTCTAAGTTCAATATAATCGTCATCCGTTGCGATCAACAACGTTAAGAGTCATTTTTCTTTATTGAATCCTTTATCTTCAATAAAGGAAAACTACTCTTAAGCTGAATCTTTTAACTTTTTATGAAGAGAAAGAAACAAGAGAAGGAGCGGGTAGTGAGAGAGAGTTGAGAGATATAGATAGTGAATAATACTATAGGGGTTAAGGACGAGAACAAATAGTTAATTACTTTCTAATTAAATTTGGATTAGAACCGTGGTCGACGAGACAATTCCAACCTGGAACCGTAGTGGTTGACGGGCCAATTCCAAACAACACTTCAAGTTTTTTTTTATATAAAAAATTATGCTAAATATTTCCGTAGTAAAAAAAAAATCTATCAATATTGTCTCTCAAAAAACGATTTGATTCCCGTCGATTTTTTCTATATGAGACGAAAAATGAGTAGAAAAATATTTACTTATTAATCGATTTGATTTACGACTATATATTCATAATCTTTTCGAGTAGATAAACACTAGGTTCATTATCATCGTCATGTGTTGCGACGAACAACTCGAAACGATTGAATTACAAAAGAAACTAATCATTTTGAAAATTTACACTTAAAAACAAAAACTCAAAAAAAAAATTATAACAACCAAACATATTGTGTTTAATAATTTTATTAAATAATTGATTTTCCGTCGAAAATATGCTAGTTTTTGTGAAAGGGAAATTCGAAAACAAATTAAAGAATGATAGAATAGATGAAGTCGTTAGAGGTGTTATTTACGGTTGGCAAAATCGATTTGCCCACTGGTCAGCCTGATTTCACATGAAATTGGATCATAGAATTTAGATATAATTAATCCGTATTATAAATTATTTTTGGGATTAGTTTGACTTGACATGCATTTTTAGTCTTGTGCGGTTGCGGCTCGGTAGAAATTTTTGAAAGGGCTCGATGGAATTTTGGACCAATGGGACTCATCAATTTTTGCATTCTGTCCGATGGGTTCGAACCAATCATTTTCCACCACTACCTACGACTTACTGTTACATGTCTCTCTACTACTTTAAGTGACTATCGTTTTGCGTTTATTTTTCGTTGTTGATTATGAGAGATATTAATAGAACAAACTTTAATTCTTAACACAACAATCATTTACTGATTCAAACACCTTTAAAATTTCTACTATCAGCCCAAAACCGACTTCTATAAGATTAATCTCCCCAACGAGCATTATATTATATATATATATATATAATCCAACTCAACCCATTCCCCTAATTCTTGGAAAGAAACTGTCAACTATTCAAATGAAAAATACAAAATTAGCCCTGCACACTATATAATCAAATAAATTGTAAAATAAATATTATACTTAATATTGACCATAGATCACAAAAAATGGATGATTATACTATCACTTCTTATATCTTACAGAAAAAAGCCTTATATATATATATATATATATATATATATATATATATATCCATTTCCAGAAAAATATAGTACCATTTCTGGATGGAAACATTGGGACCTTACCACAATTTTGATGAATTTTAAATAAAATGATTGTTACTTTATAGAACTATCATATAGCTAATAAATAAAATAAATATAAGTATATAAAAAAACCAAACCACTTTTTTATAGTATATTAATAATTAATGAAGTGATATAAACTCGTCACTATTCAGTTCACGAAATGCGATAAATATTTGTATTAGTATATATCCATTGAATGATTTTCATCATAGTAAGATTTTCGTGTATTGTCATTTGATCATTCTTCTAAAAAATTATCTTCAAAAGCTGATCAAAGAATCTCTTATTCTTTTGAGCTCCAAATATCAGTCGATCTTAATCATTTATATAGAAACGAGATCATGAAATGGACCTTAATTATTATTTTAACAGTTATGGACAATTTGACAGTTGGTTCGATGCATGCATTATGCCTTATTATGTGCTTTGGAGTTTGACTCGAAGTCGAAATTATAAACGTGGATTAATTAAATTAAGTTAATTAATTCTTGTAGGAGTTTCTATTTTGTAACATATATTTAATATTAATAAATGCACATGCATATCTACAATGATCGGAAACATAGGGCTCCATCTTAATAATAACAAACAACTAATCTACATGCATGGCCGCCGGCCTGCTATTGCAATGGGAATCTTACGTGTGTGTCCTACGTGTCTATTTTATGCTTTACCGAGTGAATTTATTGAATACTATATAATTTATTTTATTCTTTATTATGCAAACACTTTATACGATGTTTGATGTTTGTGCATAATAAAATTGTCGATACTGTATAATTACATACAAGCGTAACTCATCTAATTATTAAGTATCCTTAATTATAATTATTGAGTCGACTGCTTGGTCGGCACATTATCAATGGTTTTAATCCCGATCATTAATCAATGCGAATATGCGAGACCATTTAATTAAAATATGATTTGAGTTCAATAAGTTTTTTTTTTTTTAAATGACGTACTGCCACCCAACGATTTTTAACACAAACTGACCGAGCTAGACATGAAATCTCTTCCAGAGAAGTTAAATGTAACCATGAAATTTTTTTTATACTACTAGTGTTTTTTTAAATCACAAACAAAAACTTCTTTCATAAAACTTTTTTCCATATATTATGGTTATTATTATTATTATTATTATTATTATTATTATTATTATTATTATTATTATTTTTATTGGAATAGACTTTTCTCTGTGTTTGCCTAATTTCGGGTGAATATGGTCACTACATATTATGAAGTTTACATATGGTTTAGAAATAAAAGATTTATTGTTCTAGAATTCCAAATTAAACACAATATGTTCTAAACAGCATAATTACATTTTAACCATTACTATCACTAGGTATTATATTATATTGACGAGAGAGTTGATGTCCTAGGCACCTTCCGTAGGCATATTTTGTGAACAGCATTCTCATTTTGTCCATTTCAGCACTTTTTTATTTAAAATTTGATATTGTGTGTTATTTATATACTTTAGGTTATTAAGATCGTTCATTTTACATATTATTTAAAATTTGATATTGTATTTTATTTATATACTTTAGGTTATTGAGATCGTTCATTTTACATATTATTAAAAAATAAGGCTCAATTTGTTCTATTTATTAGATCCAGAGTAGGTTCATGTCCACCAATTAAATAACTAACTATCAAAACGAAGAAATCTTTTACATTTAATAATAGGGATTATGCTTTTTTTCAGAGAAAGGTTTATTTGAAGTTAAAGGGAAACAAAACATATAAAGTTTTGATTTTTATTAATTTATAATATAATAATAACGATCTGAATAATGAGTTTTAAGATATTAAAATAAAACATAATATTATTAAAACTTAAATAAATAATTCTAAATAGAACATAATGAAATTGGTGTCTACAAAAAGTGCTCTCAGAAGATGTGTAGTACACCGTCTCTCTATATTGATATGGTTGTATGATAAATAGACTGTTGTTAGATTTGCATCATACTGTATTATTTTGAATGATTAATGGAATAGCATATGCTAATTAGATAATTAAAAAGGAATCGATCAGAAGGAGCAGACATAAAAACATGCACAATGAGGATTGAAGGAGATTAATATGGCATGTGCAAGCCATGATTACACATGTCATGTGCTATGTTATCCAGTGTATGCTCCATGCGTCACAAAACTTCAACAAAAAACGACAAACTTTGTGTTAGTTTTGTATCCTCCAAAAAAAAAAAAAAAAAAAAAAAAAAAAAAAAAAAAAAAAAACACAACTTCGTGTTAGTTTCGGAAGCTCAGCTTTCATAAAGAAATACCCTTGTAATAATATGTATATTCCTTAATTTCCTCCTATCCATCTTAATTCCTTATTTTTGTTGTGATGTTTTTAATTATCCTGGTCCCTTCTAAAAAGAAAAACAACTAAAGTTTTAAGAGTTCTAAAACTTACACACTTTTTATTTTTATACCCTTCTCATGGATTATTATATCAAATAGTAAAAAGTTAATGTGGATGCGGCAGAAGAAGTATCATTTATTGTCAAAACTCGTACATAATAAAATGAATAAATTCACCATTTTGTCATCCTCAATCTATATATATAAAAACAAAAGTCAGGAGAGAGAAATTTTCAATTAATTTTGACCAATTCTAATTTTGATTAAATTGAGGAGAGAGAATTTTGCTTTACATAAATATTACTCCTTCCGTTTATGATATAAAGTCCTACTTACCACAAAAAATTTGTCCATAAAATAAAGCCTCATTTATCTTTTTGTACAATTATACCCTCCTACATTTAGTTTATTTATTACCCTTGCCATTATTAGACTCACCCTAACTCCCTAAACCCAACCCACTAATCCATAACTAATTAGCTAACCCAAATAAACTCATACCCAGCCCAAATCTGCATCCACAATTCCCTCATTTGACTCGTAGCCCCAATTCTCTCATTCCTCACCCACTCTAGAACCCTAATCTACTCGATTCTCTCTCTCATTCTCTTCGATGTCGTCTCCTTCACTGCCGCTCTCTGAAAATCAAAATCCTATCGATATGCCTCTATTTTATGAGGATATGTCGGTGGCTACCGCCACCCACTTCTTTCCCATACCAACTTATTTTTGGGAGTTGGAGACTGATTCGGTTCATATGGTGCCGGAAACAGCCCTAGATTCTGAATCTCTAAGTGTTGCAATCTTCGATTAAGAGATGAGCAATCCTGAACCCGATTCCACGGCGACCCACGGATTTAAACTGATCTGTGATTCCACCGACGAATACGAAGCGTTGGTGTCTGAACCTCTATGGTCGGTGCCGGAATCTGGAAAGTATGAGACCCAGGATCTCATACGGTGGGTGCCGAAATCTGAATCTGGACCCTCAACTATGGTGCCGGAATCTGAATCGGAGATGGTGCCGGAAACAGAAATGGATACGGTAATATAATATGAACCCTCAACTACTACCTCTTTTCAATTTTTAGTTACATTTTGCTAATAATTCTGATTTGTTTCGTTGTAGATGCAATTCCAAATATCTGGAAGAGCGAGGAAGAATCAATCCGCTATCTAGAAATACTAGGGATATTCTTCCCTAGCGTATTATCTCTCATATAATCAGGTCATTTCATTCTTATTTATGTCTTAGTGATGCTGGGGGCTAGTGATGCCATCTATCTGTGGTATTATGTTCTGATTCGTCCCCTTGATGCCTTGGTTATGTGATATTGATTTATTAAACTGAAATAATTTGATCCGCACTTGATTATATTTGTCTTGGTGATGCTGGGGGTTGGTGATGCCATTAATCTGTGGTATTATGTTCTGATTTGTTTCTTTGATGCCTTGGATATGTGATATTGATGCATTAAATTGAAAGAACTTGATATGCACTTGATTGGGCTGGTTTAGATGCATATGATGTTACATTTAAGGGTGAACTTATGCATGTGTTTTAGATGCCTTGATCTGTCCCTTTGATGCCTTGGTTATGTCATATTCATGCATTAAACTGTTAGAACAAGATCCTGCACTTGATGTTATCTCTGTGATGCCACCACTAGGTGTAGAGTTTTGGAGATTGAATTGAGATGCTAAAAGTGTGAAATATTATGTCAATGATGCAAAATGAAACTGCTGAGACATAAACATCCTTCATTGCAGCCAAAAGAAGGGTAGATTACATTCCAAACAATTCCAAATCTGTCATTACATTGTTTGTACCTGTAAACCATGATATGCAAAAAACAAACTGCCCTAAACTACTCTTCTATAGCAACATTCTTCATTCCCTCAATTAGATTGTCTAAGTTGTAGAACCTGTCCTCACCAATTCCATGCTGATTTAAGAAGTCCAAGCTATCCCTCACTAGTTGTTCTTCAACTTCCAGACATTCTGGTAGCTTTCCTAGCCTTGCAAGTCTTTCCTTTCCCATATGAGGAATCTTGTAATTATTGCACCCTTTCACCTTCATGATTTCTGTGTAATAGCCTTGTAAAGTAAGAAAGACATTGTTTATCTTACTTGGTGGGTAATCTGCATATGCATGTTTCACATTTTCTAGTAATTCTTCAACCCCACTTGCTGGTTTCTGATCTTTCAGTGATTGTATGGATCTAAAGAAGCCTAGATCATTCACATTTGAGTTTGGAGAATTAGTAGGTTAGCAAACTAGATGGATATTAAATCCATCAGATTTTGCAACTGCCATGAATTCTGGATCATTGTCTTGAATGTGTGGTTTTGCATTGTCTTGTTGAATAAATATATTCTTGTTGAGACATTATGGCCACTTGGCCTTGAATACTGGTATCATCTGCATTTATGAGACTAAATGATGAATTTTATCCAGAATTCTAATAGTGAACTGTTGAAAGAATAAAAAACTAACCTCATTGATTATGCAACTCCTCATAACTGGTTTTGTGATTGCTGGTATTGGATGAATCTCCATTGTGCCCTTGCTTCTATTCTTTGAATTCCTTTGAACTTGCCTCTTCTATGATGAATGGAAAAATGTCAAATTTGCCATCAAAGATGACATTGCCCTCCATATCTATAATTGGCCTTGAAACAACAGAATTAAACATGATCTTGGGGATAAATCTCTTTGATTTGCATGTTCTATGTGGTTGAGTCTCTCCTGGCAGCAGGTAGTATCTATCTTTTGTTTTGCTGAGGTAAAACCACTTCTCATCTATGTGGATGGTATTGTACATGTTCTGAAACTTTATCTTACCATCCTCAATTCTGTGACCTAGCTGACTTAGACTCCAATTAAGTCTGGACAACTTATTTTGGGGGGTAAGAAAAGGTTTTATGGCATTGGTATGTGGCTGCAACTTTTTCTCTTTCACCCACACATGAATCAAGCTCTTACTAACACCAAGATTACCTGTCATTACTCTCAATGATGACCTCTGAAGGATTGAGAGATTTCTAACTTTATTTTCATCAATTCTCCATTTGTCTGCATGTGTTGATCCTTTTTTCATTGATTTTACATGGACAGGGATTCTCTGACTTTGCTGAGCTGCTGCTGCTTTCCATATCTTCCAAATGGTCTTCACATCTAGCTTGTACAGCTCCGAAGCCTCCTTTTTTGCTCCCCAATTGAGTTTTCCATTTTTGCTGTGCTGCAGCAGCCTGTGCAACAGTGTTTCGCTCGTCATCAGTTAACTTTGGCTTACTTCGTGGATTCACTATGTTTTCCTAGTATTTGTAGTTTTTGCTTTTTCTGTTTGTAATGAGGAGAATCTGCCTTTAAGGCTGAATTTATGGGTGTTTTGGGGGGTTAGGTGATGTTTAAATTTCCCCCACAAGATTTTAATCACATCAGGGTTATTTCCCCCCAAAAAGTCAATGAAAGTTATGCATTCCATCTAGAATATTTCAGCTCTCTTTTTTGTGTTTGTTTATTTACAATGAGTTGTAACAGATTTTATGAATGAATTGGAACAAATTTGTACAATAGTGTTTTTGACTAAACTCTTTTTTTAATCATAGTGTTAAAAATCAGCAGCCATTAATTTATTTTAGATTAGTCAAATTAATTATAGCAGTAAAAATCACAACCCATTAATTATCAATCTGATTTTAATTTATGTTTGACATCATATGAATCACCAGCAATTAAATGCCTTCCCCACATGTGAGATGAGCAGTACAAAGGAATAAAGATTAACAAATTTAATGAAGTCATTAACACTACCTCTACTTTTCAACTTTTACCCACTAAAAATAACTTTATCAGTTTTTCTTAATCTCCGTGCCAGCACCCAAATGGAGCTTTATATCATGGACGGAGGGAGTAATTTGTATTGCCTATTTTTTAGGATAGTTGGCAAATGAAAAAGAAAATAATAAAATAAAAAATTCCTACTTTCATCATAGAAATGAAAAATCCAAGTACTAATAAAAATATAATGGAGTTTTTTCTTGGATTAGTTACTATTAAAATTAAAATATATTGATGGTTTTCGGACGAATTTGAGAATTATTAAATGGTTATGAAACGGATTTCGGTTGAAGCATTCATACCCATGATGGGTTTGGGACGGGTTTGGGGCAATTACCTCTAAATATCTGCTATCCAAACCCATTTGAATATATGAAAGATAAAAAATATAATATATATATATATATATATATTTCGTAATATAATTATAATATTAGTATAAATATTAACAATTTTAGCATGTAAGATGGAGATTTTAGTAGTTTATGTACAACGGAGGAAGATGTTAATTGATAAGTTTTGATAAGTTTGGAGAGAGAATTCTAATCAATTTTAACTATCTCTAATAAATTTTGACTACCACTACAATTAAATAAAAATATAAAATTAGTTTTCCATAATGCATTTTTTAACTATCACATTTGACAAATAATTAATTAATTACTAAATATTTCTTTATCTCATATCTAAACCATGTCCTACATAATTACTCTCCCACTCAAACTTTGTCCCGGCAATGCAAGTGCTTAGAAATTTTAGCGGAGTGAGAAAATAGTTTATGTATGAATTAATCATACCACATTGATCATGAATTGTGTATCATTGAATTAATGTATATGGTTTGTCATTAATGTATCATGAATTATTTATTATTTGTAGTGCATATTGTCCATAAAAGTTGCTCCCTCCGTTCTTTTTTACTTGTCTCATTTGAGACGGGCACGGAAATTAAGAAGAAAGGGCTTAGATATAAATGGTGTGTTTAGTGTAGTGAATATAAAGTAATATAAAATATTTTTTAATTGATAAAGTGATATAAAGTGTTTTTGAAGTGACACAAAGTGATATAAAGTGAATAAAGTGATTTTTTTAATTATTGCCTTAAATGGAAAGTGAGACAAGTATAGGAATGGCAACGGGTCGAGTTTTCGTGGGTGCCCGCACTTCCCAAACCCTGATGGGACGGGTTTGGAAAATATTAAATGGTTTTGGGACAGATTTAGGTCGAAACATGCAAACCCGTCACGGGTTTGGGTCGGGTTTGGGCAATTACCTCCGGGTACTCGCTACCCAAATCCATTTATATATATAAGATAAAAAAATATTATTACATGTATAATTTATTATATAATTATAAATATTAATATATTTAGGGTTTTATCTGATTTTTTTAACTCACATACATATTTCGTAAGAGTCAAATCTTTAATGTTTCTCCTCTACTTTTGTAAATCTACTTTCGAAATATGAGTATGCAACGACAACGTAACATCAATAATTCATACTTCTAGTTATGTTTTAAGATTTTGTAAGTTCGTAGTACTTTGCTTTGAGATTAATTTTAGTGAAATTTTCTGCTGATATTTATGTTTTAATCATATTTATAATATTTTGTTATTTGATGTTTACTTTTTAGTATTTGGATTTTTAACGGGTAATAAACGGGTATTATCCGACGGGTTCAGGTCGGGTATGGATTTTAAAATTATTTTTTAATCAGATTTGGGACGGGTTTGGGTATTGGAAATTTTCATGGGTTTGGGTTTGGGAAATGTTTAATGGGTGGGTACCCGACCCATTGTCATTCCTAGACAAGTAGAGTGGCACCCAAAATAAAAAGTGAGACAAGTAGAACGGGACAGGAGAGAGTAAGAGATATGAATTGTAGTCACAAAAATATAGTAGAACATCTGAACATTGATTTAAACAAAAAATATTGTTGGGTTTGAATTATATATGTATGTGTTGTAACTTGAAACAAATAACTATGAAACTTTTAATTTCTATAATCTACATGGACCATGATAATACTTAATTAATTAATAACTGTAATTGTTGTTATAAATTTGAATTATAGAGATTTAAATATTGTACCGTGCATCGCGCGAGGTCGGCATATACTATTTATTACATGAAAAGTCAAGTAGTTAAAGAATTTGCATTGAATTAAAGTAAAATGAAAAAATTTAGCATTATATTTCTATATAATTTTAAACTAAAATATTTATTCGAAGATAAATTTTGTTTCAAGACCTCTCATGATCATCAAAAAAATAAATATTATTTCAAAATATAACTTATTGAGGGACGTACAGAGACATAGTTTGTGTTTTGTGTAGGTTGAGTAACAATTCTAGGAACTTTAATTCTACATTTGAAAGTTTTTTACTATTTGATATATAAGGTCCTTTCTCCATGTTTCAGTTATTTTCTGAAGATTCCATGTATCTTACATTAATTTAAAAAATAATATTGTATGTTTGCGGATAATCTCATATTAGTAACGAGGAATCAACCGAGATCGATTTAAATTATATTGCGCGGGATCGTTCAACAGGAATCACGTAAGGGCATATTAGAAACCTCTGGAAAAATGCTCGTCCGTTATCCAGTGGAACATTACATAGTTCAAGAATTGGCGACTTGCCCATTCAATGACTTTGGCACTGGACGTTTCCTAAAAGGGTACTATGTTGTCGGATCGATAAAATATCATTATGCTTCAACCGGGTTATTATATTCCACCTCCTAGAAAGAAAAGAACTTTAATCAAAATACTTAACAGCATAGCGATACATTTATACAAAACTTGTACCCCGAGAACACACATTGAAATTCATAGGTATAGGAAGAAGCCCCCTCTAAATAGACACTTTTGTTTTCAACCATATTTCGATTGTTAATACAATATATAAGGACCGTTACTACAAATAGTATTACACCCTTAATCATGAAATATCAATTAACAAGAGACATAGCTGAACTGACATAGACATAACTGTTTTCGAAGCTTACTAATCAACTCACGAATCTGAGGAGTTTCTTTTTTTTTATAGCTTATAACAAGAGCAGAAACAACCTTTCCATCAGTCCAAAGAGCCGGAAGTGGGCCATCCATTACCGAAAGTAGAAGATTGTTAATACGATATATAAGGATCGTTGCTACAAATAGTATTACACCCTTAATCGTGAAATATCAATTGCTCGTTGAATCCTGTGAATTGCGTCAGGACATTAAGAAAAATAAATAAAACAAAAATGTTTTTTTTTTTCGAATAAACAAAAATGAAAGTTACTTGTTGAATTTAAAGTTTTAGATTTTTAATTAGCTTCTTGCATAAATCATGCAAAATTTTATTATCATGAAAGTTATTTGTCGCTGCAAGTCTCTGTTTCATTAATAAATGGAATGCTCGTTGGGATGAGTCAGAAAACGCAATGGAAATTATAATTTTTCGAATAGAAATATATAAATGAAATAACATTTATTT
This sequence comes from Schizonepeta tenuifolia, assembly GCA_029490685.1. Taxonomy (NCBI): domain Eukaryota; kingdom Viridiplantae; phylum Streptophyta; class Magnoliopsida; order Lamiales; family Lamiaceae; genus Schizonepeta; species Schizonepeta tenuifolia. The sequence goes on along the minus strand of CM055955.1, from coordinate 16,018,986 downwards.
CATAGTTAAGTTTCACGACTTTACATTCAACATGGTATACAAGATTGAAGATCGAATCTTACATACCTTTTCGCACTCCTTATCACTAAATTTATTTAGCAATACAAACCGCAATTTTAACGGGCTATTGTAGCATTAGCGATCGGTATCGTATCCACACGGACCATTTGACTGAACTTATAGGGGAAACGAAATTCATGCGTTTTCCTACTATTCAAACTCTAGATTCATTATGATTTTGGATTAATAAAAGCACTCAAATAGAAAAATGAGGCAAGTAAAGCAATCACAAGCAATTAAGCAATTAAGAAATGATCAAAGATACAATATGAAATAAATGTTGGTTCTAGGGACTTGATTTGATTCTAGATGGCATGAAATTGACTTCCTAATTCACATAACTATATTTAATCATTTAAATGTGAAGCATTCACAAGACTAATCATTATCCTCTCTCAATAGATAGCAAAAAGTGGATCAAATTATCGACTCTCTCGGCTAAGACTCAAGACAACAATTCGACTCCAAAAGGCACAAAGAATTAAAGATCTCATACATGCATTCATCACTTTCTAAGTCTCAAAACCATGCATGTTGTAGCAATTTGATTTTCATGAATGCAAAAACCTATTAAGAATTTCCACAAACACTTGGCATGCAAGAAAGGTGATCAATAATTCTCACATGAAATCAAGATCCAAATCCACAATCAAACAAATGAAGGCAACTAGAATTAGAGAGCTAAGATCAAAGCTACCATTAAATCATCTCAAATCCCCACAACCAACAAAAAAAAGAAATTTAGCTAGACATCAATGAAGAAATGACACAAGAAATGATAAATGAATGCATTAATAGAGATACTAAGAACCCAAATGGAGAAATCTTCAAACAATCCAAATTCAACCTTCTAATGTGATTACAATGATTAAAAGCTAATTTAAACCCTAAATGAAAGCTTGGGAAAAGAGCTCTAAGCTAAAGAGAGAGATATCACGTTTTGGGGCTGGTTTCCCCTTTAAATAGGGTACAAGAAGTGCTAAAAGGTGTTAAAAACATAAAAAGGGCAAAATTCGAATTTCTAGTGTAAAATATGCCAAATCGGCGATCCGAGCCTCCAAATCGGCGGTCTGGCCATGGAGCGCCGAGTGGACCGCCGATTGGCATTAATACGGCGACTTCACTCCAGTAACTTCCGGCGGTCGACTCGGCGGTTCAGGGCTGAACCGCCGATTTGACGGGTCAGACTGCCGGTTCTTCCTCCCTGAGCGCCAGTTCGGATTTTTAGTCCCTTTCGTCCGATTTCTCACTTCTTCATCCCGATTCTTCGATTTCGCTCTTCTTTGAACCTTTTCCTCCAGCTTAAAGAACCTTAATTTACCTACACACATGCACAAACTCCGCCAAACGTGATACAAATCCAAGATAATGAATTTCATGCAAAACATATCACATTTAAAGGCTAAAGCATAGCAAAATGTGAAGATAAACAAGCTTAGTTGCTAATAAAATGAGTGTTTATCAACTCCGTTTAGTTGTTGCCCATCCTTCTCTCGCTGGAAATCAAATGTTTTCTCATCTATCAAGCCCACACTCGAAGAACGAATCTAGTATATAGTAGATGGCTAGTTCTCCCTAAACCAATGTTATGAGTGCAAAAGCAGTAGAAAAGTAATGCATTGAAAATTAGAAATTAAGGAGAATATAAAGGAGAAGATCAATTTCTCTCATTATGAGAGATACAACCGTTTCTACTCATTTTAACGAAGCTCATCAATTCCAATAATTAGGATGATTTTAATTCTTCATCAGTTACTAAATTAAACCCACAACTAATAATGGATTAAATATTTTCTTCACCCACGTATAGTAACCGGATTACTTTAATATATATATATATATATATATATATATATATATATATATATATTAAGTGACCCCGTCGAATTTCGACGGGTTACGTACTGGTTAAAATTTAAAATGAAAGTGTTGATCAATCCGTTGAAAACTCATTAATTAGATAAGTTTACACAATTATCCCACACAAATTGGAAGAGAGAGGTTCCAAATTATAATCAATATACTGTAATAACCCTGTATGCTATAAAAATGGGGAAAAACCGTCCACATCAGTGCAACCAATCTCTACCATTAGTTATATAAAATGAAAGGTCATGGAATAAAGTTTTTATTTCAACCTCCCCTGTATATATAAATACATATGCAGACTTCATAACATATAAAATTAATCAAATTAACTTTACATCCATATACATTTAAACGATTAACTCAGAATTAGGCCTGACAATCTAAAATCACTCAACTAAATAAATTTAATTGAATATCTAATTTAACTAATTAAATTAGATCAAGCCTCAATTAAATAATTATAATTATTTAGATGGATCAACTATTGATGCAATTCATTGACACGTTCTCCAATTTGTGGGTAATTGTCTTAGGTTCACAACTAGTATTAATAGTAGGTTTATGACGGATCATAACTTAACCAAATGGCATTTGTTATCAATTTATCCAATATTTCAATACACTCGAAACTAACTTGTTTAATCTCAAGAACCTACAGACTATGGGAACATCTAACAAGTAGCTTGGTTACCTAGCACTTGGTGAAATAGCGAGTAAACACATTTTAATTACAAGTCGTTATATATGTACGGTCCTTTTATTATCTAATCTCCAAAAATCGAAAACTCAAATAATCTAATAAATATATTCTCATTCAAATTCTACAGCTATAAAATGAACCAACATTCATCGCGCCTTGGCCAAGGTTTTAAAGTTATGAATAATGAAAATCGTAGGAGATTCTCTCGATAAAATCGAGTAATAGATTCTTTATCGATCACTCATTTATCTTCATATGTATTCAAATTAATTTTAACATAAACCCTATATGACTGTCATGCAATCAGAGAATATATCAATAAACAACCGAACACATATAAGATCACTATGGTGTCTCAAGTCTAATGACTAATCATATACTATCGTAACTTAGAAATTCTTATTTCGATAAATTCCATATAAGAATTTTTAGTTGCTCAATTCACTGTACTTGTTCTCCAACAAGCATTCACATATATATACTTGCATCAACTATGCAAGCATTGATAAAATACAATGCTCAAATCTTATAAGAATATATCATATGTGTGAGTCTTTGTTTGACAATTCAATGTCCTATTTTGAATAGTCATTTAACTCAGAACAAATTCAAGATCAAAATTCCATAGACATATTTCATAATCACATCAAAGAGTAGAGCGTTTTTTTAGGATAGTAACTTTTGTTGTTTTTCAATATTAGGCCAAAACTTTACGGGCTTTCAATATTAGGACAATATCTAAAAATATGATCATTACTAGGACACATTTGAGCCCCATCGGGCTAAGTCGCACGTGAGCTCAATTATTTAGCCCGAATGTTTTTTGGACCTATATTTCTTTTACTCACCCAACCCTATTTCTGGATCTAAATTTCAAGAGAGCTCCAATGCAACTAAGGGGGGTGTATTTGATTGTGGAGTTTGGAGGATTTTAATGGAGTTTGAAATCCAGGTGTATTGGATTTATGGATTTCAAACTCCATTAAAATCCAAGGGTATTGGTTTGAAGGATTTCAAACTCCTTCAAATTCATAAGTTATTAAATTGATGGATTTCAAACTCCATCAAATTCTTCCGGTATTCAACCTTAACCCGATTTTGATGAATTTCAATATTTGATGGATTTCGACGTATTTCATCCCAAAAAATACAAAGGATGAAATCCGAGCTCTGGAAATCGGAATTCGATGACATTGGTATCAGCGGGCGCTGATGACACGCTGATCACTAGTTTGACTAAGCAATAATTTCCGCACTTTAACGGGCTATTGTAGCACTAGTAACGAGTATCGTATCCTCAAGGACTATTGGATCGAATTTATATTGGAAACGAAGTTTACGCACCTTCCTACTATTCAAGCTTTGCAACCATCATGAATATTGATTAATTAAAACACTTAAACATAAGAACAAAGCAAATAAGCAAGCGAATAAGCAAATTCAAGTAGCAAACAATTAATAAACGGATAAGGAACAAATTGTAAATGGAGTTGGTTCTAGGGATTCAATCCGATTCTAGATGGCTTGATCAAGACTTCCTAATTCATGCAACCAAATTTTAATCTCCTAATTGAGAAGCAATCACTAAAGTGGAAACTTTGGAAAGGGAAAACTAAGCTAAGGGATGAATGATACACGTTTTGGGCTGAGCTCCCATATATATAGGGAGGAAAAAGTGCTAGAGGGTGATAAAAACGCGAAAAGGGCAAAATCGTCCAATTTTGGACGAAATATGCAAAATCGGTGCCTCACACTGCAAAACCGGCGGTCCAGGTCACCAAATCGGCGATCCGGGGCCCGTGCGCCGGGTAGACCGCCGATTTGCACTTTACCCTTGACTTCCAATTCCGAGAGTTTCGGCGGTTGGACCGGCGGTTCACCCCTGAACCGCCGGTTTACGACTCCAAACCGCTGATTCTTCACTCCAGGGCGCCGGTTCTCGATTTTAACTCCTTTCCATCCGATTTTTCGCTTTTCCATCCCGTTTCTTCGACTTTGCTCTTCTACGACCCTTTTATTTCGGCTTAGCATCCCTTGATAGACCTACACACATGCACAAACTCTACCAAACGTGAAACCAATCCAAAATATTGAAATCAAACCAAAACATATCACATTTAGAGGGTAAAGCAAGACAATTAGAGGTAGAAAACACGTTTAGTTGCTACAAAATGAGTGTTTATCACATGCGATCGCTGGTTTCGAAATCCATCAGCGGGCGTGCATGTCCCGCGGTCGCAGACTGTGAAAGGCAATGGCAGTAATGTTCGATGCTATCCAGTAACCGTAGAAGGAAACCTCAAAGCTCCTAAAATATTTTAGGAACTGAATCTCGTTGAGGCTGTTTCAGGTTATCAAAATTATGAGAGGGTTGAGGGTGACGAAGGAGACAACAATGTTGTTCTCACTGGAAAAACACACATATAGAGATAGAGAGATTAGAGGTTCAGCATAATCGAAGAAACAGAAATAAGAAAAAGTGGATGAGAGACTTACGCGATGTTGAATGGGGGAGATCTCCGGTCTGATGGCGGCGGTTGCCTCGACTGTGACGGCACGCGAGAGAGGCGACGTGGGCAGCGGCGGCGCTAGCCCTTGGTTGCGTTGCTGGTGAGGGATTTTGAAGATAGAAACTCGAAATTGAATTGGGGATTTCTTTCTCGCATATTTTCCATGATCGCGGGGAGGCCGTCAGCGACCGAGAAAGACACGCGATCGTGGGGATATGGATTTCAAGTCGACTGAATTTCTTAAAAATCTATCCCGAATTCCCCCCAACTCTACCCTCAACTCTTATGAACTCCACCCAAATCCTATAGAATTCAATTCCATGGAGTTCAACTCCATTAAAATTCACCAAACTCCCAATCCAATACACCCCTTAAATCTAATGAATAAACCCACACAAATCAGACTGCAGACCACATAAAGAGAGGGAGTGGGGGGGGGGGGGAGAGAGAGAGAAGAAATAAGACCTGTGTAACCTCAGCCTAAGCAACCCAAATAACGACGACGGTAGCAATTAATATAAAACCAGCCTTATATCTCCACCTCATGACAGATTCAAGACAAACCCAGATCCCAAAATCTGATCTTTACCAACAGAATCAATAGAGATCTGAGGTTGCTCAACTTTTGGATCGCCAAAAAAATCCAGAATTTTATAGTTTAGCTAACATGTATCGTGTGTAGAATTAGGGAATGTTCTTCATCTATGTCCTAACACAAAGAGTAGTCACGGATCAGTTCTGAAAAACATATCATTTCAGAGCAGGCACAGAGCTACTCACCCCATGGGGGCACGTGCCCCCACATATTTATAGATTTTTTTTATTAGTATATACTATTACTTCATATGTTTATATATTGTAATTGTTTTATTTTGTTTAGCATGTTTATGTCCATCATTTATTTGTTGTTCTAATTTTTACGCTCACTCCTACAGTTGAAAGAGTATTTTATGTAATAAGTATCATAAATAATCATCTATGAAATCGTATGAGATCAATAGATAAATTATAGTTTGATTGTATATATTAAGAAAGAGGTTTTGGATAATGAGTTAATCATACAAATATTTTGGTCAATGAACACTGGTAGGTTTCACTTGTAATCAATTTGTATTATGTAATAAAAACTTTTCTTACGTATTTTATACTCCCTCCGACACACTCATATTGTTATTTTCAAATAAGGAAACTTTTAACCATTCAAAATCTTTCCAAATGTGATACTATGACCTACCCACTTTCTATCTTTTTTCCTTTATTCTTAATCTTTGTGCCGAACAGTAACATGACAATTTCAATGAGTCAGATGGAGTACTAGTTATTTTGTGCCCCCGCTGTAAAAAAATTTCTGGTTCCGTCACTGTTTTAGAGTATCGTTGGTTCATTTGTCTAGCTTAGAGTAGTTTGTCATTTATCCTATTCTCTTTTATACTCATATATAAGCCAAAATGTTGGAAAAATAAAACTCTACTGCTGAAGAGAAAGAAAGAACTCAAAGAATTGATTTACAAATATGTGTACGCCAAGTGTTTTGTAAAACGTCAAGTTAGAATAACATCTTCAAATAGAAAAAGCCCAATCGGGCTCAAATGTGTCATAGGAATGATCAATTTTTTACATATTGTCCTAAAATTGAAACCCCGCAAAAATTTGGCTCATTATTAAAAAATGGTAAAAATTACATTCCTCAAAAAACTCTCTACTCTCACATCAAATGCACGACTATGTCTCACAACTTTACAAAGGTATCAGAACGTTATCTAATTTATATACCACCAAAGTCCAATACTGCAGAGGAAATTAAATGAAGTACTCTAGATACAAAGTATAGAAAGGTATCTATAACTTCTCCACTTGATCCTACCCTCCAATCTAGAGTAGCTAGATGGGAAAGTAAAATTAATCCTTGTTCATACATCAGTTTCTCTGGTACGAAATGAGCCACTTCAAATAGGTTAATTACCCCCGCCTAGAATATGATTAATCCGGCATGGGCTACAATCATCATTTAACTAATATATAAATAGATGCCTTTCATTAATATAAATTTAAATATAAAGAGTAAATGAACCAATCTATTTGGCGGGCCGGGTATAACTCTTTCAAGATTATAATATACCTAGAAGTAGCAACTAGAATAGAGAGGACCCAATGTTGAAGTGATAAAATTTTGCAAATAAATATATTGCGCTAGTACATTTAAATGAAAAACGTGAAAAGTTAATAATTAGAAAAAGGGGTATATTGTAAATTTTGCAAATAAATATATTACCAATCTATTTGGCGGGCCGGGTATAACTCTTGTGGCATGGAAATATATGTGCCAACCTAAGATGGCAGGGGGTTGGAACTTGACTCTTATAAGTTTGTGAAGTAAAGCAGCTATTTGCAAGCTCTTGTGGAGTCTTGCTCAGAAACAATATCGAATATGGGTGAAGTGAATACATGACTTCTACATTAAAGGGCAAGACCTCACTACTATGGAAGTACCTAAGCAAGCGTGTTGGGTAGTGAGGAAAGTAATTGAAGCAAGAGAATATTTGAGAAACACCCCAGAGAGTTTTCACATTCTGCAAAATGATAAATTCTCCATCAGAAAGCTTTACAGTGAGTTGAGGGGTGAAGTGCAAAGAGTTCATTGGGCCAAGATGATATGAAATAATGTTGCAGATTCATAACATGGCTCACTATTCTTGGAAAGTTAGTGACTTGTGATAATCTTCACAAAATAGGTTTCTTGTGTGATCAACAGTGTATTTTTTGCAAGAGGGCGGACGAAAGTATCATTCATTTGTTCTTTGAGTGCCCATTTTCAGCAGCGGTTTGGAGTGAAGTGGCAAAATGGTGTAAGCTTTCAGTGAGAACGTAGGACTGGAGCCAAGAGATGTAGAAGATCATCATCTATTGCAAGAATAACTCAGGTTCTCAAGTTTTGTATCGCACTTTACTATCTATAGTGATCTATTTCGTGTGGAGAGAAAGAATTTTTTGCAGATTCCAGAGTGAACAAAGTTCAGTTGAAGAGGATATCCGGCAATGCCAAATCCATGCAGCCGTAATTTGTAGTAAAGATAAGAAGTTAACTAGGTTTGTGCAAGTTTAATTGTTGCTAGCTCTTCTTTGTGTTTTGATGTTGAGTTGTTGAGATTGTACTGTAAACTTCTCTATTTGGTTTAATAAAATAATTATTTTACTAAAAAAAAAGTGGAATCCTAATTCCACTTACAACAACTTTATCAGTTTTATTAAAATTCGTGCCGACTCTCAAATGGAGCAATACTTCATGAATGGAGGGAGTATTAAAATTCGAGATCAATTAATTAAAAAAATCATAATTTGTTGACCAATTCCTTCAAAATGGCGCTGTTTTTCAAAAAGTATTCATATGACAATGTCGTTAATGAATACACTAAATCAAATCAGCTTGCCAAATGATGGAAAAACACAAGGTGGTCGAATAATAATAACAACAACAGTAATAATAATCCTCCATCTCAAAAGTTTGCACATTGGTTTTTGTACACAGCTCCACCACCAAATTTATCACCAAATTTATAACGTGAACCTTTAACTGTGAGACCCTTTATTCACCCACACTTAATTTTTCTTAAAATCATTGCCACAGGTGTAGATGTAAACTTTTGGAGGAGGGAGATGATATTTATAACGTTACATTGAAGTCTTAAGTTGGACTTGAAGGCCAACCCAAAAACATTACAAATTTACAAGATATCACTTAACCAGTTTAATTGGGTCAACCGAGCCCAGTAAAGCCTTAGATATATACATATGTTACAATTAAAAAGCCCATTATCATATCTGAAGATCTATCTATAGTTATGACTTATGAGCTGGTTTGGTTGTACCGTCAGTCTTATATTATTTTTAAAGTTGATTAAAATGTAAAATTATTTTATTTGGGTTACTAATGCAAATTTCATAAGAATATGGCGAAATTCCAAGACTAGTAAAATTAAAGAAGTAAGCTGATTTTTTTGTTTTTGAGAATAAGGTAAGCTGAAAATAAAATTGATACGAAATTAAATTAAAAATTATATACAATAAGAAGGAATAGAAAGTACAATTTAAAAGAACTTAAATCATGTTTATTGTTTTATCAAAAAAGTCAAAGGCAAAAGAGATGCCAATAAATAAAGAACCACTCATCCATCTCTCTACCGACACATATCAACATAATGAACATACAGTATATTTGCGGATTAGATTTGTTTTAGATAAAACTTTAAAGAATAATACTACTATTGACATTTTATATAATCACCCCATCCAAAAAAAATTACTACATAGTGGATGACACAAATTTTAATAAACTAATGGGTAATGTTATGAGTAAAGTATGTGTTTCATTTTTTATGTAGTTTAAAATTAATTGAGTGAGTGGTTGATTCAACAACAATGACAATTTTTTTGTAAATAATAGAGTATGTAAAGTTAATCAGTGAGTGAGTTATGGGTGTCTATTACTTTAAATGGATGTAACAAATTTTTATTGAATAGACTAAAAGAAAAATGTGAGATTTATTTATTTTTTTTAATTTTTTAATGGACGAAGGAAGTAATATACATGAAGGCACTGTTCAATAAAATTGGGCTATTGTACAGGGACTAAGACTACCTGCAATGCGGGGGCTCGAGACCACTTTGAGACCCCTTCGAGACCCCCGCGTTTTGGAGACCATGCAATGCAGCGGTTGAAGTCTCGAGCCGGTTTCGATTTTTCAAGCCGGTCTCAAACTCCTTTTTTTTCTCTCTTTATATATATATATATATATCTTATTTATTATTATAAATACCTTCATACTATTATTCATTATTCAAATTATTTATTTTCTACTTTTCAAATCTTTCAGTCTTATTTTTTCACCGAGCACCTTTGGCGCAAATTTGAACCTCTACCGGAGTAGTCCATATTTTAATTAATGTAACTTTTTTTTATTTCAATTGATGTAATATTTTATTTTAATTGAATTAATGTAATGTTTTATGTTATTTTTATTAATGGAATTTTATAAATTAATTTAATGGAAATGAAGAATTATTTAATATTAAAGATAGAGACGACTTGAAAATAATTGCGTTGCAGGAGTAAGTATTTCTAAGGGATCTCTAATAATAAAATGGTACTGAAAATCCCTTAAAAACCACGAATAGTCTTCAAAAATTGCAGATAGCCTAACTACCCTAGTTGCCGTTAGTCAAGTGGTGGTGGGTGGCTTCATTAAGAAGAAACCAGAAAACAGATAGATATAAGTAAACTTTCATTAGATTTGTTTTCCGAAACTCATAATGAAACAAAAAGTCAAACTTCACAACAAAAATGGAAAAAGTTATGAATAAGTTTTGCATAGAGTACAGTACATTTTTGTCCGACTGTTCCACATTGACCAATTTAATTATGTGTTCGCTTGTAAACCAAGTAAAATGACTGTACCATTCTGACTTTTGCATATTTCATTTCATGTCTTCTAATTTTAAAGAAAGGGGTCTTGTATTATTCAATTAGATTTTGGCAAATTTTTGTGTGAGACCTGTCTCATATTTTGAGATCGGATCGACCTGATCAAATTGTTAACTCTTTTTTTTATTTTTTTTATTTTTCAAATTTAATTTTTTCTCTTTTTTTGTTTGCCTCTTCGTTTTTTATCAAGATTTGAGGGAGGGGAGCTGAAGGACTCCGAGCGAGCCAAAAAATTCAAATTATTGTCGACGATTATCCTTATAGTAGTAATCGGAACGAAGACGGAACCGTAGACAGAGCCGGAAAAAAAAATCTGTAAAAAAAATTTGAAAAAATATATATAAACGCGTGCAGTGCACATGCCACGTGCAATCTCACAAAGTGAGACACGTCGCACGAGAGACAAGCTCTTAGATTTTAGTGAGAACAATCTAGTATCTGCGAGTTAGACAAGGAGAATGAAGAATAAACCCTCTTTTCGTTGGAACGTTAAATTTAGAACATCGCTAGACCATAAATATGTGGTGCCTTCGTATTGATTTTAACAATGTTTAGTTGATATTTTAAGAAAGAGTATTGATGTTTGAACAGCAGTTTAGGCAACGGTTACATATTCGTAATTAAATATTCTTTCAATTTTTTACAATAATTAATATAATTAGTGTTTTGTCTATAACATTCTTTTCCACTTAATTGTATGCTAATTTCTAATATTAATTAAAATAAATTAATATCATGCACAAATTTTTGAAAATTTGAAATATTAATTAAATTTAAGAATTAACATATAATTAGGTGCGAAATGGTATTATAGACAAAATACTAATTATATTAATTATTAAAAAAATTAAAAAACTATTTAATTACGAATATTACATCGTTGTCCGGACAACTGTCGAAATTTATAAGCTATGTCATCTTATGAGTTCTAGTATTTTGAGGAAACTTATAAGATATTTATAGTTTTTATCATAGATATATAATTTAATTTCATTTTAGTTTTTTGTATACATTGAGCTTTTAGTAAAGTTTCCTAAAATATTAGGGATTTTCCAAAACAGGTATTTTTTTTAATTCTTGATTCTTCTTTTTTCTTTTGAGAACAAGTTTTTGATTTCCTACCGACAACAAGATATTGGATCTTAAAAATATGTTATTTATAAAAAAGAAGAGTTGTTTATGGGTGCGCTCGTATAGTTGTGTGTGTGTGAGAGAGAAATCAAAATCACAATATATTTAATACTTTTTCTGTTCCGGTGAACATGTCATGTTATTGTTCGACACGAGTAATAAGTATAAAGAATAAAAAGATAGAAAATGAATATGTCCAAACACTTTTGAAAGGTTAATTAATTTCTTATTTGAAAAAACTAAGTTTATTAGAACAACTTAAAAGGGAAATGAAGACAAGTTTAGCGGAACAAAGAGAGTAATGCCATTTACATTTGATTGAGATTATTTATTAAATTTTTAAGCTACGATAGCTTATATGATTTAATTTCTATATTTTGAGGGAACTTATAACATATTTATAGAGCTTAATTATAGATATTCTTTATTTTATTTTAGTGTGTGGATAAATTGAGCTAGTAAGACTCCGAGTACGTGATAGTAAAGTTTCCTAAAATATTAGGGACTTTCCAAAAATGTACTAAATTTATTCTTATGTTCTTATAAAGAGCTTATATATTATACACGCATAAAAATGGAAGTACTTAGAAATGATAATGGGTCGGGTACCCACCTATTAAGCAATTCCCAAACTTAAACTTATGAAAATTTTCCACACCTAAACCCGTTCCAAACCCGATTAAAAAATAATTTAAAACTCATACCCGATCCGAACCCGTTGGGTAATACCCATTTATTACCCACTAAAAAACTCGAATACTAAAAGTAAACATCAAATAACAAAATATTATAAATTAATATTATTAAAACATAAACATCAATAGAAAATTTCACAAACATCAATCTTAAAGCAAAGTACTACGAACTTACAAAATCTTAAAACATAATTAGAAGATTATGAATTATTGATGTTGTCGTTGTATCATTATATTTTGGAAGTAGATTTACAGAAGTAGAGAAGAAACATTAAAAGACTCGACTTTTACGGAATGTGTATGTGGATTAAGAAAATAATATCAAACACTAAATCTATTAGTAATATTTATACTAATATTTGTAATTATATAATAAATTATACATATAATATCTTTTATTATATATATATATATATATATATGCTTCAAATAATCATAATCACAGATCATACAAATATAATGTTTATATAAAAAGACATGAACATAATTAAGCATGATAATATATTAATTTTTAAGCATGATTACAAAGTAATTTAAGCTTGTTCTCACGTTCTCACACTAGAATTGATTTTTATATGAATCAATCCATATAAAAATCCGGAGGTAATTGCCCAAACCCGACCCAAACCCGTCACAGATTTACATGTTTCTACCCAAATCCGTCCCAAAACTATTTGATATTTTACCAAACCCATCCCATCAGGGTTTGGGAAGTGCGGGTACCCACGAAAACCCGACCCATTGCCATCCCAAGAAGCACTTAATTCCCAATGGAACACTCAATATGCAGCTTTAGTGTGTAAGTAGTGAGGTCTCGGGTTTAAAGTCCACCACTTCTCCTCCCATGTCAAAAAATCTTGGAAACACTTTATTTTTATGTGATTTCCCAACGACATTAAAATTGGATCTTAGAAGCGTAAGAGAGAAGGAGAATAAAACGATCACAGTATATTAAATAATCCATTTACAAGATCCTAAGTGTACTAATGGATCACCAGTTAGATGGAAGGAAAAATAGAAAGAATAACCCAAGCTGAACCACCATCTTGAGAGGAGATAACCTAAAACATCCCAACAAGGATATAATTTATAAAATAAAAAAAAATACACAAAAACTCACTTGTGCTATTCAATTTCAAGGACACTTGGCATTTTTTCCTGGTCCTCCATAATAAAAATAATTTCCCCAAACCTTATTGATTCCTCCTTGTATATCATAACAATTTGGATGATCAGCCAAAACTCTGAGATTTGATAATGGGATTAAATTATTATCCCAATCAACAACTTGAAGATTTCGGAAATAAGATGCTTTTCCGAACCCTTCTCCTGCAAAATGGCCACTCCCCATTTGTGTTGATGTGTGTGACCCCGAACTTTCACTATTAACAATTTCTCCCCCAAATTGAACCATACTTGCATGATCCCTAAGATGTGTAAACAGGAACGATGGCCAATAGCCAACTAGAATGCCGTTTCCAAACTCCAACCACCAATTTCCGTGTTTCGGATCCTAAAATATCACAATGATGACGTTATATATCACTCTACCGGAAAAATACTACATATTCATAATTTTTTAGTCACACTTGACCGTATTGAACCGGCATGTACAACCAAGATTAGACCATGAAAAAATACATATTGGTCTTATTAAAAAAAAAAAGAAAAAACTACAATAATGCTTATAGAGATAAGTCATCTACGAATTGGGTGACTACGCTTGATGCAAAAAAAAAAAAAAAAAAAAAAAAAAAAAAAAAAAAAATTACTTAACGGGGTAGTAAATTGAAATGGCTGAGAAAGTAGGAGGAGTAGAAGAGAAAATATCTTTGCTTGAAAAAGAAGAGTGGGAAGAATCTGAGAAAGCATAAAAAGGCACAAAGCCAAATAATGGTGTCGATGGAGTAATTATACGGTAAGAGCATTACTATTGTTATTGTGTTTTGTGTATATAGTGTATCTTACAACATGCGTATGTTAGCTAGGTGGTGAACATGCATGATGAAAGTTAAACTCCTCCAACACTTTTTTCCCTCACTTATCCCATTTTCCAACCCCATAAAGAAAGGAGTGAAAAAGAAAATGCCCTAGAAATAAAAAAATAGTAAAGAAAAGAATCTGAGCCTTTGTTTTTTGTTGTATTCTTTTTCAAAAATTTCCCAAATAATTGTTTTTTTTTCTATTAGTAAAGAAGAAATTGGAGATTTAACTCTTAATTAAGTTCCGATGTCCTTTATTTCGGCTTAATTAATGCCTGAAAGCTGCATAATTGTTTTCTGAAAAAAAAAAACAAATAAAACAATAATAACGATAAAGATGGTGAAATTACCTTCCATACTAACAAGCTAATGTCAAATTGACCAGCATTATAAGATGAAGTGGGGGAAATTGCTGCACCAATTGCTATCTTATTGTTGGTCTGAATAAATCCGGAGCATAGCAAATTGTAACAGCCTGTTGCTTGATACGCATCGCTCTGTTTTCGATCCACATCAACCAATTAATCAAGTGGAATAATTAAACATTAAGTACCATAATTAAACATTAACTACCATGCCTGGTTCACGAAATGATTAAAGTTGGATCAACATATATTAATTAAAGATATCCTTAATAAGCAAGCATAATTGATTAAGACGAATCTAGTACTCCATTAACTTACAGTCCAGTATGTGAAGAACCTAGGATAGTTGTCCCCATATAGCTCTGGGCTAACCTGTTTGGTATGAAGAAATTAATTACTCATTAGCATATCCATTAATATATTGAGATGTAACAGGTGCTTTAATGAGGTTAGAAATTTCTATTTTAGCGTCTGAATTCTCTATAGATAAAAGATAGGTAGAGTACCAATTTGGAGTAGGATAGTAATATTGAAAAGAAAAGAAAAAAAAAATTCAATAAAATATTTTGTAGAACTCCAATTTGATAGTAATACATTAATAATGTAATTTGTGAGGAAAGGCGAGAGTCGATGAAGCAAATGCAGTATGAGTCGAAAATGGATTGGGGATTAGTTAGGTGGGAGGAAGCTGAAAATTGAAAAGAAAGAAATATTGAGGATGCCTGCCAGCCAGCTTCAATGGTGTTGAGATCATCTCCAAAGGAACCTGCTATAACCCACAATTGTGATAAGCTGAACTCATATTGATTAGCGACAGTAGGAGCCCAAACATTCAAACTTGCTTTTGCTCCATAATATTCATCTCCACTCACATATCCAACCGCATGCTGCAACTTAAATATATAAGCAACTTAATTGGTAAATTAATAATAAACATGAAGGAACAAGTTAATTACTAGTAATTACCTCATGGCCGTTGCTAGACGTATCTAATCTCTGAAGGGGCCGTATTTTATTTTTTTTCCCGAATGTTTGAACGTTGCTGGCTCTCACTATATCTTTGACTTTGGTTCTTCGAATGGGGATACTTCCTTGTGGGCAAAACTCATTAGACATGCTCCATATTTGGAAATTTTCTTCAAAATTATTTCTTCTTGATTTCTGCCCTTTCGGCCTCTCGGGTGGATCCTGTTCACACCAACACGTCAGCCATGATTAATTATCAAAGATTGAATATACTAGCTAGCTATATAATTACCAATGGTTTTTGTCCTTTTAATTTGGGATGATCGAAAGCTGGTTGCTTATGCGCTACCACGCAGTCTATGATATCACCATCCGGGCTCTGTGCAAAACAAAACAATTGAAAATTCAGTAATCATAAATAAAACAACTACACAGAAACAGAGAGAGAGAGAGAGAGCGGAAGAGGACAAAAAAAAGCAGCACATGTATAACAAGACAAAACAGAAGAAGAGAGTCAGTCAGATTGTGTTGTTGCTTGTTTGTTGGTTGTTAAGTAGGTAGGCTAGCTAATGACACAAGAACTAAGATGAAGTTAAATAAAGAGTTGCCTGAATTGTCTTAACGGCGGGTTTGTTGATCTTGGCAAGATGTGCTCTAAGCAACTTCATCTTCCTCGGCCGCAAATTTTGGTCGGAGTCGTTGAAGTTCACCGACCGGACAGGACAGACGGCGGAGATGAAAAACAGGAAGAAGACAACAGTTGAAATGATTGGGGAAATATTGCCCATTCTTCCTCGTAACGAACATTGATGTTGTTGCTGTCGTCGTCGTCCTTGTCTGATTCTGTGATCCAAACAATTCTTCTCACAATTTGCAAATTGCAAATCCATCCACCTACCTCACTGTCTTCTTGGCAATGGCATTCCCAAAGTTTTTTGATCGGAAAATTATGAAGCACGACCCCTCTTTGTAAATTGTAAAGACGATTCTCTCTCTCTCTCTCTCTCTCTCTCTCTCTCTCTCTCTCTCTCCTAAGCTAAGCTTCCATGCTCTAGTTTTTATTTTCTGACAGAATGTATGATTTCAAGGTAGAAATAAATGGATTTTTAGAGTTTAGTACATGTGGAGAGTTGGTGCTGCATATAAATATGGATAGCTATAGTGATTAATTAATTTCTTGAAATAAGAATGTGAACTGAAGGGAAGGGGGTGGGGTGGGGTGGGGGTTGGGTATATTTTGGTTTCCAGTCTCCAATACAAAGACTGAGCCTTTAACTTTTTATTTTTTATTTTGTGAAATGAATTTAGGTTATACTATAATATGAAGACAGAAAGGAATTATAGTAGTAACACTTTGTTTTGTGGGTTTCCAGAGTCCGTAGCTTTGATGTTTCTCTTTCTCACTTCCCAAGATGTTCTTTCTGTCAGCAGCCACACACATCATATAGTAACCTTCTTTTTTTATTTTTCTTAACTACTAGTAGAATTTTAAGAAATTTAAAATGAAGATTGCAATTAATGTTAAGTTTAATAGTAATAGTGTTCCTTCCGTTCCGCCTATCTTGAGTTTTTTTTTTTTTGGGAAGTTTATTTATCTTAATCATTTTCTGAACAAAAAATAATTAACTTTTCAATCTATCTAGTCTCTATCTTTTTACTCTAGTCTTAAATCAAGAATACTAAAGATCAAGATGGGCGAGAGGATGGAGAGAGTATAAAATAAGAGTTTGGTTTGATTGCATGGCATTTTGTTATTTGATTTGACGGGATGAAAGAAATAGATTTTGATGACGTGGTAGTTCATTTGAAGGTGGGATTTTTTTAATTTATTTAAATGAAATGAAATTGATAGAAGGAGCGAGCGGAGTTTATTGGGGGCATGCGCATGGTATTTGCACTGCGTGCTAATGCAAGCATTCATGCATGTGCATGCGCAATTTTTTGGATAACTCATTCATTTATTTATTTATTTATGTATATCAAAATACTATTTTTTCGTTTTGGGGGTTCCGATCCACCAACCATATTAATTTTCTCATTTGTTTCGAACTATTGTTCTTAATTTTAACCGTACGGAATTTCCTCTCAGTTATATTTCATAGGGGTGGGTTTATTCAGTTGATATTAAAATCAAATTAATTAAACGCATTCGAACTTAATTAAATTTATGTTTTGGTTAAACCGAATTCTATGTATAATAATGAAAAATTAGTTTTTAACAGTGTGATTAGAATTAGAGTCTATCAATTTATCATATGATTTGTTTATCTTAATACAAATCATAGTATATTTCTACGTGAGTAGTGCAAAACATGCATTGACATGAAAAGAATCATCATTTAACATGTCAGTAACAAATTAATTAAGAAGTTTGTCAACAAAAAAAAAAATTAATCAACAATGCCCAATTCTTTTATCAAATTAAAATTATCTAAGACTCGATGATATTTTTTTTTACATAAAACAAGAAGATATTAATTATTGCTTTTGTCTGCTCTTCTCATTTAATTTGTTATCTCACCATAGAAGTTATACTTCTATTCTAATATACTAAAATAACTAAAATAAAGTAGCTTTGAGAACATTTTTGCGCCCAAACTTTTAGTCTTTTCATTTCCTAGTTTTCGTTTTTAACCAAATAATTAATACTAATTTGATTGTTCGTTTATTTTGATTGCTTATTTATTTTGACTCATTTTGAAGAGTAAAAAATTAGAAGG
>CM055955.1:15658854-16000009 GCA_029490685.1 Schizonepeta tenuifolia | reverse complement strand
AAAATGAAAGTGTTGATCAATCCGTTGAAAACTCATTAATTAGATAAGTTTACACAATTATCCCACACAAATTGGAAGAGAGAGGTTCCAATTATAATCAATATACTGTAATAACCCTGTATGCTATAAAAATGGGGAAAAACCGTCCACATCAGTGCAACCAATCTCTACCATTAGTTTATATAAATGAAAGGTCATGGAATAAAGTTTTTATTTCAACCTCCCCTGTATATATAAATACATATGCAGACTTCATAACATATAAAATTAATCAAATTAACTTTACATCCTATACATTTAAACGATTAACTCAGAATTAGGCCTGACAATCTAAAATCACTCAACTAATAAATTTAATTGAATATCTAATTTAACTAATTAAATTAGATCAAGCCTCAATTAAATAATTATAATTATTTAGATGGATCAACTATTGATGCAATTCATTGACACGTTCTCCAATTTGTGGGTAATTGTCTTAGGTTCACAACTAGTATTAATAGTAGGTTTATGACGGATCATAACTTAACCAAATGGCATTTGTTATCAATTTATCCAATATTTCAATACACTCGAAACTAACTTGTTTAATCTCAAGAACCTACAGACTATGGGAACATCTAACAAGTAGCTTGGTTACCTAGCACTTGGTGAAATAGCGAGTAACACATTTTAATTACAAGTCGTTATATATGTACGGTCCTTTTATTATCTAATCTCCAAAATCGAAAACTCAAATAATCTAATAAATATATTCTCATTCAAATTCTACAGCTATAAATGAACCAACATTCATCGCGCCTTGGCCAAGGTTTTAAAGTTATGAATAATGAAAATCGTAGGAGATTCTCTCGATAAAATCGAGTAATAGATTCTTTATCGATCACTCATTTATCTTCATATGTATTCAAATTAATTTTAACATAAACCCTATATGACTGTCATGCAATCAGAGAATATATCAATAAACAACCGAACACATATAAGATCACTATGGTGTCTCCAGTCTAATGACTAATCATATACTATCGTAACTTAGAAATTCTTATTTCGATAATTCCATATAAGAATTTTTAGTTGCTCAATTCCT
This sequence comes from Schizonepeta tenuifolia, assembly GCA_029490685.1. Classification (NCBI taxonomy): domain Eukaryota; kingdom Viridiplantae; phylum Streptophyta; class Magnoliopsida; order Lamiales; family Lamiaceae; genus Schizonepeta; species Schizonepeta tenuifolia. The sequence continues at coordinate 15,998,919 of CM055955.1, read as the reverse complement.
GTACTTGTTCTCCAACAAGCATTCCACATATATATACTTGCATCAACTATGCAAGCATTGATAAAAATACAATGCTCAAAATCTTATAAGAATATATCATATGTGTGAGTCTTTGTTTGACAATTCAATGTCCTATTTTGAATAGTCATTTAACTCAGAACAAATTCAAGATCAAAATTCCATAGACATATTTCATAATCACATCAAAGAGTAGAGCGTTTTTTTAGGATAGTAACTTTTGTTGTTTTCAATATTAGGCCAAAACTTTACGGGCTTTCAATATTAGGACAATATCTAAAAATATGATCATTACTAGGACACATTTGAGCCCCATCGGGCTAAGTCGCACGTGAGCTCAATTATTTAGCCCGAATGTTTTTGGACCTATATTTCTTTTACTCACCCAACCCTATTTCTGGATCTAAATTTCAAGAGAGCTCCAATGCAACTAAGGGGGGTGTATTTGATTGTGGAGTTTTGGAGGATTTTAATGGAGTTTGAAATCCAGGTGTATTGGATTTATGATTTCAAACTCCATTAAAATCCAAGGGTATTGGTTTGAAGGATTTCAAACTCCTTCAATTCATAAGTTATTAAATTGATGGATTTCAAACTCCATCAAATTCTTCCAGGGTATTCAACCTTAACCCGAGTTTGATGAATTTCAATATTTGATGGATTTCGACGTATTTCATCCCAAAAAATACAAAGGATGAAATCCGAGCTCTGGAAATCGGAATTCGATGACATTGGTATCAGCGGGCGCTGATGACACGCTGATCACTAGTTGACTAAGCAATAATTTCCGCACTTTAACGGGCTATTGTAGCACTAGTAACGAGTATCGTATCCTCAAGGACTATTGGATCGAATTTATATTGGAAACGAAGTTTACGCACCTTCCTACTATTCAAGCTTTGCAACCATCATGAATATTGATTAATTAAAACACTTAAACATAAGAACAAAGCAAATAAGCAAGCGAATAAGCAAATTCAAGTAGCAAACAATTAATAAACGGATAAGGAACAAATTGTAAATGGAGTTGGTTCTAGGGATTCAATCCGATTCTAGATGGCTTGATCAAGACTTCCTAATTCATGCAACCAAATTTTAATCTCCTAATTGAGAAGCAATCACTAAAGTGGAAACTTTGGAAAGGGAAAACTAAGCTAAGGGATGAATGATACACGTTTTGGGCTGAGCTCCCATATATATAGGGAGGAAAAAGTGCTAGAGGGTGATAAAAACGCGAAAAGGGCAAAAATCGTCCAATTTTGGACGAAATATGCAAAATCGGTGCCTCACACTGCAAAACCGGCGGTCCAGGTCACCAAATCGGCGATCCGGGGCCCGTGCGCCGGGTAGACCGCCGATTTGCACTTTACCCTTGACTTCCAATTCCGAGAGTTTCGGCGGTTGGACCGGCGGTTCACCCCTGAACCGCCGGTTTACGACTCCAAACCGCTGATTCTTCACTCCAGGGCGCCGGTTCTCGATTTTAACTCCTTTCCATCCGATTTTTCGCTTTTCCATCCCGTTTCTTCGACTTTGCTCTTCTACGACCCTTTTATTTCGGCTTAGCATCCCTTGATAGACCTACACACATGCACAAACTCTACCAAACGTGAAACCAATCCAAAATATTGAAATCAAACCAAAACATATCACATTTAGAGGGTAAAGCAAGACAATTAGAGGTAGAAAACACGTTTAGTTGCTACAAAATGAGTGTTTATCACATGCGATCGCTGGTTTCGAAATCCATCAGCGGGCGTGCATGTCCCGCGGTCGCAGACTGTGAAAGGCAATGGCAGTAATGTTCGATGCTATCCAGTAACCGTAGAAGGAAACCTCAAAGCTCCTAAAATATTTTAGGAACTGAATCTCGTTGAGGCTGTTTCAGGTTATCAAAATTATGAGAGGGTTGAGGGTGACGAAGGAGACAACAATGTTGTTCTCACTGGAAAAACACACATATAGAGATAGAGAGATTAGAGGTTCAGCATAATCGAAGAAACAGAAATAAGAAAAAGTGGATGAGAGACTTACGCGATGTTGAATGGGGGAGATCTCCGGTCTGATGGCGGCGGTTGCCTCGACTGTGACGGCACGCGAGAGAGGCGACGTGGGCAGCGGCGGCGCTAGCCCTTGGTTGCGTTGCTGGTGAGGGATTTTGAAGATAGAAACTCGAAATTGAATTGGGGATTTCTTTCTCGCATATTTTCCATGATCGCGGGGAGGCCGTCAGCGACCGAGAAAGACACGCGATCGTGGGGATATGGATTTCAAGTCGACTGAATTTCTTAAAAATCTATCCCGAATTCCCCCCAACTCTACCCTCAACTCTTATGAACTCCACCCAAATCCTATAGAATTCAATTCCATGGAGTTCAACTCCATTAAAATTCACCAAACTCCCAATCCAATACACCCCTTAAATCTAATGAATAAACCCACACAAATCAGACTGCAGACCACATAAAGAGAGGGAGTGGGGGGGGGGGGGGGAGAGAGAGAGAAGAAATAAGACCTGTGTAACCTCAGCCTAAGCAACCCAAATAACGACGACGGTAGCAATTAATATAAAACCAGCCTTATATCTCCACCTCATGACAGATTCAAGACAAACCCAGATCCCAAAATCTGATCTTTACCAACAGAATCAATAGAGATCTGAGGTTGCTCAACTTTTGGATCGCCAAAAAAATCCAGAATTTTATAGTTTAGCTAACATGTATCGTGTGTAGAATTAGGGAATGTTCTTCATCTATGTCCTAACACAAAGAGTAGTCACGGATCAGTTCTGAAAAACATATCATTTCAGAGCAGGCACAGAGCTACTCACCCCATGGGGGCACGTGCCCCCACATATTTATAGATTTTTTTTATTAGTATATACTATTACTTCATATGTTTATATATTGTAATTGTTTTATTTTGTTTAGCATGTTTATGTCCATCATTTATTTGTTGTTCTAATTTTTACGCTCACTCCTACAGTTGAAAGAGTATTTTATGTAATAAGTATCATAAATAATCATCTATGAAATCGTATGAGATCAATAGATAAATTATAGTTTGATTGTATATATTAAGAAAGAGGTTTTGGATAATGAGTTAATCATACAAATATTTTGGTCAATGAACACTGGTAGGTTTCACTTGTAATCAATTTGTATTATGTAATAAAAACTTTTCTTACGTATTTTATACTCCCTCCGACACACTCATATTGTTATTTTCAAATAAGGAAACTTTTAACCATTCAAAATCTTTCCAAATGTGATACTATGACCTACCCACTTTCTATCTTTTTTCCTTTATTCTTAATCTTTGTGCCGAACAGTAACATGACAATTTCAATGAGTCAGATGGAGTACTAGTTATTTTGTGCCCCCGCTGTAAAAAAATTTCTGGTTCCGTCACTGTTTTAGAGTATCGTTGGTTCATTTGTCTAGCTTAGAGTAGTTTGTCATTTATCCTATTCTCTTTTATACTCATATATAAGCCAAAATGTTGGAAAAATAAAACTCTACTGCTGAAGAGAAAGAAAGAACTCAAAGAATTGATTTACAAATATGTGTACGCCAAGTGTTTTGTAAAACGTCAAGTTAGAATAACATCTTCAAATAGAAAAAGCCCAATCGGGCTCAAATGTGTCATAGGAATGATCAATTTTTTACATATTGTCCTAAAATTGAAACCCCGCAAAAATTTGGCTCATTATTAAAAAATGGTAAAAATTACATTCCTCAAAAAACTCTCTACTCTCACATCAAATGCACGACTATGTCTCACAACTTTACAAAGGTATCAGAACGTTATCTAATTTATATACCACCAAAGTCCAATACTGCAGAGGAAATTAAATGAAGTACTCTAGATACAAAGTATAGAAAGGTATCTATAACTTCTCCACTTGATCCTACCCTCCAATCTAGAGTAGCTAGATGGGAAAGTAAAATTAATCCTTGTTCATACATCAGTTTCTCTGGTACGAAATGAGCCACTTCAAATAGGTTAATTACCCCCGCCTAGAATATGATTAATCCGGCATGGGCTACAATCATCATTTAACTAATATATAAATAGATGCCTTTCATTAATATAAATTTAAATATAAAGAGTAAATGAACCAATCTATTTGGCGGGCCGGGTATAACTCTTTCAAGATTATAATATACCTAGAAGTAGCAACTAGAATAGAGAGGACCCAATGTTGAAGTGATAAAATTTTGCAAATAAATATATTGCGCTAGTACATTTAAATGAAAAACGTGAAAAGTTAATAATTAGAAAAAGGGGTATATTGTAAATTTTGCAAATAAATATATTACCAATCTATTTGGCGGGCCGGGTATAACTCTTGTGGCATGGAAATATATGTGCCAACCTAAGATGGCAGGGGGTTGGAACTTGACTCTTATAAGTTTGTGAAGTAAAGCAGCTATTTGCAAGCTCTTGTGGAGTCTTGCTCAGAAACAATATCGAATATGGGTGAAGTGAATACATGACTTCTACATTAAAGGGCAAGACCTCACTACTATGGAAGTACCTAAGCAAGCGTGTTGGGTAGTGAGGAAAGTAATTGAAGCAAGAGAATATTTGAGAAACACCCCAGAGAGTTTTCACATTCTGCAAAATGATAAATTCTCCATCAGAAAGCTTTACAGTGAGTTGAGGGGTGAAGTGCAAAGAGTTCATTGGGCCAAGATGATATGAAATAATGTTGCAGATTCATAACATGGCTCACTATTCTTGGAAAGTTAGTGACTTGTGATAATCTTCACAAAATAGGTTTCTTGTGTGATCAACAGTGTATTTTTTGCAAGAGGGCGGACGAAAGTATCATTCATTTGTTCTTTGAGTGCCCATTTTCAGCAGCGGTTTGGAGTGAAGTGGCAAAATGGTGTAAGCTTTCAGTGAGAACGTAGGACTGGAGCCAAGAGATGTAGAAGATCATCATCTATTGCAAGAATAACTCAGGTTCTCAAGTTTTGTATCGCACTTTACTATCTATAGTGATCTATTTCGTGTGGAGAGAAAGAATTTTTTGCAGATTCCAGAGTGAACAAAGTTCAGTTGAAGAGGATATCCGGCAATGCCAAATCCATGCAGCCGTAATTTGTAGTAAAGATAAGAAGTTAACTAGGTTTGTGCAAGTTTAATTGTTGCTAGCTCTTCTTTGTGTTTTGATGTTGAGTTGTTGAGATTGTACTGTAAACTTCTCTATTTGGTTTAATAAAATAATTATTTTACTAAAAAAAAAGTGGAATCCTAATTCCACTTACAACAACTTTATCAGTTTTATTAAAATTCGTGCCGACTCTCAAATGGAGCAATACTTCATGAATGGAGGGAGTATTAAAATTCGAGATCAATTAATTAAAAGAATCATAATTTGTTGACCAATTCCTTCAAAATGGCGCTGTTTTTCAAAAAGTATTCATATGACAATGTCGTTAATGAATACACTAAATCAAATCAGCTTGCCAAATGATGGAAAAACACAAGGTGGTCGAATAATAATAACAACAACAGTAATAATAATCCTCCATCTCAAAAGTTTGCACATTGGTTTTTGTACACAGCTCCACCACCAAATTTATCACCAAATTTATAACGTGAACCTTTAACTGTGAGACCCTTTATTCACCCACACTTAATTTTTCTTAAAATCATTGCCACAGGTGTAGATGTAAACTTTTGGAGGAGGGAGATGATATTTATAACGTTACATTGAAGTCTTAAGTTGGACTTGAAGGCCAACCCAAAAACATTACAAATTTACAAGATATCACTTAACCAGTTTAATTGGGTCAACCGAGCCCAGTAAAGCCTTAGATATATACATATGTTACAATTAAAAAGCCCATTATCATATCTGAAGATCTATCTATAGTTATGACTTATGAGCTGGTTTGGTTGTACCGTCAGTCTTATATTATTTTTAAAGTTGATTAAAATGTAAAATTATTTTATTTGGGTTACTAATGCAAATTTCATAAGAATATGGCGAAATTCCAAGACTAGTAAAATTAAAGAAGTAAGCTGATTTTTTTGTTTTTGAGAATAAGGTAAGCTGAAAATAAAATTGATACGAAATTAAATTAAAAATTATATACAATAAGAAGGAATAGAAAGTACAATTTAAAAGAACTTAAATCATGTTTATTGTTTTATCAAAAAAGTCAAAGGCAAAAGAGATGCCAATAAATAAAGAACCACTCATCCATCTCTCTACCGACACATATCAACATAATGAACATACAGTATATTTGCGGATTAGATTTGTTTTAGATAAAACTTTAAAGAATAATACTACTATTGACATTTTATATAATCACCCCATCCAAAAAAAATTACTACATAGTGGATGACACAAATTTTAATAAACTAATGGGTAATGTTATGAGTAAAGTATGTGTTTCATTTTTTATGTAGTTTAAAATTAATTGAGTGAGTGGTTGATTCAACAACAATGACAATTTTTTTTGTAAATAATAGAGTATGTAAAGTTAATCAGTGAGTGAGTTATGGGTGTCTATTACTTTAAATGGATGTAACAAATTTTTATTGAATAGACTAAAAGAAAAATGTGAGATTTATTTATTTTTTTTAATTTTTTAATGGACGAAGGAAGTAATATACATGAAGGCACTGTTCAATAAAATTGGGCTATTGTACAGGGACTAAGACTACCTGCAATGCGGGGGCTCGAGACCACTTTGAGACCCCTTCGAGACCCCCGCGTTTTGGAGACCATGCAATGCAGCGGTTGAAGTCTCGAGCCGGTTTCGATTTTTCAAGCCGGTCTCAAACTCCTTTTTTTTCTCTCTTTATATATATATATATATATCTTATTTATTATTATAAATACCTTCATACTATTATTCATTATTCAAATTATTTATTTTCTACTTTTCAAATCTTTCAGTCTTATTTTTTCACCGAGCACCTTTGGCGCAAATTTGAACCTCTACCGGAGTAGTCCATATTTTAATTAATGTAACTTTTTTTTATTTCAATTGATGTAATATTTTATTTTAATTGAATTAATGTAATGTTTTATGTTATTTTTATTAATGGAATTTTATAAATTAATTTAATGGAAATGAAGAATTATTTAATATTAAAGATAGAGACGACTTGAAAATAATTGCGTTGCAGGAGTAAGTATTTCTAAGGGATCTCTAATAATAAAATGGTACTGAAAATCCCTTAAAAACCACGAATAGTCTTCAAAAATTGCAGATAGCCTAACTACCCTAGTTGCCGTTAGTCAAGTGGTGGTGGGTGGCTTCATTAAGAAGAAACCAGAAAACAGATAGATATAAGTAAACTTTCATTAGATTTGTTTTCCGAAACTCATAATGAAACAAAAAGTCAAACTTCACAACAAAAATGGAAAAAGTTATGAATAAGTTTTGCATAGAGTACAGTACATTTTTGTCCGACTGTTCCACATTGACCAATTTAATTATGTGTTCGCTTGTAAACCAAGTAAAATGACTGTACCATTCTGACTTTTGCATATTTCATTTCATGTCTTCTAATTTTAAAGAAAGGGGTCTTGTATTATTCAATTAGATTTTGGCAAATTTTTGTGTGAGACCTGTCTCATATTTTGAGATCGGATCGACCTGATCAAATTGTTAACTCTTTTTTTTATTTTTTTTTATTTTCAAATTTAATTTTTTCCTCTTTTTTTGTTTGCCTCTTCGTTTTTTATCAAGATTTGAGGGAGGGGAGCTGAAGGACTCCGAGCGAGCCAAAAAATTCAAATTATTGTCGACGATTATCCTTATAGTAGTAATCGGAACTGAAGACGGAACCGTAGACAGAGCCGGAAAAAAAAATCTGTAAAAAAAATTTGAAAAAATATATATAAACGCGTGCAGTGCACATGCCACGTGCAATCTCACAAAGTGAGACACGTCGCACGAGAGACAAGCTCTTAGATTTTAGTGAGAACAATCTAGTATCTGCGAGTTAGACAAGGAGAATGAAGAATAAACCCTCTTTTCGTTGGAACGTTAAATTTAGAACATCGCTAGACCATAAATATGTGGTGCCTTCGTATTGATTTTAACAATGTTTAGTTGATATTTTAAGAAAGAGTATTGATGTTTGAACAGCAGTTTAGGCAACGGTTACATATTCGTAATTAAATATTCTTTCAATTTTTTACAATAATTAATATAATTAGTGTTTTGTCTATAACATTCTTTTCCACTTAATTGTATGCTAATTTCTAATATTAATTAAAATAAATTAATATCATGCACAAATTTTTGAAAATTTGAAATATTAATTAAATTTAAGAATTAACATATAATTAGGTGCGAAATGGTATTATAGACAAAATACTAATTATATTAATTATTAAAAAAATTAAAAAACTATTTAATTACGAATATTACATCGTTGTCCGGACAACTGTCGAAATTTATAAGCTATGTCATCTTATGAGTTCTAGTATTTTGAGGAAACTTATAAGATATTTATAGTTTTTATCATAGATATATAATTTAATTTCATTTTAGTTTTTTGTATACATTGAGCTTTTAGTAAAGTTTCCTAAAATATTAGGGATTTTCCAAAACAGGTATTTTTTTTTAATTCTTGATTCTTCTTTTTTCTTTTGAGAACAAGTTTTTGATTTCCTACCGACAACAAGATATTGGATCTTAAAAATATGTTATTTATAAAAAAGAAGAGTTGTTTATGGGTGCGCTCGTATAGTTGTGTGTGTGTGAGAGAGAAATCAAAATCACAATATATTTAATACTTTTTCTGTTCCGGTGAACATGTCATGTTATTGTTCGACACGAGTAATAAGTATAAAGAATAAAAAGATAGAAAATGAATATGTCCAAACACTTTTGAAAGGTTAATTAATTTCTTATTTGAAAAAACTAAGTTTATTAGAACAACTTAAAAGGGAAATGAAGACAAGTTTAGCGGAACAAAGAGAGTAATGCCATTTACATTTGATTGAGATTATTTATTAAATTTTTAAGCTACGATAGCTTATATGATTTAATTTCTATATTTTGAGGGAACTTATAACATATTTATAGAGCTTAATTATAGATATTCTTTATTTTATTTTAGTGTGTGGATAAATTGAGCTAGTAAGACTCCGAGTACGTGATAGTAAAGTTTCCTAAAATATTAGGGACTTTCCAAAAATGTACTAAATTTATTCTTATGTTCTTATAAAGAGCTTATATATTATACACGCATAAAAATGGAAGTACTTAGAAATGATAATGGGTCGGGTACCCACCTATTAAGCAATTCCCAAACTTAAACTTATGAAAATTTTCCACACCTAAACCCGTTCCAAACCCGATTAAAAAATAATTTAAAACTCATACCCGATCCGAACCCGTTGGGTAATACCCATTTATTACCCACTAAAAAACTCGAATACTAAAAGTAAACATCAAATAACAAAATATTATAAATTAATATTATTAAAACATAAACATCAATAGAAAATTTCACAAACATCAATCTTAAAGCAAAGTACTACGAACTTACAAAATCTTAAAACATAATTAGAAGATTATGAATTATTGATGTTGTCGTTGTATCATCATATTTTGGAAGTAGATTTACAGAAGTAGAGAAGAAACATTAAAAGACTCGACTTTTACGGAATGTGTATGTGGATTAAGAAAATAATATCAAACACTAAATCTATTAGTAATATTTATACTAATATTTGTAATTATATAATAAATTATACATATAATATCTTTTATTATATATATATATATATATATATATATGCTTCAAATAATCATAATCACAGATCATACAAATATAATGTTTATATAAAAAGACATGAACATAATTAAGCATGATAATATATTAATTTTTAAGCATGATTACAAAGTAATTTAAGCTTGTTCTCACGTTCTCACACTAGAATTGATTTTTATATGAATCAATCCATATAAAAATCCGGAGGTAATTGCCCAAACCCGACCCAAACCCGTCACAGATTTACATGTTTCTACCCAAATCCGTCCCAAAACTATTTGATATTTTACCAAACCCATCCCATCAGGGTTTGGGAAGTGCGGGTACCCACGAAAACCCGACCCATTGCCATCCCAAGAAGCACTTAATTCCCAATGGAACACTCAATATGCAGCTTTAGTGTGTAAGTAGTGAGGTCTCGGGTTTAAAGTCCACCACTTCTCCTCCCATGTCAAAAAATCTTGGAAACACTTTATTTTTATGTGATTTCCCAACGACATTAAAATTGGATCTTAGAAGCGTAAGAGAGAAGGAGAATAAAACGATCACAGTATATTAAATAATCCATTTACAAGATCCTAAGTGTACTAATGGATCACCAGTTAGATGGAAGGAAAAATAGAAAGAATAACCCAAGCTGAACCACCATCTTGAGAGGAGATAACCTAAAACATCCCAACAAGGATATAATTTATAAAATAAAAAAAAATACACAAAAACTCACTTGTGCTATTCAATTTCAAGGACACTTGGCATTTTTTCCTGGTCCTCCATAATAAAAATAATTTCCCCAAACCTTATTGATTCCTCCTTGTATATCATAACAATTTGGATGATCAGCCAAAACTCTGAGATTTGATAATGGGATTAAATTATTATCCCAATCAACAACTTGAAGATTTCGGAAATAAGATGCTTTTCCGAACCCTTCTCCTGCAAAATGGCCACTCCCCATTTGTGTTGATGTGTGTGACCCCGAACTTTCACTATTAACAATTTCTCCCCCAAATTGAACCATACTTGCATGATCCCTAAGATGTGTAAACAGGAACGATGGCCAATAGCCAACTAGAATGCCGTTTCCAAACTCCAACCACCAATTTCCGTGTTTCGGATCCTAAAATATCACAATGATGACGTTATATATCACTCTACCGGAAAAATACTACATATTCATAATTTTTTAGTCACACTTGACCGTATTGAACCGGCATGTACAACCAAGATTAGACCATGAAAAATACATATTGGTCTTATTAAAAAAAAAAAGAAAAAACTACAATAATGCTTATAGAGATAAGTCATCTACGAATTGGGTGACTACGCTTGATGCAAAAAAAAAAAAAAAAAAAAAAAAAAAAAAAAAAAAATTACTTAACGGGGTAGTAAATTGAAATGGCTGAGAAAGTAGGAGGAGTAGAAGAGAAAATATCTTTGCTTGAAAAAGAAGAGTGGGAAGAATCTGAGAAAGCATAAAAAGGCACAAAGCCAAATAATGGTGTCGATGGAGTAATTATACGGTAAGAGCATTACTATTGTTATTGTGTTTTGTGTATATAGTGTATCTTACAACATGCGTATGTTAGCTAGGTGGTGAACATGCATGATGAAAGTTAAACTCCTCCAACACTTTTTTCCCTCACTTATCCCATTTTCCAACCCCATAAAGAAAGGAGTGAAAAAGAAAATGCCCTAGAAATAAAAAAATAGTAAAGAAAAGAATCTGAGCCTTTGTTTTTTGTTGTATTCTTTTTCAAAAATTTCCCAAATAATTGTTTTTTTTTCTATTAGTAAAGAAGAAATTGGAGATTTAACTCTTAATTAAGTTCCGATGTCCTTTATTTCGGCTTAATTAATGCCTGAAAGCTGCATAATTGTTTTCTGAAAAAAAAAAACAAATAAAACAATAATAACGATAAAGATGGTGAAATTACCTTCCATACTAACAAGCTAATGTCAAATTGACCAGCATTATAAGATGAAGTGGGGGAAATTGCTGCACCAATTGCTATCTTATTGTTGGTCTGAATAAATCCGGAGCATAGCAAATTGTAACAGCCTGTTGCTTGATACGCATCGCTCTGTTTTCGATCCACATCAACCAATTAATCAAGTGGAATAATTAAACATTAAGTACCATAATTAAACATTAACTACCATGCCTGGTTCACGAAATGATTAAAGTTGGATCAACATATATTAATTAAAGATATCCTTAATAAGCAAGCATAATTGATTAAGACGAATCTAGTACTCCATTAACTTACAGTCCAGTATGTGAAGAACCTAGGATAGTTGTCCCCATATAGCTCTGGGCTAACCTGTTTGGTATGAAGAAATTAATTACTCATTAGCATATCCATTAATATATTGAGATGTAACAGGTGCTTTAATGAGGTTAGAAATTTCTATTTTAGCGTCTGAATTCTCTATAGATAAAAGATAGGTAGAGTACCAATTTGGAGTAGGATAGTAATATTGAAAAGAAAAGAAAAAAAAAATTCAATAAAATATTTTGTAGAACTCCAATTTGATAGTAATACATTAATAATGTAATTTGTGAGGAAAGGCGAGAGTCGATGAAGCAAATGCAGTATGAGTCGAAAATGGATTGGGGATTAGTTAGGTGGGAGGAAGCTGAAAAATTGAAAAGAAAGAAATATTGAGATGCCTGCCAGCCAGCTTCAATGGTGTTGAGATCATCTCCAAAGGAACCTGCTATAACCCACAATTGTGATAAGCTGAACTCATATTGATTAGCGACAGTAGGAGCCCAAACATTCAAACTTGCTTTTGCTCCATAATATTCATCTCCACTCACATATCCAACCGCATGCTGCAACTTAAATATATAAGCAACTTAATTGGTAAATTAATAATAAACATGAAGGAACAAGTTAATTACTAGTAATTACCTCATGGCCGTTGCTAGACGTATCTAATCTCTGAAGGGGCCGTATTTTATTTTTTTTCCCGAATGTTTGAACGTTGCTGGCTCTCACTATATCTTTGACTTTGGTTCTTCGAATGGGGATACTTCCTTGTGGGCAAAACTCATTAGACATGCTCCATATTTGGAAATTTTCTTCAAAATTATTTCTTCTTGATTTCTGCCCTTTCGGCCTCTCGGGTGGATCCTGTTCACACCAACACGTCAGCCATGATTAATTATCAAAGATTGAATATACTAGCTAGCTATATAATTACCAATGGTTTTTGTCCTTTTAATTTGGGATGATCGAAAGCTGGTTGCTTATGCGCTACCACGCAGTCTATGATATCACCATCCGGGCTCTGTGCAAAACAAAACAATTGAAAATTCAGTAATCATAAATAAAACAACTACACAGAAACAGAGAGAGAGAGAGAGAGCGGAAGAGGACAAAAAAAGCAGCACATGTATAACAAGACAAAACAGAAGAAGAGAGTCAGTCAGATTGTGTTGTTGCTTGTTTGTTGGTTGTTAAGTAGGTAGGCTAGCTAATGACACAAGAACTAAGATGAAGTTAAATAAAGAGTTGCCTGAATTGTCTTAACGGCGGGTTTGTTGATCTTGGCAAGATGTGCTCTAAGCAACTTCATCTTCCTCGGCCGCAAATTTTGGTCGGAGTCGTTGAAGTTCACCGACCGGACAGGACAGACGGCGGAGATGAAAAACAGGAAGAAGACAACAGTTGAAATGATTGGGGAAATATTGCCCATTCTTCCTCGTAACGAACATTGATGTTGTTGCTGTCGTCGTCGTCCTTGTCTGATTCTGTGATCCAAACAATTCTTCTCACAATTTGCAAATTGCAAATCCATCCACCTACCTCACTGTCTTCTTGGCAATGGCATTCCCAAAGTTTTTGATCGGAAAATTATGAAGCACGACCCCTCTTTGTAAATTGTAAAGACGATTCTCTCTCTCTCTCTCTCTCTCTCTCTCTCTCTCTCTCCCTAAGCTAAGCTTCCATGCTCTAGTTTTTATTTTCTGACAGAATGTATGATTTCAAGGTAGAAATAAATGGGATTTTTAGAGTTTAGTACATGTGGAGAGTTGGTGCTGCATATAAATATGGATAGCTATAGTGATTAATTAATTTCTTGGAAATAAGAATGTGAACTGAAGGGAAGGGGGTGGGGTGGGGTGGGGGTTGGGTATATTTTGGTTTCCAGTCTCCAATACAAAGACTGAGCCTTTAACTTTTTATTTTTTTATTTTTGTGAAATGAATTTAGGTTATACTATAATATGAAGACAGAAAGGAATTATAGTAGTAACACTTTGTTTTGTGGGTTTCCAGAGTCCGTAGCTTTGATGTTTCTCTTTCTCACTTCCCAAGATGTTCTTTCTGTCAGCAGCCACACACATCATATAGTAACCTTCTTTTTTTATTTTTCTTAACTACTAGTAGAATTTTAAGAAATTTAAAATGAAGATTGCAATTAATGTTAAGTTTAATAGTAATAGTGTTCCTTCCGTTCCGCCTATCTTGAGTTTTTTTTTTTTTGGGAAGTTTATTTATCTTAATCATTTTCTGAACAAAAAATAATTAACTTTTCAATCTATCTAGTCTCTATCTTTTTACTCTAGTCTTAAATCAAGAATACTAAAGATTCAAGATGGGCGAGAGGATGGAGAGAGTATAAAATAAGAGTTTGGTTTGATTGCATGGCATTTTGTTATTTGATTTGACGGGATGAAAGAAATAGATTTTGATGACGTGGTAGTTCATTTTGAAGGTGGGATTTTTTTAATTTATTTAAATGAAATGAAATTGATAGAAGGAGCGAGCGGAGTTATTGGGGGCATGCGCATGGTTATTTGCACTGCGTGCTAATGCAAGCATTCATGCATGTGCATGCGCAATTTTTTTGGATAACTCATTCATTTATTTATTTATTTATTTATATCAAAATACTATTTTTTCGTTTGGGGGTTCCGATCCACCAACCATATTAATTTTCTCATTTGTTTTCGAACTATTGTTCTTAATTTTAACCGTACGGAATTTCCTCTCAGTTATATTTCATAGGGGTGGGTTTATTCAGTTGATATTAAAATCAAATTAATTAAACGCATTCGAACTTAATTAAATTTATGTTTTGGTTAAACCGAATTCTATGTATAATAATGAAAAATTAGTTTTTAACAGTGTGATTAGAATTAGAGTCTATCAATTTATCATATGATTTGTTATCTTAATACAAATCATAGTATATTTCTACGTGAGTAGTGCAAAACATGCATTGACATGAAAAGAATCATCATTTAACATGTCAGTAACAAATTAATTAAGAAGTTTGTCAACAAAAAAAAAAATTAATCAACAATGCCCAATTCTTTTATCAAATTAAAATATCTAAGACTCGATGATATTTTTTTTTACATAAAACAAGAAGATATTAATTATTGCTTTTGTCTGCTCTTCTCATTTAATTTGTTATCTCACCATAGAAGTTATACTTCTATTCTAATATACTAAAATAAACTAAAATAAAGTAGCTTTGAGAACATTTTTGCGCCCAAACTTTTAGTCTTTTCATTTCCTAGTTTTCGTTTTTAACCAAATAATTAATACTAATTTGATTGTTCGTTTATTTTGATTGCTTATTTATTTTGACTCATTTTGAAGAGTAAAAAATTAGAAGGGCGACTATTAACAAAAACACAATAGTTGTTCAACAATTTAATTTACTTAATAACTAAGACCAACATTGCATTTTAGATCCAAAATAACCTTACTTTTGACCGATCCTTTATAACTTATACTCTCTTTCCTTTTCACTAGAATTTCGTAGCATCGTAGTTACATAGCACTGTCCGCTACCACCACCACCACGGCGGCGTGTTACGATTGTATTTTCGTATAATCATTTGCCTCCAATGTCACTGCCGTCAGTGTCACCACCGTGGCGGCGAGGTACGGTTACTAAAATTCATAGCATCGTATCAACGTACCACCTTCCGCCACCACTACCGTCGCCACCACCACCACGGCGATGAGGTACGATTATTAAAATTTCGTAGCATCGTACAATACAAACAATATATTTTCATAGCATCGTACAATACAAATATTCACAAGCATTCAGTCATTTGAAATATAAATGTACACGATGTCCAACACGATTTTACACATTCATTCCAATTGTAACAATTCCAGCAAGGTATGCGAGTACGAATTGATGAAATCATAACAACTTTTGCAATTTCAACAATGTCCGCAAGTACGATTTCATCAATTTCATATTGGTGTACCAATAAAGTGGGGCTACGTAAGTATGAATTAATAAAATTATAACAACGTTTGCAATTTCAACAATATACGCGAGTACGATTTCACATACCAATAAACAGGTGGTGGTGGTGGTGGCGGCGGGCGATGGTACGATGCGACGATGCTACTAAATTCAATAATCGTATGGCGTTGACGGCTGTGAAATAGGAGGCGGATGATGATTCAAAAATACAATAATCGTAACACACCGCTGTGATGGTGGTGGGGTGGCGGTGACGGACTGTGATATGTTGTTACGATGCTACGAAATTCCCATAATCGTATCAAGCTGCCGCGGTGGTGGCACTGGCGGCAGCAGAATGGGACACGGACGATGATGCAATGTGGTGGTGGTGGCCTACTGTGATACATTGCTACGATGATACGACATTTCAAATGAGAGGAGTTTTAAAAGATATGTCAAAAGTAAGAATATTTTTGTCTCAAATAAACTTAAATATTAGCTTTATTTATTGTAAATTAAATTTATAGACTTTTTTTTTGTGTTTTTACTACAATAGTGGTCATATGGGAGGAAATTCTTACATGGGTTATATATACCACCCTCACATAAGAATATATAAATTAAATTATTAAATATTCTTATGTGAGGGGTGGTGTACTACATGTACACCCATGTAGGAGTTTTTTCTTATATGGGTGAATAAACTCCCACAGAAATGTATTAAGTATGCAATTAATATATATCTTTTGTGCCTACATTTTCACAAAGTAAAGGTAATGAACAATTAAATTTTCTTATGACTTATAGATGTAGCAACGAGTTCATCCATGAATACTGATTGTCTTGTCTATTAATTTGTCTATTTATATATCTCATAGTTTCACAATAATTTTGTACTTTTATATTGCTTCCTACTTTTATAATTTACTTTTCTTTGCACATACATACACTCTCCAATTTTATAATAATAAGATTGTTTGCAAATAATATATAGTAAATTTCTGCTCTATTTAGGTTCGTTTCGAAATTAAAAAGTTATTTTTTAGTGCTGATTTTTTACTGGTTTTTGTTAATGAAACAGGTATATGTCAAGTGAACAACCATTTCTTCTTCTGCCATCGACTAGCGATTGCATAGTTTTTCAGAATCTTCATATTTAAAAATGTTAAAATTTTGTTGCTTCGGTTTTAAATAATTATGAGAAATTTTATGGCTGTGAATTGTTAGTAATGAAATATTATATGTATCATTATTAGGCATTTCACATGCCTGTTACATAAAATAAAAAATTATTTTACCCCAAGTACGTCATAGATAATTTCTTTTTATATTAATCATGATATATTCACCTATCTTAAATATTTTTCAATTTTATCAACAAAAACGTTTACATGTGTATTGTGTATATTAATGGTGAGCTAATTGATGTCACTTTTTGTGAATTTACTTTTTTTTATATATAGTAATGAATTTAATAATGTTTAAATAATAATAAAAAATAATCTATAAATACTCCCCATACATCACGGGAGTACAATACTCAGGGGTGTATTGGATTGGCAATATGGTGGATTTTAATGTAGTTGAACTCCATGGAATTAAACTACATAGAGTTGAAATCAACAAGTTTTTGGTGTAATTTAAGGGAATTGAGGGTGGTTTTTGGGGTATTTCGGGGTGAATTTTTAAGTAATTCGGGCGAGTGCAAATCCACAACCACGCGACCGCGTTTGAACTACGCTCGCGCACAAGCTCCTGCGATCGCGGGGTACGCACGTCGCGTTGCTCAAATTGGGGATCGGGGATAAAATTCAACCTCTAACCCTAATTGTCCCACATAAACACATCGCCTTTCATTTTCACTCCTCCACCCACTGCCGTCTCTCCATCGCCGCCTCCCCCATCGCCGCCACAACTCCACCGCCTTCCCTCCTCCACGATCGCGAGATCCCCGCGACTTGAGAGGAAGTTTTTTTCCAATCGAATACTTTCAGTCCAAAACTCCCTCAAACCCACTTCCACCACCGCCGCCTTCCCTTCCCGCCCCATATTTGCCGTCTACAGTGGAAAACGGAGGTGCCGCCACTGTCAAAAAGTTCGCCGCGATTCCCTACCCCGCGGTCGCGTGCTCCTAGCGATCGCGCAGAACAAACTTTTTCCGCGGTCGCGTGAAGTATTTGGTCGCGTGAAATGGTGCGCACGAAGAACGCCGACAGTTCTGCTCCAACTGAAGAAGACCCTCCTGAAGACTTCACAGAGAGGTATGAGGCTCCCTTTGAAATGAAATCTGATTGGGAGGGTCAACTTTATGTTAGGTTTACTGATAATCATGTTTCACGTCCAAGATATATTGACGGGGGTTTGATTAGAGATCTTAGGATTCAGGCTAAACTAGTTAAGTATTTGAACGTTTTGGGTTTGGAGACATTTGCTAGAAGTAGTGAAAATGCTTCTGTTTATGATGTTTTGCGCATGGAATTCTTAACTTCACTGAAAATGACTCATGACAAAACCAAGATCTATGTTCGAATGAAAAATAAGAAGTATGGGATAAATTTACTGAAAATGAAGAAAGTGTTTGGTTTTGAAACTATTGGAGAACATGAGAAACCTAGAGGTTTTAATGCTAATGCTGAGTGGAAAGCTTTGACTGGTTTTGATAATTGGAATGCCCAAGGAGTGTCTAATGGTTATCTGGATGATCCGGCTTTGATAATCTTGCACAAATTTATTGCGTATAATATCTGTGGGAAGGTGGAGGCAAATAAGATTAATTCGACGGAATTATTTCTGCTGTCTTGTGCTAAGAACGGCACTCGTGTCTGTATTTTAAGCTTTATTTTTAGTGCTATGCATCAAACACAGATTCGTCCTAGTGCTCATGCATCATTTGGTGCAATTATTACGTTGTTGGCTCATTCCTATGGAGTTATCTCATCCAAGACGGGCTCCCAGGATGGATATGAAGAACTATAGCCTTATTTCATTGACGCCGGTGAGCTTACTCGGTCTAAAGTTATAAAAGATCGACACACTATTGTGCCTTCGACGAAAAGGCAATGTGTTAGAAATTTTGTTGCCAACAAGGATGAAGGTGAAGGTGGAACATCTAGGGGTCATGAACATGGGCTAAGTGATGAAGAGGAAGAGCAAGACGAGGAGCAAGATGAGGAGCAAGGGGAACAGCAAGCCGAGCACGAAGTGCCACCGACGGCACCGTATGGTGGTGGTTTCCAAGCTGATTTCCAGCAGTTTCAAGCTCATTTTGACTCGACTTTTCGAGCATTTAGGCAAGACGTCAATGCTGAATTTGTTTCCTTGAGGCAGGATGTGAATCAACGTTTCAATGCTCATGATGCCCAATTTGGAGAATTTCGTGATGCAGTATATTCCAGGTTCGATACTCAACAAGCCGAGATGGCAACTTTGCAGGCCCAATGGAATTTTTAGAGTGCTTTCAATCACCCGCAACCACCCAATTAGCCGCAACCACCAAATCACTTGTGAGTTATTTTCGTATTTTAGTTTATTAAGTATCTTGCGATGTCTAATTTTATACATTGGGCAGAGGGGAAGCGGAAGGAGAAGCAGAAGGAGAAGGAGAAGACCGTGATCTCCGCGACCAGATCTTACCCGTGATCGCGGTGTCTGAAGATTTCGCGCGGCCGCGCATCACCAGCGGTCGCTAGTCTTTTTATATATTCTGCATTTGAACAATTTTTATTTTATCATAGAACTATTTTATATTTTGAACTTCGTTGAACAATTGTGGTGTTATGTTGTCGAACTATTTGTATTTGTGGTTGAACAATTTCTTCGTTTGATGTTGTTCGTTTGATGTTAGTTTAGGTTACTGAATATTTTAATTTTCTGGATAATTATGAATATATGAAGAAACAGAAACATAAAGTAGACTTCATGCGATCGCGACCATGCCATGGTCGCGCATTCATATCAAAACCAGCGACCAAACATTCCACGCGAACGCGCGAAGTAGGCAAAACTCGCGATCATGGCATCCACGCGATCGCGTGAAGTAATCAAAACTAGCGATCACGTGGTTGAGCGACCGTGGAAACGAATTACATCGTACTCTCATGTCCTGAGGCCGGAGTTCAGGCTGTGTTTTTTTCACTTGTCAATTACGGCAAAATTCATGCCAACGGGAAATACATGTAAATCCATAGAAGGTTGAATACCACATGAGTTTTAAGTAATTAAAAATCAAGCAATCCAATACACCATAATTTTGAAGGAGTTGGCAGATTACAACAAAATCAATCATCCAATACCCCAAAATTTTTAAGTAGTTTGAAATCCATCAATCCAATACCCATGGATTTCAAACTACTTAAAAATACCACAAACTCCACCATCCAATACACCCCCTCAGTGTGCACTATATAGTTACCTAACAACCAGTGTATATCTTCTTTCCCGTGTCCCAATTATAGAATTGCTAATAATGGTAGTAGTATTAATTATATTTGGTAACAAACCAAAGACAAAATAATAGAGTGTCGTCTTCGGTTGCCGCTGGGAATTAACATCTCACTGCCTTCAATTTCAATATCAGTATCCATTATTATCAGACTCCATAAATATTGAAGGATGTTTTTCATCGATAGACCAATTATTTAACTTGACGTACACTAAAATCTACTTGCACCTATATATGTCATTATAATATATTTATTACAACATATATCATGATCCGCTGAAGAGTATACCCAAATACTTCGACGTGTATAATTTGGTCTAAGAAGTACTTTCACATTTAAAATCGGGTTAATGAGATGAAAATACACAATTTAGCTTTGCACATGAACTTTAAATTTTTCGAACTTAGCATGTAGTTCAATTTTCTCACAATATTATAATTTGAGAGAAATTGGAAATGACATGACAACCAGAATTCAATTCAATATTGCAATACCTATTGATTTACTTGAACTAATGATTTATGTGTATTAAATTCTTTTAATGTTCAATTGAGTGAAAATTAAATTTCATTTAATTATTGATGTACCCCGGGCCCCGACATATATGAACACCGTAGTTTTCATGCATCGCTTACGCATGCCACGCAACTATGATCATATATAAATGCTTAATAAAATAATAAGTATATTTTGAAAAGAAAAAAAAACTTGAATAAAATATATTGTAGCGCATACTTAAAAAGGTAAATTGACTTAAAAAATATAAGGAATACATAGTAAAAAAGTATATGCTTCAATTAATTAAATCATAGAGAAAGGGATCAACTTAGACAGAATTTCCTTGAAAAACTGTCAATATAAAAGCTGCAAAAGGCTTAGATTGCTTTTATGTAGAGGGGACAATATTATAAGTACATGCGATTTTTTATGAATGTAGAGGGACACCTTATAATTATGAGACCACATGAATATATTAATATAACTCTAAATAATTCCTAAGGTGATCTACCAAATCATGCATGCGTGTGCACGACTTTGGAGTTGTAATTAGCATGTAAAAAAAAGAAAATTGTTTTTATTTATTTTTGATAT
Source organism: Schizonepeta tenuifolia (assembly GCA_029490685.1). Taxonomy (NCBI): domain Eukaryota; kingdom Viridiplantae; phylum Streptophyta; class Magnoliopsida; order Lamiales; family Lamiaceae; genus Schizonepeta; species Schizonepeta tenuifolia. Next base: position 15,977,381 of record CM055955.1, on the reverse strand, counting down.
ATATTATTAATGGCCAAAACAACTCTAGATGACATAATAGGAAAAGAAAATATAATATATATCAAGGGCACGCTAAGATTATTCATTTAAAACATAAATAAGATCTACATACTAGTCCTTAGAAAAATTATGGTGTAGTACATATATATGTATATATGATAGTGGGAGAGCTAATACATTAATTTGTATGTTTGAATTAATGTTGGAAATGGAGGTAAAAAGTCATTATGTTTGGAAGATTAAATTGCTAGTACTTTTAATTATGAGGTTGAGATGCATGTGAACTTTTTGGCGAACTATGTTGTCTACGAACCTTCTTATAATAGTTTGTTGTGAAAAGAAAAGCTGGAATGTTTGTCTACATATATGTCACAAGCAAACAAATGAAGGCAGCATTTGTTGAGCATGCACCACAAACATGCACAGGAAATTTATTTTCATACGAAACTCCTGGTATGAGAACTAGAATTTGGATCACTGATCTTGGTATGGTCTACGGTTGTCATGAAAAATACATTAATGCGACATATTAAAAAAAACATACATGATCGTAAAAATAATATTACTAAAGAAGCACGATCGTAAAAGCTAGAATATCATTATCATATATGTATGTCCATGTAAGAAAAAGCTTGTTCCTACATTCTCGATCACAGGAGACTTGTTTCCGTAGAAAATCTTACTTTCGTCAGCGTGTAAAATTCAATACAGATAATAAGTTTGACAATTACTTTATTATGTAAATATAGAACAACACATCATTATTATCTTGCTGAGCGTGGTAATAAAAGAATTCTTTTGAAAATGAAATGGGTAAAACAAGGCCCAAATCTTTTGAAGGGACTGTATTTGGGCCCATATAATGTAAAGAACATAACATGGCAGCAAGAATGTGAATCGCCTCCTTTTTCTGTTCGCCCACAGTTTTTGTTTCTCAATTCATTTTACTAACAAAAAGATTTGGTGTAGTTGGATATCCAGTGGGATTGGATAAAAAATAATGCTGATATTTTTAATTAAAATAATTATTATTTTAAGGTAAAAGTACTAGTATTTTTTTTTGTCACGTGTTTTCTAGGATGAGAAAGAAAATGATCACATGGTCCCTCCACGCCTTCCTTATATTTATTGCCTTTTGTCCATCAGAAAATATTATCACACTTATCCCCTACATTAATATTTTCTACAATTTAAGTGAAAAAGATAGAAAATGAGCAGCCCGGAGAGATAATTAATCTTGCCCGGAGAAAATTAACAACCATAGTAAATGTGTGAAAAAGATGAAGAAAGAATAAATATATTTGTATTCCGCTCTTTTTCATTAACTAAACGCACCCTTACTCCTTATTTGTAACCTTTATTTTTCTCCTTACAGTTAAAAGTTATTTAAATGATAAACGTTGTAATACTCCCTCCGTCCACGAATAATTGTCCCACTTACCCCATTTTGCTTGTCTACAAAAAATTATCCCACTCTACTTTTTGTACAATAATACCCTTCTTCCTTTTCCATATTTCTACCCTTTGCCATTATGGACCCACCCAATATAATTAACCTATCCCAAACCCTAATCCTACTCTAATTATTCAACCCACTCTGGACAGCCACCTACCCACTATCTATCCCCTATCTCTCACTCTCTCTCTCACTCTCGTCATTCTCACAGAAACCCTAAATTACTCTCTTCCCTCTCTTCTTGTCATCTCCGCCGTTTCTCTCTTCTTCAATGGCTACCCCCCAATCTCCACCTCTCTCTGAACCACTCTATGGCTCGCCAGTATTCCTCTCCGATATACCTACTCCCGTAGCCACCCACTTTTCCCCGATTCCAACTTACTCGTGGGAAGTGGAATCGGACTCTTACCTGTACAAATGGTGCCAGAAACACTATTTCTTGGTGCGGATTCTGAACCACCACCTTTTCGCTCCACTTCCGCCGGCGATATGGTGTCGGAAATGCCATTTGTTGGTGTGGAATCTGAACCATCTGCAGATCTCATCTCTTCCACGGAGATCTCCCTCGAAGCTGTGGAATCCGACTCCATGGTGGCCGAAACACCGTTGATGGAACAAGGCTTCTTGTTGGAGTTTGCTGAATACGAATCCGCCAAATATCGCCGGTGGGTTGGGCTTGCTGAATCTCTGTACCCGGAATCTGGGTATGATGCATGGGTGGCCAATGGTAAAGTCTTTGCGGATGAGATACCTCTACCACCCCCTCTGCCAAAAAAAGAGCAAACTAAAGAGGAGCGAATTGCTTATCTTCGGACACTAGGGATGTTCTTCCCTGTTGTGCTATCTCTGATATGATGAGGTGATTGCGTTCTAATTTTTTTTTCGAATTCGATTGGGGGCTGGTGATGCTATATTTGCTGTGATGAGAACTTGTTGCTATTATCTGAGGTGATTGCGTTCTAAATTTGAAATTCGAATTGAGTTGGGGCTGGTGATGCCATAAACTAAATTGCTTGTGATGAGAATTTGTTGCTATTTTCTGAGGTTATGTGGCTGTTTATGATGAGAATTTGTTGCTATTTTATGAGGTTATGTGCCTGTTCTTCCCAAGATATATTGAGCAACCATTAGATTAGCCTTAATGTTGTCTAATTTTGGATGCTTGATTTTTATGATGAGAAATTGATGCTGCACTTGTGTTTTGTGCCTATTATGCTCCTGTTCTGTGCCTCTCATGCACCCTATGATGAGAAATTGTTGCTATTCCCTGAGGGTATGTAGTAAATGATGTTGCGTTATGCATACAATACCAAAAACTGTCTTGCTTTGTTTCAATTTACAAGAAGCTGACACAAAAGTAGCTGGTTTACATTCCAAACAATACCAAAAACTGCCTTGCTTTGTTTGTCCCTGTAAACTGTTGCAAAAAAAGTGATCTTCCCAGAATCTAATCTGTTAGATTCACCTGAGTCAGTCCCTCAGTGATGTTCTGTACACTGCTCTCTAAATTGATGATTGAGCTTGGTTGAATCCCTTGCTGCCTTAGATACTCTAAGTTGTCTCTCACAAGCTCTTCCTCTACTTCTAGGCATTCTGGAAGTTCTCCAAGCCTCATGAGTCTTGCCTTATTCATATGAGGAATTCTATAATTATTGTTGCCTTTTACTTTGATGATCTCATGATAGCAACCATGTAGAGTGAGAAACACATTGTTCAACTTCCATGCTGGAAACTTATCAAATGCATCCCTCACATTCTTCAACATGTCATCCACAGTTGTTGCCATTTTCTGATCTTTCAGTGTTTGAATAGCTCTAAAAAATCCAAATCATTGACATTAGTGTCAGGGGAGTTAGAAGGTTGGCAAACCAATTGAATGTTAAATCTACCAGATTGTGCAGCCTTTAGGAAATCTGGATCATCAATCTTGATATGGGGTTTGGCATTGTCCTGTTGTATAATTATGTTCTTGCTTGCATGTCTATGCCACTTTGCTTTAATTACTGGAACAAGCTGCAAAACATTTGGTGGATATTTCTAAATTGATTAATGTTCTGAAAAAAGAAGCTGTTTGCCACCTCAGGGTATGTGCTATCTATGATGTGTTACCAAATTGCCACTAAATGATGCATTCTCTGATGAATTTTGAGCAACCATTAGATTAGCCTTAGTGCTGTCTAATTTTGGATGTTTGATGCACCCTATGATGAGAATTTGTTGCTATTCCATGAGGGTATGTGTTGTCTATGATGTTGTGTTATGCAAACTGCCACCAAATGATGCATTCTCTGAAAAATTCTGAGCAACCATTAGATTAGCCTTAAAGCTGCCTAATTTTGGATGCTTCATGCACCCTATGATGAGAATTTCTTGCAATTCCCTGAGGGTATGTGCTGTCTATGATGTTGTCTTATGCAAACTGCCACAGCACATGTAAACATGATACATATACTGACCTCATTGATGAACTGATCTCTCATGACACTTTGTGTAATTGTTGGAAGTGCCTTAGTCTCCATGGTGCCCTTCAATCTGTTCTTTGAGTTTCTTTGTGCTGGTTCCTCGGTTATGAATGGGAAAATGCCTATCTTGCCATCAAATATCACCTCTCCACTGTCACTGATTAGTGGTCTTGCCACAACACAGGTAAACATGATTTTCTCTATTGAATCTTTTAGATTTGCATGTCCTATGCGGCTCTATTTCTTCTTGCAGTAGGTAATATCTGCCTGACACTTTTGTTAAGTTGAACCACTTTTCATCTACATGTATCACATTATATATAGTCTGAAAAGGGATTTTCCCATCACAAATTCTGGAACTAAGTTGACTAATACTCCAAGTCAGCTTATTGATCACATTTTGAGGGGTTAAAAAAGGCTTAATGGCATTGGTATGTGGCATGAGCTTCTTCTCTTTTATCCATCTATGTAGTAAACTCTTAGATATATCAAACTGTTCCGACATGATCCTAAGAGAAGATCTCTGTAACACAGATAATTTTCTGACTTTTGCTACATCGAGTACCTTTTTATCTTTGTGTTGGCATCCTTTTTTGAAACTGACCAGCTGAATTGATTTTCCCAGGGATTGTTGAGTAGCAGCTTCCTTCCATATGCGAAAGATGGTTCTCACTGAAACGTGGAATAGCTGTGCAGCCTCCTTTTTGGCACCATAATTAAGACTACCACTGCTACTGTGTTGTTAGAGCCACTGTGCGACGTTATTTTTTTCCTCATGTGTTAAATCGGGCCGCTTTCGTGCATCTGCCATGCTGCTGTTTTTTTGTTGTAGTTATTGAAATGTAGTTGTAGAAATAGATAGAAAGTGACTTGAATGTTGTATTTATTGTGTAAGTGAAGGGTAGGGTTTAAACTTCCCTCCAAATATTTTCATTCACATCAATGAATGAATCTGTCCTTTTTGACTCCAATTTCAATTCAACTGTGAAGTTTTGCCTCCAATTTTTCATTACAGGTTTTCAGCCTCTGTGTATGCGCCTACTTTACTGTTTTTTGTTCCCAATTGTATCATTATTTTAATTTTGCACAGGTTTACATAACAATAAATCAAAAACAAAATGAAGTTTAAATATCGTTACTTGGCTTTAGAAATAATAAAAGCAGTAGCTTCAATAAAAAAAAAAGAGAACAAACCTGGTTAAAAAAAAATAAAGAGGCAGTAGTTTTAATAAATAAACATAGGACAAAAAAAGGCCAAATAACCCCACTCAAAAAGTCAACAAAGATTAACAAATTTAATGGTTTGATTAGCACTACTCCTACTTCCTAATTTTTACCCCACTCAAAACTACTTTTCCAACTTTCTTAAAATTCGTGCCCAACAGTAAATGGGACAACTATTGGTGGATGGAGGGAGTATTATTTATTTAATATTCGCCCCTGTAGGAAAAGGAAACAAAGCCTCCAAAGCATTCCCACATACCCCCTCCGTTCACGAATAAGTGTTCACTTTGGGACAGTAACCAGGTTCGTGAATAAGTATCCATTTTGCCTTTTTGTGCAATATTACCCTCTTTACTTATCCAATATTACTATCCTTTGCCATTTAAGACTCAACCTCACATCAACTTTATTTTTACCTTTTTATCGTCCCGACAACTTTATTCTTACTTTTTTATCAATACCACCTCTATTTTGTCATTACCACTGTTTTTTTGTCATTATCTCACTACCCCTACATCCCAACTTTTACTCCACTAACTTTTCCTTTATCACCTTTCTTAATTTCCGTGCCCAGTACAAAGTGGACATTTATTCCTGAACGGAGGGACTTTAGTAAAATGATCATAATTATATCTAAAAATATTCTTTAGCGTTGTTTTTTTTTTAAATTGAAATTCGATTCAAGTGGCTTTTAAATGGGTAAGAATTTGACTGAACGCTGAATATTTAGAATGTCACATAGAAGTAGTAACCTGGCTGATTTTTAAAAATATATTACTTCCTTCATCCCACGAAATTAAATCTTTGAGACCCCAATGCGACTGTTGGAAAGAATCTTTATTTAAAATGAATTAGAAATATAATATTTTTTTTGGAGGACTAGTATTGTACCCGCATTGTGTATAATTCACTTTAAAATATTATTTTTATGCAAATACAGTAGTTTATTATACATTTAGTATATACTTCAATTTATTTTTTTTATAAATTAAAACAATATTAAGATTTAAACATAGTCATTTACCATAAAGTTATATACATTGCCTTTTCCATTACTGTAAAAAAAAGTACTTGTTGGTGTTTGCGTGGCTGCACACGTGGCGACGAATGGAAGCTTGAAAGAGAGACTCGAATGCTGGGATGATTGCTTGGAAGGATCGAGAAGGAATTTTGTTTCAAGGTGGTTAAATAACAGCTGCATGGCGGTTATGAATGGATCATAGCCATTGATCCATTCAATGGTGAAGATCAAGAGCTTGGAGTCGGCTAAGCCTCATTATATAATCTTAGATTAGAGATTAGAATCTTACCTTGTAATCTGCAGAAGTTTGATAGAAAGAGAGAAGGGAAACACGAGTGCATGAAGTGAGAATTGGGTAGATGATCTAAGTTCTTATTTTCTGGGAATTGCTTCGTCTGTAACTTTTCTTTTATTGATCAATAATAAAGCGTGCTGACTCTCCCGTGAACGTAGGGGTTTTTCCGAACCACGTAAATCCTTGCTTCGTTTTCTATTTTGTTCGATTAATATCATCGCCATTGAAGAAGTTCTTTGAGTTTTGCTGTAGCATTTTCTTCGCATTTGATAATTCATCAGTACTATCATAGTGAAAAAAATTATATATGCATGTAGGTCTACATAAAAGTAATTGAATTCATAACAATGCAAAATTTGGATTCTCATTATAGTCCAACATCATGGTTAGTCTAAAATAAAGAAAAAAAATAGTTAATATAATTATGTGAATATTGCATGTACATGTGCATTGAAATATGGATAGACAATATAAATAAGAAACGAATGAAGAATTAAATTTTGTGATACGCTTTCCAAGTGTGGAAAATTAGGAGGTTAAAAGGAATCAAAGTTTGAGCTCAGAAAATTTGGGATAAAAACTTAATTTTAGGAATATTTAATATATAACTTTATTTAATGGTCAAATAAAGATTAAAATGAGGCAGCTACTCTAGCTCATAAGGAAAGGGAGAAGTAAAGACCTAAGGGTCAAACAATAAAATAAATGAAACTTATAATTAAGCACTAGGATTTAGGCGGGAAAATTTTCCATATCTAACTTACTTTAGTATAATTATATACTCCCTCTGATTTTTTATAAGTGTCCTCAGCCGTCAAAACACACAAACCAAGGAAATTAATATATTACTATTTTCATCTATAATTATTGCCTAGAAAATTTAAAATGTAAATAATTAGCATTTATTACTTAGGTAAAATAGAAAATTTTGCATTATTTTTCTCAAAAGTTGCATCATTTTTTTCAAAATTTATGAAATATGACACTTACTAAAAAACAAATCAAATTTTATAATAGGACACTTAATAAAAAACAGAGGGAGTAGATGATATGTGAGAGTTGATTTATAAAGTGACCTTCTATTTTTTCTCATAAATGAATATATGTGTTTAAGTTTTGATGATATCAATAGTGGGAGTTACATAAATATTAATTAATTAATACATCAATAATTGAATGTATAAATTCATAATTTATTACATAAATATTAATTAAATGAATGAATATAATACATAGAATAGATTTTTCGCGGAGAAATTTTGTCAAAGCGCTACTCTATATATAGATATTTTTGTGAGATTCTAAAGAGCATAAGAGAAACAGTTTTTTTACAAGCCGAACATTTGGATATAAATCAACGTTTTTAACCATTGATAAAATTCACTAATCGAAAGAAAATAACAATAAATTTTGTATTGGCTTTGTTGGAAGAAGGGTACCACTGTATCTCAACGTACGTGTTTAAAATTAAAAACTTAAAAAATTGGGAGAAGGGGAAAACAAGAAATGACGAAGATGACAAAGTAAATTGGTTCGAAAATGATGATGGTCCTGCACTCAATCTCGGTGCCAAGAAGAAGGAATGAAAAAATAAAATTAAAGGAGAATGAAATTTGAAAATAAATAAAATTTGATGGTCCCACTGCCACATGTGATGCATCTTATTGGTTGGGCTGGTACACTTGCAACAACCCCATTTGGTTTCTCTCTTGATTTTGATCAACAAAATCCATCACAAAAATTTAAAGCTTTACTCCCTAAACCCTAAATAAGTGTGCTACTGTAGATATATATGCAAAATTTAGGTGAACTTGTCTTTTTTTTTTTTTCTCAAGATTTTTTTTTTTTCAGTTTTCAATGTTAAATTAGAATAAAATTTATATTTTGGTCACGATCTTCGTATACATTTTCTCTAATAGGAATGGAAAGAGTATCATACTTACAATTACAGAGTGATGCTTTTAAAAATGAATTAAAGAACATATAGAGGAGCGCTGGAGATGAATGTTAGGCAATCATTATGTCTCAGCTGCGAAACCAACTTTTTTCTAAGCCATATACTCACACAATATTATTACATTTACTTATTTAAAACACCTAATTATTAAAGACTCATAGCCCCTCTCAGCCTACCCCAGTGTGACTGGGTGTTTTCTAAACATCCAAACTCTAAAGTGGAGATTTTGATAAACATGATTGAAGGGTGTGAGTGTGAGAGAGTATCTTAGGAAAGGAAGAATAGAATGTTTATTGTCTGTTTATTCTTGCTTGCTTTTGGCTGGGGTTATAATTGTCATGCTACCACACCACACCATCATAATTCTTGGCCCATCTCATCTATCTTCATCATCATGCATCTTCACCAATTAAGATGATGGTGTCCATAACATGTTAACAAAACATTGGCATATGGTAACTTCTTCTTTCCTTGATTTGATTGATTAATGTCATTGACCATGTCTTCCCATTTCATTTATATACTAATTTGATTATGTACCGTGATTTAGTTAATATTGTAATCAATATTAAATTGTTTGTAATATCATCAATTTATAATCTAATACTATATCTCAAAGGGTAATATTAGAGAAATTACTCAATAGCACGAAATCGAGCCTCCAAATATACCGACTTGAACATTATAGGTGACGAACCCCCCACCCCTCCCCCCACCGAAAAAATAAAAAAATAATTTTGCTCTCATCGTTTATGATATTGGAATGACATCCGATTAATCGTTGACATAATAATGTTAAGAAATTAAGGATGACTTTGACCTTCTGAAAAAAAGGTGAAGAAAGAATCTGATGCGGGCTTCCAGATAATCCAGTCACCATTAATGGAAATAGAATTGTGGGGCGGGCATATACATCCTTATATTTTTATTGAAGTATTTTTATTGAAGTGCATATAAAGGAAAGAGTAGGTCTCTGTGAAACCAATCTCATGCATGAGATGGGTTTGATCTATTGACCACTATTTTTTTTTATAAAATTAAAAAAATAACTCATCTAAAAAATAAAAAATAAACCCTAATTGGAGATCAATAAATCCTAACTAGATTAATAAATCCTAATTGAAGATTAAAAAATTTATAATTAGGGATTGATAAATTCTAAGGGGATTGAACAATTAAAAAAATCAAAAAATATCACAAAAATATGAAAAAATACTAAAACTCAAAGTGTCTAATAAGTCAATAGACTAAAATAATATATAAGTACAGCTCGTGTAATACACGCCTATTAAAGAAAATAAAAATTTCCAGGCTCGTGTACTCCATGTGCCCGACTTACCCCTTATTTGGCGCGCGTGTAACATGGTCTCACCCATGCGACCGAGTGCAGGGGAGTTTTTGCGCTAGGAAGATATTAGGGGCTGTCATGACCCTAACATACCATTAAGTAGAGCAAATTGGTCTCACAGGTTACGGGTTGTCATGCATGCATTAACATAATTTCCAATTTCTACAACCACATAAAACCACTTGCCTCGATTCTTAACTATCCACGGAGTCAATCTAGATGCCTTAAATATTTCAATTTTCAAAAACCTAGTCATTAATTGAATATTACTATGTTGTTAGAGTTCCTTATATTCAATTAAATAATTGAATTTGAGGATTTTAGTGGTGTTGGTGGGCGAAAGAAATGAGCTCAAATTCCTCCAGTATCATGGCAAGCACTACGAAGCAATGTTCAAAATGGGCATTGCACTATGAAAATATTTCAGGATTCTATTTTTGTGAAATTGATAAATTTAGGGTCGTCAAGGCACTTGAAAATTGTTTATCATTATACCATACAAGTTAGCTTAGGATCTTCTTTTTTCATTTCCCTTTCTCTTTTTGGAAGAGTCAATCGTTTATTCTTCTTTTTCCTGACTATTCTTTTTTCACTGTTATTTAGTACTCCCTACGATCCACTTATATTGTCATTTTTTATTATTTGAGTGTCTTGCTCGTGTGCCATCTTTCAAATAAGAGAAGTAATCCTTTAAAATCCTTCAAAAAGTAATGAGACTTATCCACTCTCTATCTTTTTACTCTTATTCTTAATTTCTACGCCGAACAATAACATGATAATTTCAATGGATCGGAGGGGTAGTATGTAGGAGAGGACTTCTCTCGAAGATGTGTTTTCTTCCTGAAGAAGCCCATCATCACTCATTGAACCAACCTCCAAATATCATTCCCTTTTCCCTAAAAAATCGTGCCATTTATATTGCATTTTTCATACTTCACCCGCACATAATAATGCGAACCATTTATTTTTTATTTAGCCTAGTTGCTTTCTTATGGGCTCAGAATATACCAAAACAATACTTAACGAAGATAAGATGCCAATTATCATAAATCAAGAATATGTATACAGCTCACATAACAGATGCGAAGACGGTACAACAACTTGTATATATGAACAGGCATATGTTAATGCACTTATATGCTGACACTTAGTATAATAAACTACCACCACCACTACCCAACTCTTCTCAGGCACCAAATTACAGTGCCATAAGAGTAGATGCTGCTCATTGGAGCTCACATAACATCGATTGGGTCGTATTTAAACCTAGTAGGGCATATTTTAATGCCATAAAACAATTGGATTGCTTTTCCTCCAGAAACTCCTGAGTAATTTGATCACATTTGTGGTCTTGTTTGGACTACGTAGATTTTACCATCCTTGACAACACCTTCAATATCTTGGGGAGATCCATATAGCTCCTCGATTGCATTTCCTGCACGGGCTATGCTAGACAGAATTGAATGGCGGAATTTGCTATCAACCATTAATGGATCAGATGAGTAATCAAGCACCACTTTATCCTCTTCGTCCATTGGGACACTGCAAGAAACAGCAACAAAGAGTTATATTCCGTGCCAATGGAAGAGCAGCATCTCTGAATACTACTCCTGGAAACTGAAATGCCACCTGTACTGAACTACTCAACATCATTTATGTTTTTGAACCATTTCTGGCTCGATGGGCATAAATCTGCTATTTTAATTGTTGAGGAACAAAAGAGATTCCAGCAGGGAAATGAATGGGGGTAACAATGGGGAAATAAATAAAGCTTATAACTTGATTATACAAATATATGTTTCGTAGAACTTTACCTATCATAAAGCCCAGCGCCAGCATAACCTTCTAGATCTTCACCATTTGAATCTGACCGGAATATTATAGACTGCCTAATAAAAAGGCCGATAGGTTTGCTGGGATAACCCAAAATCTGGAAGGTTAAAGCATACGAGAATATCAGCAATCAATAGTTCATAAAAACTATGCACTAGTTTTCTTTTATCTTTGTGGAAGTAATATTGCAGCAGAGATAAACAAAAAGTTAGAAAATATGAGAATATAACCTAAAATGCATGAGTTGGATAGGTCACAATAAGCTGAATTACAATTTCAAGACAAATTAAAATATACTTTGCCATTTAAGGGATACGACCCATCCAGATGTGCTTCAAACTAATAACTTACCTTAGGAGAATTCAGGTCACTTTTCTTGCAAATAAAGCTCAGTGCACGACCTGGATAAGCTCCCACCAGTGTCTCTCCAAGCCCCTTGACAACCTAATCAAGACAAACACATAGGTATGTGTTAACCTTATAATTGACAGTTAATGCCTCCACAAATTCACGGGATTTGGAGTTCGCCAAAAGCAAAGCTTTTTGCGGGGGAACTCTTCTTACGTCTTCTTTAGTAGAGTTCAAATTATACTACACCAGTATCTTTTCATATATTTTTAATGTCCTGTTGTTGTGGGGGGGGGGGGGGGGGGGCATATTTTAAAATTTAGGTCCATTTCTTTTGGATTTTGACTTTAGGAAGGTGATGCTTTGCTAGTTGTGTAGCAGCTCTTGGGCTCACATGTTTTGTGCTCTCTGAGGTTATACAGGTGGGTGGGTGGGTGGGTAGTAGCCTCTTACTGAAGGTTTGATGGTAGGCAATGTAGTAACTGAATCCCATCTTCAGACGATGGTGTCTGTGATTTACTTTGATATTTCTTGCGTAATTAAAGGAGCCAGTTGATGAATAGCCCATACCTCTACCACAACTTTTAACAATTCTTACCGTTAAAGCAAAGGTAGAGTAGCATATATTATTACCTCAGTATATATTTCTGATGAATCCCCAGATAATGGATTAGTGGTGTGGATAACAAATGCATAATCAGCATTTATTATTTCTTGAACTAGGACAGCCATGCAAAGGCAGTCGTGATCAAGCTTCACTTTTCTTGTACTGAAGTATGCCCTCTCATTCCATTTTGAGGCCCACACCTAGAAAAGGCAGAAATTTCAGTATATGGTTATATAGATCAGATGTTTTAGGATCAATGATATTCAGAATTTTGTTTAGCGTCTGTATATGCTTGCCTTCTTTATGGCCATCCATGCTTGTTCCCATCTCTCTGCACCTTCATCACCAGGCCACGGCATGCCAGAACCTTGCATCTTCTCCTTGAGCTCTTTAATCTGAAACAAGGTTTTTCAAGTAAAATATAGCTGCCACTAGGTTTCTCAAAACTGCAAATTTCGGGGTATTTCATTCATCTTAGGGTGTTTGGCCAAGCTAATAAGCTATTTAAAACAACTTATAAGGGAGCTTATAAGCTCTTGAAAAGTGTTTTGGCAAAATAAGATCCTAAACAGCTTATAAGACTTATAAATAAGCTCCAATATCTTATCTTATAAGCTCTAAAAAAAAAAAAGTTGAACTACCCCATCTTATTTTTTCATCTTATAAGCTCTTGAAACATCTTATAAGATGCAGGAGTTTTAGTCTCTTTAAATTAGTTTAGGCAAAAACCCTCTTAGTCCCGTATAGTAATTTATTAAGTCAGATAAACTACTCTTGAGGTTAACCACAGACATATAAGACCAATTATGTTTGGAATTTACAAGTACGCTCTGGAAATGGAAATTGTACTTGTCTTAGAAATCTCCCTCCACCCCCACCACCCCGTATTCAAAAAATGGTACCGCTAGAAGGGGACTTACCAACTGTGGTGGTGCTGAAAGTTCCAAGACGGTGTTCCGAATCTCACCAAGGAAACTGAAGTCTCCTCCATCTAATTTTTTCTTCAGATTTTGCAATTTTTCTGCCACAACCTGCAAAGTCCTAGATTAAAACGGAAAGTTCATAGATTTTAAAAGTCATGTTCACATTATGGATAGCGTGAAATGAAGATATCAATGATTTCAGTTCATGAGAAAATCTGCAGTCACAGATACGTACCACCCATATGTCCTGAGCTAAATGGGGACACACTGTATTAGACAATTAGGTGGCGTTTGGTTTGCTTGATTAGGAGTGATTGATAATATAATCTCATCTAATGACATGTTTGGTTTGAATGATGAAATCCGTGATAAATAGTTAGGCCTGTGCTCCAATCATTCAAATGGATGATAACTTATCATCCCCAATTTGGGTTGATTATTAATCCTCGTCTAATCCATAATGCAAAATTTCAAAAATAACCACACTCACAACACACACACTGTACACCTACATGCACACACACTGCACACAGTAGCACACACACTCACATAGCCCTTCAATTATCCTATACCACAATAAGCAATCCAAACACAAAACTAAATAATCTAAATAATCACATCCTCCACTATCCTATCAAACATTATTTATCCCATCCATCAAACCAGTGATTTAGTGTCAACCAACCACTCTGTTCCTTTCAAGTCTTCACAGCATTTAACATGTAAGATCATAGCTCTGTAAGAATTTAAACTTTGATTAATTGAATTTTCTCCTGACTAAATAAAGTCTTATTCGCATTAATATTTAGTGGAAACACTGCACAGTATTAAATCCTATGAGCAATTCAAGCCAAATAAAAAGGCATGTGAACAACTGTACGTTTCCGACAATCATATAAATAATCAAATAGAAGTATCAGACAAGGACTATGTGTACAAAAGTGGGATGCATTAGAAAGTGCGCCTATGGAAAGAGAAGAACCTGATTTAAATTGTCTGAAAGGACTGCTTCAAAAACACCAAATGGTAAAGCAACAGAGGTTGGAATGTTGACCCATGATGGAACTTTCCCTTTTAAGTGTGCGATATTGCGTGATTTGGCCCCAACCTGGACAAATATAAAGCATACATTTCATATAAGTTTAATTTATAGCTGAATCTTCAAGAGGTTGACTGTTCTCCTACAACTTTAGATGGACAGAAAACATAAAATAAGATGAAAACATAAAACTATAGGATGAATGCAAGAGGCTGACCACTTCGCTTGTAAATTCCTCAGATGCTATCGCATATCTTCCAGAGAACTGCTTTCTCTCCAAAGAAAGAGACGGAGCCGATGAAACTTCATCTGAGTCTGCTGAACTTACTAGCACATCATCTTTCATCTCACTACAGTAAAAATGCAATTAGGAAGGATCAACTTCGGCCTTCATAAAGTGCAATTTCGGGTCTAGCATAATTTACATAATGGAAGGCACAAAAGAACTCTATTGTCTCTGATCTTTTTTAATGTTAATGAACATGAACAGTAAACTTGGTTTATCCTGAATTACCTGAATACCACATCTGCAGATGTAGGTTTTAAGCACAGTAACTTTCCTTCAAGTGCCTCGATGTTAGCCAATATATTGGGATCAAAGCAGGTGGCAAAACAAACCTACCAGAAAAATAACTTTATTTGCAGAGCTACAAAGGGTATTGAGATGCTCTGAACAACTAAACTGTAAGAAATACAACCTTGCTGTTCCTGGCTCGAACAGAAACATGCGACAGAACATCAGGCATGTCAGGAGTCAGTACTGCTACAGCACCATCAGGAATTTCTTCCTCTCCTCTTACAGATTTTGCAACCAATATTGTTGGTCTTGAGTAAGTTTTATTCTGAACAGAAAGCAACTGATCAACGACAACAACATATCCAACAGCTTCAACTGGACTGATGACCTGCCAACTGTAACAGCATACAAGACACCCATTAGTAAGCTACTAATAATAGTTCCACAACTATATATTCTCACATTTTCATTTGATCTCAGAAATATCATTTCTCGTCTGATTGAATGAACAGGGCAGGGCACCCTGGTGCTAAATTCTTACAGGGACAAAACTGATTGTAACTGGATTGATGCAAAAAATTTGGTGAACTAGTAAAAATCATAACCTTCCTAGATTAGCAGTTTGTCGAAGAACTGGATCAAGTCGATTAAGAATGGAGGACAGTGAAGCTGCTGAACCTGCCCGAATTATTTCTTCAGTAAAAATATCCACCTGCATGGAATGATTACAAAGTTGCTTATGCAAAGTAATGGGAGAAGGTGCTAAAAGGATTATGCAAGTTCCAATGTAAGACATACAGCCGACTGATCCACCCCAAGCTGTGTGCCAAGATACTCTGCTGATGGTTGCAGAAGCTGATGGTATCCCTCGGCCTTGCTTGTGAGTGAAAGCCGAGTTCTGTCAAGGACTGATTTGGCAAACAATGCCCACTGATCATCCCCGCTCTTCTTCATGCCACGGGCTGAATTCCACCCCTTAGTACATGAGAAGAAACAAAAAATCAGCAAAACAAAATAACTTTCATTAACTAGAAAATGCATGAGCAAAGAAAGTCCAAAACATTGCAGATGTGTATTATAAGTTAGACAATATGAGGCCTCTTTAAAGTTCCGATGGCAAATACACGATATTAGCTAGAAAGTTCCAAATGTATGTGTAGATGTATATAAGGACTCAGTGAGGCCTATGAAGAAACATTTGATCACAAATATGAACAAAATACTGGCACTTCTATTTCGTTGCTTCTTACCTTTAAGCAGTAAAGGAGATCTTCATTATCGCCCACCGAAAGTATGAGGTTTTCAACAAGAAGTGAAATGAAGTACATGATTTTCTGCAGAATTTGTCACAAAGTGTTGCAAAACCATACTCCAAGTCAAACTATAATCAAGAAGGGGGAGTTTACATGAAAATATGTTATTAAAGGACAATAAATATGATACCTCAGGGCTTGCATTATTCAGTTCTTCATACCCACGTTCTACAGCAGTTCTAACTGCAGAGTCTAGGGCAATATCCAGGAATAAAAGATCCTTCAAGCGGTCGTTTGACTGGGAAAGCAATGGTCTAATCTCCTGACGAGCCTCAAGCAATCCCTGAGTGTCAAAATATATCCACCAAGAATGCACATTAATGGATTGTCAAACCAAGGGTCAGCCAAGATTGAAAGAGCAAATGTCACAAGAACTTGATATACCTCAAGCAAGGCTTCAACATTTCTATCTTCAATATGTTCCATAACGAATCGAAGTAGCTCCTGTTCTCATAATCAGAAACATTTAGCAAAATGTTGCAAATTTCACTATTCTAAGGATCGTTACATATTGAAGAATAGCACTACCGGAAATCCTGCTGGCAAGCCTGGGACAGGATTTATCTGCACTCCAACCATAAAACCTTGTCCCTGATGTGAATGAATCGATTACCACTTAGAAACATTTCAGGAGGGATGAAACTGGTTGAAAGTAACTATGATTGGAATTACCTTATCTGTGTAGCCCAAGCAATTTGTGATGGCAGACTCAAGATCTGCGCCTGAATGAACTGCCTGCACCGAAGTATTTTTATGGAGTAAAAATTTGCAAATAAAGCACGATTAGTTTGAAGAATGCTTCTCAGAAGTAAACCACGCCGGACAAGATGTAGCGGAATTCAGAAAAACAGGGAATCTCAGAATCTGAAAGTTCTTTCATGTCAAATCTCATAAAGTTATAAAAAAAAAAGGGTTTATAATTAACAAGCAGTTTGAGACTTATCCTGCAGGCATTTACCTGTAATGACAACAAATACAAACAAGCAGTTACTAGAATCAACCCTGAGTGCTGCTGTTCAATAGTTCATACAAATGTGACAAAAATATCTAACCTTCAATGTTCGCATGTAATGCCCGAGATCACGCAGAAGTCCATCCTTTTGATCCCGCCTAAAATTAGGTTCAGAGTGTATAGCACGGTCATAACTAAGGAGACGCTCTTTTGTTATTCCATTATCATTTAAGGTCTTCCAATAAACACTAATGTCAAAGTCATTCTTGATGTAGTCCATCAATGCCTGTGATAGGGAGTATGCAAATAAGATTATTCGTTGAAACTTATACAAATGCAAGTGAGTGTGTGTATTAAGATCAGCTAAGTGACTTACTTCTTTTCAGAAACAGGAAAAAAAAAGCCTAAATACCTGACAGATTACAACATCATCAGGACTAGTATTATTATGCAGCTTTTGATGCCATTCTTCCATTATTCCACCTTTGCAGTCATTGTTTCTCTGCAATTGAATAAAAACTCATGCAACATTATCAAATCCAAAGATCCACTAAAAGAAAATAAAAAAGGAAAAGTGCAAGCTTAAGAAAACTACCTGAATGACTAATATTTCATCCCTAATTCGCTGCCCCACATCACCTTCACCTCCACGTCCCACAGTAGACATGATCATGCGTAGAATTTCACGATACTGTGGACAACTTTTGTAGACATTCTGCAGCAAACCCGTGAGCCTGTCTTGCGCTTTGCTTATCTCTCTGCACGCAGACAAGAATTTAAATTCCTATTACATTGAAATTCATAAAAGTTAGAAGAAACAAGACACATGTTAGAACATATGGACACCCTGCTATACATTGCAAATGACCTATCATTAGACTTCCTCAGAGACATTTAAAAACCTAAATAGCTTCAGAAATTAAGAGCTTGGGCAATTTGTAGAATGCCATGTCTATTGATAACTGAGAAGAGGGACCCCAATTTCCACGAACAGAAAACCCACCCATTAAACCAATTACAAGAGCTGTTTAGGAATCTTACCGTGGTTTTACATTGTAATTTTTGTTCCAAATGAGTTGTCTTGTTGCCATAAATCTCATCCACACAAGAATGCCAGCAAGACCTACTTCACCTGCACTAGTTGCTTGTTCCATCAAGTCCGCTGCAATATTGAATCTGTACAAACAATATAGTAAGTAATTTCCTAATATCAAAGCAATAAGGTACATTGAATGAAATCTCAAATCTCAACATATGATCTAGTTCCTTGGGAATAAAAGCCTACAGAACATCATCTATCCCATAAAAATGAGGTGCTGGAATATATATTTTGAATGTACAAGCAGTGCTTTTTTCTTTAAATAGCAATGTCGCATAGCTAAGGAAATAAGATCAAACTTTCTAGAATTCATAAACACAGAGACCAATTTGAACTACAGATAAAAAAATAAAAGAAGTCACTTATGAAGAGTTTTAACTTAGTCTGCATGTATCTCAGCACCAGTTGACAAGTCAAAGCCCAAGACTCACTTGCATGCTTTTAAATTTTCATAATTATACTAAATTCTAAGTAGGAATTTTGAAATCTGTAGGATATACATGTTATACACTACATTTTGTATTATACTCCGCGAAGTCAATAAGTAATATAAATATCAATAGAACCTAAGATAGAAGGGAAGGAAGGATGGAGTTGCTCGTAAGAAATGGTATCATGAGTTCAGAATGTTAAAGAGTGCCATATTCAGAAATTTAGAGAAAAGTAGATTTTATCACCTATGCATAAATGACTTCTGGGCTTCACTTTCCAAGTCTGCTATTTTATCTAACAAAAACTTCGATGTTCCCTTTCCATCACCTGCATCCTTTTGCCATAAAATAAGCATTGGGAATAGTCAATATGTAATACGAAAACAGATGTACAGAGAAAATGTAGAAAGGACCACAATGATTTTATTCATACCTTTTGAACCTTTGCAGGTTTACTTTTCAAATCAGCATAAAAGTCTGACCCGCCGTTCTTTATCCAGTTTTCACCAGACAAAAGAACAAATGGCATCCCCACAAAGGTTTCATCTTCAACTGCAATTTCTAATGACTGGATCTGAAAGAGTTGTCTAGGAATAAGTCAATTTTTCAAGCTCAATGAGTTCATATCAAGTCTTATGACGTCAAGGCATATGAAGAACATACAAAGTTTATTTTTCAAACCTTGTATGGTTGATCATCAATTGAACTGGTTGTAAATTTTGTTTCGGCAGCCTTGTCTAAAGAAACTGAATCAGGGGGCAGTACAGTTGAGGGAGGCGCCTGGAAGATATCCAGCCATAACAGAGCAATAAAAATTACTGACTTGACAATAAGATAATAAAATGATACTTGTTTTTTCCATTAAATTGCTAGACTGGAAGGGTGAAAACTTTTAAAAGGTTTTTAGGCGTACTGTCCAGTCTCCAGCATGTTTGGACAAAGCCCAGTGGAGAACAACAGGATCAGGAAGATCGGTAGCCAGGTAGACTTTTCTCTTGCCCGAGGGCTTTGCTACAAGTACCTTAAGAGACAAAAGAATATCATATAACATTTGCTCAATATCAAAAACTTTGTAAGGGAAAATAGATAAGATGTTACAGACATACCAGGAGTTCCTTATCACCAAGCTTATAAACTTTCTTGTTCATTATGGGGCCATCAATATGAGCTTCCTTATCCATGGAGAAACGTTGAATAGCAGATAGAACTTCTGGTGCAGGCGAGATACTTTCCTTGATAGGCTTATGTTCAAACTTAGTGAGAAGTGACATTATGTCTCTTTTCTTGCGCTGAACTCTATCTGCGGAGAAATTAGTTTTTTCAGCCACCTGCTTGGAAACCTTGGTTTGTATCTCTCCTTTGGTTATCCTTTTCCGTATGTTTTCAAGAGATGAACCCTTGTCTAGTTCAACTTGCAACTCTTTTCGTGCTTCTTCAAATTCTTTCTGTTAAAATGGATGGCATTTAGATCAAAAAGATGCTAGCAACAAACAGTAGACTTCTACCCCCATAAATGAAGGTAGCATTTCCTGCATTTAGTGTGTGAATAAATGATCTGTACTTAATATGACAGCTGACAGAAAGCATATGGAAGGTTTGATAATTACAAGTTTCTGCTCGGCAGAGTAGTTTGGCTTTCCAGCTCTTTCCCATCTTATATATGCTTGTATCTGAACAAGATCATCAGGTATATTGCCCTTTGATTCAGAAACAAATTGCTCTTTACTTTCACTAGTACCACTTTTGCTTGTTAACTTTGCTCTGAGGTCCTGTATGGAGGCACCTCTAGCTACTTCTTCCAATAGCTCCATTCGAGCAGCCTCATACTCCTCCTGTTTAAAAGACATAATAATATGAAAGACCTTAATAAGTATATGACCAATTGTCATACAAAATATCTTAATATCAACTAGTATACTACCAAGAATTTAAACAAGCCAAAAGGCGGCCAACTGATTCAAACATTCAGGTATTAGCAAATATTTAACAGTTAGTACAATTTGTTTAAAGACATATCTATAGATCCCCACATTTAATGATTTGAATTATGTAATCACATAAAACATCAATTTATTCTTCCTCATTGTTGAGTAAGCACAAAAAGTAGTTCAAGGACAGATTAAAGTGTTAAGTGTGAAACCAGAAAAAGAACAGATAGAAGAACTGTTATTAACCCAAAAGATGAAACGGACCATCATTATATGGTAGCGACTGTGTGATTAAGCTGAAGCTAAGAAACAAGCAAGAATCACAAACCTTCTCTTGTTCCGGGTTATACATCTGTTTCCCTTTCCTCTCCCACCTCAAATATGCTTGGACTTGAACAAGATCCTCAGGAATTGAAATATTTGGAGTTACAAAATCTGTCTTCGGTAATTTAACGTGAAAATTCCCCCCATTGTACTTATACCTGAGAACATGAGAAAGACAAAGCTAATGGCATGATTCGGTACATACGCTTTCAAGTTCTATAACACAGAATCACCTTACCATTTATTGTGGGCTTGGTCATATATCAGAAACTCTAGAGCTTCTATAGCAGGATCATCAATCTCTATACTCAGTGCAGCATTAGAACCGGACTAAGAAGAGACACCACATGAATAACATGTTATAATGATGACAACTCAAGAGGCACTTTTAATTAAAACAGCATTTCAAGACTTACTTTCACAAAAGGACTCCGAAGTGCTTGGTTTTTGTACACCGTTGTTCCAACTGGACGACGTTGTGGACAACTCCATTTACTGACCAAGAGAAAATAAATATTAAAAGTTTAACTTAGATATAGGATTCCATTTTACAGTAAAAAGATACCTGCATACTTCAATTGCACTTACTCTTGTTTTTTTATTGCCCCCCAGTGTAGAAGTAGGCCGTCACTACTGTTTGTAACTTGAATATTTACTACTGAAGCAGAACCAGATGCCGTAAGTCCAACATCAACCTATTTTACATCCAATATTCTTATGTCAGTAGATTGGTTTACACCTTTCATCCAAGTATCATTCTATATGCACAGTGGATAGAAATGTAGCACATAAAAGATTACAATATGAATCTATACCTGTAACTCAACCTTCTCGTCAAGTCTGAACTTCTCCCTCTGCTGCTAGAGAGAAAAACATTAAAGACAATTAACTGAGATACCACATTCACCAAGGGAGGAGTAATGGTAAATTCTAAAGAAATTAGTAAAGGGATTGCCATGAAAAATTGAATATAATACAATAATTCAAGTATTTCAGTATATATTAGGGTGTTTATTATTCAAGAGCCATGGAAACAAAAAAGAAATTGGGAAAACAGAAATGACTATTGCTAAATGAAGAAAATGAGAAGAAAGTTGAGTGAAAGGGTTCCAATAAGACCACGAGTCATACTTCCTGATCGAAACAACTAAAACTATTAATCTGAAATGGTGTCGAGCTATTACCTCTGTAGATTTGTGTTCCACTAGAAGAAACGACGAACATAACACAAGAAAATTGATATAAAGTTAAATTTAATAAAAAGTTTCGCAATATTACCACAGAAGATGTATCGGCAGCCAGGACAGCCTTCGTTGATCTTAAAATAGTAAGCAGCTTTCCCATCTGTAATTTATTTTTCTTCAGTGTGAGTCGCCTACCACGGAACTTGGTAGATATAGGAGCTCGGTGTGTTAGTGAATTTGCTTGAGGCTGGAGAAAGGTATTCCCCCAAATTGACGTTGAAGAATTGCTTCGACTCTGATGCAGCAAGTTATTCCCAATCGCGTTGCTCATATTTTTTCAACTGAAGTAACTCTAAAAGCCAGAACTTGGACCTCAATATATATGCTGTCAAAGAAAGGAACTAAATCACGAATCACAAAAATACACCACCATGGTTCGGAAATACGAGTATAAACATAATCACATTCACACATACAAACCATTGGTCTAAATTCAGGGAAAAAAAAAGGAGATACAAAAATCACATGTAGAAGATCATGCATCGGGGTCTTGCTATTTCAAGGACCACACAGCATGTATAAAAACACAGCGAACATTGCAGTAGCAAAAACTAACACCGTATAATTAAATTTGAACTTCATTAGTGCGATAGAAAACCTTATTACTACACCGAGATCATAGTTAGAATCTCGCGAAAATAGCTTAACGATCCACAGCACAGAATAAGCATCTCACTCAATCCTTCCGACATACGATTGGCGTGCAATCAAATTAGCTACTCCACAGAAGAATCAAATCAAAGTGCAAAATGCACTAAATTCGCAGAAAACACACATAAAAGTGGTGACATTGCATCCAACAACGATTAAGCAATCAGTATTTACCTGAGGCGGAATCAATTCGAAAAAAAGAAAATGTGGCCGGAATAAAAATTAAAATCTAAGACAAAAGTAGGGAAGTTCGAAGAGAGTGAAGCGATGATTGTAAGCGGAAGAAAGTGGGAAGATTTAGAAAGAAAGAACGGTGTTAATACGTTACTGATGATATTATTATCATGAGGAACGAGACACGTGGCAGTATAAGAGAGGTATACGAGAAATAAAAGGCGCTCGGGGACTTGAGATTAGTCACGTGCCCGGAGCATGAGGCGTGGGCCCCGTGACTTGTTGATATTTCCCATACTAGTTTAGATCTTTTTCCGATTATGGGCTTGTGTGCATATGGGCGGGCTGGTTTTCGGATCAACATTTACAGATCATGTGACTGTGAGCATTAATTAAACTCAATTTATCGTAAGTATGTGCCACGTGTACTGGTGTATGACTTTCCAATATCCTCCATTAAATAAACAACACTTCCATATACGGAATTTTTACGTTATGGGCTTATTCCAGTTTTTCTAATATAAATATGATATGGGCTAATCAAGTTGATAAAATATGATTTATCAAAAAGTTTTTCTAAGAAGAATTATCCAGCCTTACTTTATATTTAACTTTTTATTATCTTAAGCTACCATTTTAAGCATTTTACTTTGATGGCAAACGGTGAAAAAAAATATACTTTTACTTTTTTTCCATCATTTTCACACGTTTATTACGTTAGTTAATTTTCCTCGGTCATGATGAATAACTTTTCCGGGTAGCCTATTTTCCATCTATTTCTCACCAATTATGGAAAATATTAACATGGAAGATGGGTGTGATAATATTTTCCAATGGATCAAAGACATAAAATTAGGGAGGGGGTGGGGGGACCATGTGATATATATTTTTTTAATCCTAGTAAACATGTGATAAGAAAAGAATAGAAATGTTAATATTTTCTCACATTTTCTTATCCATCATTTTCCAATGGAAATTTTTCCATCAAAGTAAACGCACCCTAAGACTAAATTGCATATAATTCCCCATTTTCACCAATTTATCGTTTATATCCCTACTTTTTTAAATCAGGTGAAATTTTCTCACTTTTTAAATTTTTGCAATTCAATACCTCCGACCATTTTTCTCCAAATTAGCATTGACACGGAATCCGAAAATGCTTACATGGCAAAATCTGGCAGAATACAAACGACATAGTTTTAAAAATATTTATTTTATTTTTCGGTCGGTGCCCTAATACGCATAAATAAATATAAGTATTTGTGTTTGAGAAAATGACAACGTTTTTTAGTTTTAAAACTACGTCGTTTGTTTTTCCATCGAACTTTTTCATGTAATTATTTCTGGATTACATATCAATTATAATACGAGGAAAAATAGTCGAATATATCGAATTGATAAAACTTAAAAGGTGATGAAAGGTAGGGAATTTATATGCACCTTACTTAACCTATAATTCGTGAGACTTTAATTTGAAATTGTTTTACTTTTCTAAAAAAGTACTCAATGAACAATTAGTTAACAAGGATTTACTTTTTGTTAGTAGTGAATATTGAATATAATATTACTATTTCTTCAAGAAATAAAATTATTTTTCATCGTGATTGTATTAGTATTACCTTTAGAGATAATCCATCCACTTGTAGAATCAAATTTGCAATTAAAACATTTTCTCATAGAGCTTCATATTATGAATTTCAAGGTTAAATTTTTTTTTTTTCAATGACGCACCAATTAAGTTGATATAAATATTTTGTATAACGTATTTTCATGAACATTTGACGCATAAGCATAACTGGTATTTTGATGTCAAAAGTGAGTCGAAAACTTCCTTTCGAAGAAAGAAAAAGAAAAGAAAAAATACACGACGTCGGCAACTGAGGTCGGTTGTGACTGGGAGTTCTTGTTGTTTTTTGAGAACAGAAGTTCTTGTTGTTATTAATGATATTTTGGGATGTCCTCTCAAAAAAATTGATATTTTGGGATGATTATGTGATGAAAACTCTTTTAATTTGTGGTTCCAATTTGTGGCATCATCAGATCGGCCCATATACGCATTTTTTTTTTTTCATTGGGTGAATGAAAATGAAAATGAGAGTTGATAAAATTTTGTGAATTATTATGAGTTATTGAAGAAGTTTAACGCTTTTTCCACATATGAGTATTTTCCCTAGAACTTTTCACATGTCACAAAATGAAATGTCCAAGTCATCCGAATATAATATTTTCTGTAAAGGGGAAAATTTTCTACCTAAACACGCAACTTAAGCAATATCAAATAACTTGATCTAAAATTATTGATGAAATTTGAATTGGAAGTTCTAAACCATAAGATTTTGCGTTCGGCCATATTCTTGTAATTATAATACGGTTTTTTTAGAATAATTTTAATTATAATACTTAGTACTTATGTAATTTTGGTCCGATTTACTTAGTGAGTATTACGCATCTTTCATTATATAATTATACGATATCTAGTATTTTATTTAGGGATGATTGTCATGTATTAAGATACATGAGAAATACATCGAATTTTATTTATAAAAATTCATAAAAATGATACTCTCTCCGTCCACGAATGATTGTCACTTTTACTAATCCACTCATATTTATTATGGGATCCTTATTCCACTCATAACAATACTCACTATAGTTCACTATTATCTACCATTTTCTCAAAACCCGTGGCATCCACAATAATGTGGCAACCATTTCGTGGACGGAGGGAATATGATTATATGTATAAATACAAAATAATTAAGAATCTTCGTAAACAAATTCGTACCATATGTCAAATTCTAGCCAAAGATGTGTTTTTTGGACAAAAATATCATTTCCTTTCACTTTTCGCCTTTTATCTCTCATCTTTTATCTCTTTTCTTTCTCTTTCTACTCTTCTGTTCTTCTTTCTCTGCATTCTCTGCGTTTTTTCTTTTTCGTCTTTTTTTTCTGTTTTCTTCTTGCCGCCGCCGCCACCGCTGTTCTTCTTCTTCTCTCTCTCTCTCTCTCTCTCCACCGCCGTTATTCTGTTCTCTCACGCCGCCACGGTCGTTGAGCTCTCTCTCGGCTCGTCGCTGCGTTCTCTCTCCCGCGGGCGATACAATCTCCTCTCTCCCTGCTGTCGATATTCTCTCGCCGTCGTCGTCTTCTCTCACCTCGCGTCGCCGTTGTTGTCCAGGCGAATCTCTTAGATTTTTCTTCTTTTTACGATTTTTTTACGATTTTATACTGTTTTGCGATTTGTTACGATTTGTTGTTTTCGTAGCTGCGTTATCATGTAGTATAGTGTTACGATTATGTAGTTGTTACGATCTTATTATTTTCGTTACGAATTTACAATATTGTAGTTGTTACGATTTTTGGATTTCGTAACTGTGTTACGATATAGTGTCGTGTTACGATTTTGTAGTTGTTACGATTTTAATATTTTGTAACTGCATTACAATGGTGTGTCCTGTGTGCAGTGAGAATTTAATATTTCGTAATTGCGTTACTCTTTTATGCAGATGAGTGAATCTTGTTTAATTGTTGTGCATGGAGGACGGTGGGATGATAGTGGTATGGTGGCATTTTCATTGCGGCCTGTTACGAAATGTGTATTTCGTAACGAATGTATTTCTTATGTTTTTGTATTTGTGTTACGATTTTTTGTTTTCGTAACTGCTTTATTATGTAGTATGGTGTTACAATTTTGTAACTGTAACGATTTTGTTTGTGTGTTACAATTTTTTGGTTTCGTAACTGCTTTATCACGTAGTGTGGTGTTATGGATTTTCTAATTATTACGATTTTGTTTTTGTATTACGATTTGTTGTTTTCGTAACTGCTTTATCACAAAGTGTCGTGTTACGATTTTGTAATTGTTACGATTTTATTTTTGTGTTACGATTTGTTGTTTTCGTAGCAAGAAGATTTGTTACGAATTTAAAATCTTACTCCTTTTATGGGTATAACCTTTTAATATTTTTTTAGTAAACTTGAGGTGTGATTGAAAAAATACCATAACATGTATGCATTTGATGAGATGCATTTTACCTACAAGGCAAATTGATACGAAATATTGAATTTGTAACATAGAATCATGACAAACTGATACGAATTCATAAAATCGTAACATGAAATTATGACAAAGTGATATGAAATCATAAATTTGTAATAGAGAAACAAGGTATTTTGATACGAAATTTCCAATTCGTAACATGGGACTGATACGAAATGATAAAATCTTAACAGAAAATCAAGGCATAGTGATACGAAATGACAAAATTTTGTAACACGGAATTTAGGCATACAGAAACGAAATGCCAAATTCTTAACAGGAAGTCAAGGGATAGTGATATGAAATGCCAAAATCGTAACACAGAATCAAGGCATAGTAATACTAAATGACAAAATCTTAACACGAAATTAAGGCATAGTAATACGAAATGATGTTACGAAATTATAATTCGTAGAAACGATTATAACACATGTAAAAGGTATACAACCTACAAAATATTACGAAATTAGAAATTGTAACTTAATATGTACAACGCACAAACGTTTTACAAAATTTGTAACAATAGAATAAATGGTGTTACTAAATCTCACAAAAGAACGCAAGAAGCATCAAATGACGATATGAATATACGAAATTCGTAACATGGATACAAAATTGTCAATATAAAAATTTAAAATCGTAACAAACGTGTTACAAAATTCACCGGCAAATATTCTTCTCCATTCCCTTTCCCATCTGTCAGATCCAGAAGGCATAACTCATCTGCACATTCCACTACAACAAGCTTAACCAGATACTCAGTCTCATTGTTCAGTTCTTGATTGCATAGCTCCTCTACATCCTCCAACACTATCGGCTCAATCAGGTAGTCATCTTCATCCAATGCCTTTGGACTGGTCAACTCCTCTTGATCATAGTCATCAGAATTCATGCTCCTTTGAAAGGTAGTGTCCTCGTGTGCATCCACTTCATCGCTCTCACCGTCACTAAGATAAGTGTCGGTATGAGCCTGATGAGGCTGCTATGGAAGTTGCTCTACCGAATTCTGTTGCATCATCACACTCACTGTCTCAACAATTTGCTCCACCTGTGTGGTGAGGCACTCAAGTGCATCCTCTTGTGACTCCCTCGCTTGTTTGCTTTCCCGGATAAAAGCATTCATTGTATCATCCAAAGAAGAGTTTCGAAGAGAAGAATATTGAAATTGTTGATGTTGAGGTTGAAATTGAGCTTGTTGTACCGAGTATGACATCTGTGGAGCTGAGTATTGTGGAGGAAAGTATTGTTGCTAAGGCGGAAAATACTGTTGCTGAGGCGAGTACGGCATTTGCTTCTCATAAGATGGCCCGAATGGATATGTTGAACCCGAACTCTGCCATTGGTTTTGATTCCACGCAGAACTCGACCCATTAGTCCAATATGGGTGGTAACCTTGCATATTCTCCGGATCCCAGCAACCCGATGAATGCCCCCAATATCTCTAGACTATTTCCATAGTTCTTGCATACACAAAAATAAGAAAACGCATCACACGCAACTGGGGGAGAAAAGAAATCAACAAGAAAAATAAAAATAAAGCAACACAAATAATCGCCTAAAGCCTTCCCCGGCAACAGCGCCAAAATTTGACTCAACCCAAAACACCTATGAAATTAACTCGTAATCACACGAGGTCAATCTAGTGTGATAAGCTAACCCAAGTCGTCTCTCAAGGAAGGCTAAGCAGGGCGACTAATCATGCTACGCACAAAAAGCAATAAATTCTAAACACTCTAAATAATAGGTTGGATCTGACACTCTCACTTTTGGTATATAATTATCTAGACTGAAATAAAATACTAAATTACCAACTCGATAAAAATAGACCAGATCATACAAATAAAGTTATCAGAATATAACACATCACACTGGTAATTCTACAACTAATAAACGTAAATGGGTTGACAATCAGAAATAAACTAAGAATCAAAATCAATGACAATAACAAACAATTTCAATAATGCGAATTCCAACTTCAGACTAAACATAAATAATGAAATTCCATTAAAAAATAAACAAGGAAAATTAAATACTGGGAAGAAGAAATGATGGCAGATTAAATAACATCTACGAACTGATATCAAAAAGCATTCGATCCTGACCGAAATCCAATAACTAAAATCCAAGGAAAATGAAAAAGAGACAGAGCCACCGCCGTCTCTTGTCTGTCGAAAAGATAACCTAAAAAATTACAATTCTTCTAATTTAAATAACTCATGAGCGTCCGCTCAAACATAAGCGAGCGCGGAGTAAATATGCGAAAAATCTGACAACTTATCAAATTAAAACTGAGCGACCGCTGGATCATAATGCGCGAGAAAGATAAGCAACGGGGAATAAGAGACCGCTCAGAAAATGAGAGACCGCTCAAAATGAGAGACCTCTCATAAATGAGAGACCTCTTAAGCGGCGGCTGACTTGTTCTTCGGCTACTTTCTCTTTGTTTCTTGCCCTTTTCTCACCACTCTACTATTCTCCCCAATCTCCTGGAAAACTACTTCTACAATCATAAAAAGCTCACGAATTAGGCCAACAAATGGATCAACTATATCATAAAGTTTACTCAAATAAGAATAAATATGCACAAAACAACTCCCCCACACTTAGGTAGTGATTGGTATGATGAAATGGAATGGTCATTCCTTTCTTCATTCCATTCCTTTGCTTGGTATGTTTTATGAGCAAGAATCACCATTCCATCAGGAATGGTTCCATTCCTCAAGGGTTTAGCCATTCCTTAGTCAAATCATGGTATTAGTCATTCACAATACTTCTATTTTTATATTTTAACTATTTTACCCTCATATATTTTACAATTTTATCAATTTTGCCCTAAAAAATCAAGGAATTATTTCCATCAATTCTAACTTATATACACACATTGCGCGCACACACACACACACATATACACACACTGCACACATATACACACACTACATACACACACACACACACACTGCACACATATACACACATTGCACACGCACGCACGCACACACACACACACACACACTGCACACATGATCGCTAATTTGATTAAGCAATATTATCCGCACTTTGATCGGGTAATTGTAGCATTAGAGATCGGATACCGTATCCACAAAGACTATTAGCTCGAATTTATATTGAAAACAAAATTCATGCATCTTCCTACTATTCAAGCTCTTCAAACAACATGATTGATGATTAGTTAAAGCACTTAAACACAAGTTTAAATCAAATAAGCAAACAATTAAGCAAACTCAAATAGACAAATGTTTAATAAACAAACAAGAGACAAATTGGATTAAAAGTTGGTTCTAAGGATTCAATCCGATTCTAGATGGCTTGATCAAGACTTTCTCATTCATGCAACCCACATTTAATCCCCTAATTAAGAAACAATCACTAAAATATTCACTAATCTCTCTCGACAATTAGCAAAAGGGGATCATTCTATCGACTCTGTCGACTAAGACTTGAGACGAAAAAATAACTCCAAAAGCACAAGGATCACAAGCTTCCATGCATAAGATCATCACTTACTAAGTCTTAAATCAATACATGATGTGCAATTTGATTTCCATGCATGTAAAAACCTACTAAGAATTTCTACAAACATTTGGCATGCAAGAAAGGTGATCAACAATCTCACATGAAAATAAGCTTCAAATCCACATTCAATTAGAAGAAGGCAATAAAAATTAACAAGACATAATCATTCTGATGGGACACCTTTTGTACATCTTGGTTGCCTAGAAGACAACCTTGCTTCAGCACTCTAAGTGCTCCTCTGTCCGGAAGGCAACCTTGCTTTAACACTCTTAGTGTTGGAGAAACATGCCCCGAGGCATGAAAACTTGACTTGAAGGAAGGTTTCCTCGCTGGAAACTTGTCCGGAGGGAAGGTTACCTCGCTGGAAACTTGTCCAGAAGGAATGTTACCTCAGGGTAACACTACCCACTTATACTTTATCGACAGCTGGTCTAAAGTACAGTACGGATTTGCCTTCTCGAGGCATAAATATCCTGTGATAGACGTCGGTACCGACCTATCACATCACCTAAAGTAGGGAAGTTTTCCCTACCAAAGGCGGTTGGGAGACTTCCCAAGTCTCCCCGAAATAACTAAAATATCCTTATTTTTGCAGGTATATATACAGATTTCACTGCATATCAGCAAGTATCATCTTCATTATCACGTTCATTACCTCTGATAAACGATAGAACTCGTTGAATTCTCTCAAGCTTTCGTATTCTACACACACTGACTTGATCGTCGGAGATGCGACGTCGGCATACAACCCGGCGTTCTGTTTTGCAGGTCGGAGCTCGAACGATAAAACCACGTGGAGAAACTCTTCCTACCTTTCATCTTCGACACAAGGTATTATTATGTGTTAATGATTCTTAAACATCAGTATGTTTATGGGTTACAAATCTCGACCCCATCAACTGGCACCGTCTGTGGGAACTCAAAACTAAGACGTGAGATCCGCTTTACAGTTTTCTTTCGAAAAACATCTTGGATATCAAGATCGATATATGCATGAACTCATTTTCTTAAAACCATATCTGCATATATGATGAATTTCGTATGGATAAACCCATGAATAAGCATGAATATGGATATATCTCTTATATACATGTGCATCGAAACATATCGGAGCATATCTAAGCATATCGGAGCATATCGAAGCATGATTATTTGCTATCAAGAAAAATATGACCATGATTATTTGCTGTCAAGAAAATCTACTGTCAAGAAAAATATGACCATAGAGCATATCGAAGCAT
This sequence comes from Schizonepeta tenuifolia, assembly GCA_029490685.1. Lineage (NCBI taxonomy): Eukaryota > Viridiplantae > Streptophyta > Magnoliopsida > Lamiales > Lamiaceae > Schizonepeta > Schizonepeta tenuifolia. The sequence continues at coordinate 15,945,421 of CM055955.1, read as the reverse complement.
GATTATTTGCTAGAAATACGTGGTTTTGATGGATATATTTGAATGCATATGGATATTATTGGATTGAATATTATATGTTCTTATTGCGAAAAGACAAAATGAAAAATCTAAGCTATTCCACGAACATACATGATATTGACAACTTATTCTTGAGATCTGAGGAAAGAGTTCGAGGAATCTGCACTGCTGAATAGCCAACCTAGCAGGGTTGCACAACCTGGCATGGTTGCCCAACCTAGAACGGTTGCATATCCTGGCATGGTTGCCACATCCTCAAACTCAGGGTATATGTTTGGTTTGAATCCCGTTCAGATACGTCAACTTCTTGAAAGGTTGCTATGGGAGAATGAAAAGAGTCAGAGGGAACACTTAGAAGATATCAGGGAAAGTTCCAGTCGCGAGGAGAGGGAACGTTCCTCCGAAAGAAAGCTTCCTCTTCCTCGTAGTGCGCAACACTCTGGATATGGTCTGCGCTCAAGAGTGCCCTACATTCCCGAGAGGGGTCGTATGAACAGAAGAGAGTGGTTGGAAGCTACCTCGGCAGCCCCACCTGATGAAGAAGATCAGTCTGCTTCCTACCAACCTTATTCCAAATCGGCATCTGCCACTGGCACAGAGGTGGCTACTTTGAGAAAGGAAATGAAAGAGATGAAGAGGCACTTATTGAAGCCCAATCCAAATGACATCGATGAAATAAGTTCTCCTTTTAGTAATGCAATACTGCAGGAAACTTTACTAGGAAATTTCAGAGGGATACGGGAACAATATGATGGCACTACTGATCCCATAGAATGCCTCATGAGTTTTAATAATGGCTCCACCCTCCACCAACATACCGACGAAGTCAAGTGTAGAGTTTTCCTCACAACTCTCACTAAATCGGTGTTCGAAGACAAAGTCACACTTCGGTATACTTGATGTCTCTGAGGTAAGGTTCCCATGAAAACCTTAAAGATTATCTTCAGAGATTCAACTCTGCTGCATTGGAAGTGCCCACGGTCATCTCGGAAGTAAAGATACATGCCCAAACACAAGGCTTGTGTGATAGAGATTTCCTCAGTTCTCTAGCCAAAAGAGATAGAGTTGACAAGTTTGTAAACTTGGAAGAAGCCCGAGGTATGAAGAAGGAAGAGGACCGAACCGTCCACCCACACCTCGAAGCATCTCTGCCTACCCATGAAGCAGTGCCTTGTGAGGCAGAGGGAAAGAAGAAAAATAATGACAAAGGAAATGATCTTCGAAATTATCCAAGGAGAGAAAGGATCAACAGGGAAGCTTACACCCCTCTCACGATGGCCCTAGCCAAGCTTCTCGTAATCATATCAAAACAACTTGCATGATTTTTCTTACCTCGAAGTTATCGAAAAAGACCTCAAAACCCCAGAGTGGGTCCCTACTATGAATACCATAATGAATTTGGTCGTAACACGAACCAATGCAAGCATTTTAAAGATGCAATGGAATGCTTGATAAAAGAAGACAAACTTGTGGAATACATAAAGAATGAACCTACCATAAAGGCCCAAGCGTTGGCGGACTTCACCCAGGAAACTACTCGAAGTTCAGATGGGCTGAATGAAAAGCTTATGTAGGCAGCTCTGCCACCAAGGAAGGATGTGGTGTAGGAATATTGATCATTCCCTCTAACTTAGAAGAAATACGATTCTCGATCAAGTTGGGATTCAAAGCTTCCAACAACGGAGCCGAACATGAAACACTAGTGCGATCTATGCAAATCATGGAAGGTTTGGGAGCCGAGAAAGTTCTGATCTTATCTAATTCCCAATTAGTCATGTTCCAGACAAAAGGAATATACCCAGCCAAGGAAGAAAGAATGGCCAATTATGTAGCAAGGGTGATATAACTGAAGACAAAGTTCACCGAATTTCGGGTGGAGCAAATTTCCTGAGAGAAAAATACCCACACAGATCAGATGGCAAGGTTGACCAATTCTGATGAGAAAAGAATTACTTGTCCAATCACATATTTTGAAGAAGAAGACAAGATTGCCTCCTTGGATGTGGGAGCAATTGAAGAAATCAATGACTGGAGGGTCACAATCATACACTTTATGACATGGGAAAAATATATGGAAAGTCCCCACGCATCAAATTATGCATCTAATACTCACTTTTGCATGATAGGCAATCACTCGTACAAACATGCCACAACCAATCCCTATTTGAAACGCATATAGGATGTTGAAAGCAAAAACATCTTACCTGAAATTCACCTTGGAAATGAAGGAGCTTATACCGGTTCCATAGACATTGCTCGGAAAGTATCTCGGGCATGGTTCCATCTGCCCAGCATTGGCAAGGATGCCAAGAAATTAGTTAAAAAATGCTCTCAGTGTCAGGTACATAGACCTCTGATCCATCTTCCCAAGGAGGAATTGGGAATCATGTACGCCCCTTGTCCCTTCGACGAGTGGGGAATCGATCTGGTGAGAAAGTTGCCCACAGTGCAGGGAGGAATGACCTACTTCATAGTAGCTGCAGACTACTTCTCCAAATGGGTGGAAGTTGAACCCGTTTTCATGGTTGACGATGCAACCATCATATGGTTCCTTTGGAAGAACATATGTTGCTGGTACGAAGTTCCCAGAGTTCAGATATTGGATAATTGATCCCAATGCATCAACCAAGGAACCTTGGAATGGTGCTCGAGCTTAAAATCAAATAGAGATTCGCAGCAGTGGTGCACCCGAAAACAAATGGTCAGATGGAATTGACCAACATAACAATAGTCAATGGAATCAAGACAAGATTGAATGGCAATGTGGCTTATGGGCAAAGGAGCTCGAGTCAGTACTTGAGCTTATTGCACTAGCCCTGGGAAAGCTACCTAATTCTATGATGAGGATCGAAACCAAGAACTCAAGAAGGAAGAGTTGGACCTCGGGGAAAAGGAGAAAAAAAGAAGACCCATTTGAAAACGGAATGGAAGAAAGGGTATATATGCGGCTTGTACAACAGAAAGGTACGGGGCGAAGAAGACTTCGTGTTGAGAAAGGTTTGATGTTTTGAAGCTAACCAGAAAAATCGAACCAATGGGAAAGGACCTTATAAGGTCGCAGAAGTCCTGCCAGAAACTCAATGGCCTCATGAACCTGAGTGTGTTGAAATGGGTTCAAGGTTGCTGATGAGCAACCTTGCCCATGAGGAACCTGAGCCTTCCAAGGGTGAGCATGGTTGTCGGCAGGCAACCTTGGCCCGACAGTAGCTACATGCGCTTCTGGAAAAAATTAGGGTGAGCAATGTTGTCGGCAGGCAACCTTGGCCCGACAGTAGCTACATGCGCTTCTGGAAAAATCAGGGTGAGCAAGGTTGTAGGCAGGCAACCTTGACCCGATAGTGGCTACATGTGCCTCTGAAAAATGAGGGTGAGCAAGGTTGTCGGCAGGCAACCTTGGCCCGACAGTAGCTACATGCGCTTCTGGAAAAATTAGGGTGAGCAAGGTTGTCGGCAGGTAACCTTGGTCCGACAGTGGCTACATGCGCCTCTGGAAAAATTAGGGTGAGCAAGGTTGTCGGCATGCAACCTTGGCCCGACAGTAGCTACATGCGCTACTGGAAAAAAGCATTAGAAGGATGTGAGTGTCCCCGATGCCAGGGGTGATCAAGGTTGCCGACAGACAATTTTGTCCCAAGAGTAGCTATATGCGCTACTGAAAAAGAGTATTAGGAGGACTTTGAGTGTCCCCGATGCCAGGGGTGACCAAGGTTGCCGGCAGGCAACTTTGCCCTAAGAGTAGCTACATGCGCTACTGGAAAAAAGCATTAGGAGGACTTTGACAATCCCCAATGCCAGGGGGTGAACAAAGTTGCCGGTAGGCAACTTTGCTCCAAAAGTAACTACATGCGTTACTTGAGATCAATATTTAATTGGCAACAATGCCCCTATGCTACGAGTTGAACAAGATTGTAGACATACAATTTTGCCCGAACACAGTGATTACCCAGAAGAAGTATTCTGAACAACTATCCGTTTGACAAGCTCCCGCTTCTTCAGAAAAGGGGGGAGGGGGGAGGAGAATACATATATGAACATATCAAGCAACATGCAGAATGCAAAGTGTGACGAATGCAAAGAAAGATCATAGATAAGAGCAACTGCAAGAAAATTTTCCAAGCAAAGTGATCAAGATGCACGATATGCATAAAGGCTTACGGGCTACAAATTGTAGCAAAAACCTTGTATTAGAAATTACAAAGAAATCACCCTACGCAAAGAGGTTGTTCACCACTTCATTTCCTGCCAACTTTCCCTGAAGACTAAGGAGCCCAACCTTCGAGGCAACATTCTCCTATGGCGGAGGGTAATATTAGGAACAGAGGTGTCCTTGATCAAAGGCATGTCTCTCATTGTGGAGCTGGAGGTGCCTGTACGAGAAATATTGTAGAAAGAAGTTTCCATGATGGTCGAGTCAAAATCAAGAACAAAACGGAAAGCAAGTTTTCTAGTGCAAACTTGCACCATATAGATCTGGTAATCCGGTCCGGAAGGAAGATCGTTCAAGTTAGCCGCTCCCTTCCGAACAAAGGTGTGAATGGTACGGCCGAGATCGTGCAGGAAAGCTTTCTCTTCCTCAGTCGTAGCGAGAAGCTTACGGAGGGAATCTATCTGTACTTTAGCGTTGGCAAGAATGGCCACCAACTTCTCACACTTAGCCTCCAGAATGAAAACTTGGAGCAGGGCTTTGGCTAGCCCTTCATTCTTTTCATGAGAGGAAGCCGAGAAACCCTCTCTTCTCCTTTCTTTTGCTTCGGCCAAGAAAGTGTCAGCCTAAGAAGAGCGAAATAAGAAACTTTGACAGATAATGATGGAAATTCTATTTTTCAAAGGCATAAAAATAGGGGAAAATATCAAATATGTATCAGAGCACGGCCCGTGAAACTATGGGTGGCCTCTGTTAAAAATTCAGTCATTTGAGACCTCTTGGATGAGTTGATCAAGTGGCAAAACAAAGCCACGCATCAAGAACCTTCTGTTGGAAGTCAGAGAAACAAAGAGATGAACCTCAAGCTGGATGGAGAATCGCTTGGTTGACACAGCAGGAACGTTGCTTCCGGAGACTTTGATAAACTTCCTCCTTTTGGATATTAGAAGAAGAAGACAAATTGGTCATCGCCCGACTATGATTCCTAGTGCACAATCTTTTTGAAAAAAGACATGCAGGAGAAGCAGGAGCAAACCCACTGAGCAAGGGCGTTTTCCTTGGAACCTTGTTCCATAGGAGAATCACTAGCACATTCCCCTCAGACAAGTTAGTCTCTGGCTTGGGGAACATGAGTAGGGTAACCAATCTCGGAGTGGAACCCACTATCATGACATCATTGTCATTAGCAACACTTCGAGTTGTTCTCAACTACTCCACGACTGTCAAAAGAAAAGCATTGGAGTCATCACATTTCTGGATAAGTATGCAGAAAAGGCTAAATTCAATCATGAATCAAAACAACCACCTACTCGTTTCGTGGGTCGGAGATTAGCGAGAAAAAAGAGCCAAACTGAAAATACGCCAAGGCAGAAGAGTCCATAAGGAGACCCTGAATATTGAAGTTTTTCATGGAGTTAAGACGAACACTCAATTCCTTCATGAATGTGTGACTGATGCGATATGGAATGTCATGTCATTGAAAAAGTGGAATACGCAGAGGCGGAGAAAGAAGATACTCCAACTACTTAAACCTCATTCGGATAGGCAAGGTTGCCTCGACGGAATGTTACTACTGAAAATTCCTCACTTGACCTTGTCAAGTTTCCTCTTTCCAGACTTGAGGGGGGAGGAGTTGATGGGACACCTTTTGTACATCTTGGTTGCCTAGAAGGCAACCTTGCTTCAGCAGTCTAAGTGCTCATCTGCCCTGAAGGCAACCTTGCTTTAACACTCTTAGTGTTGGGGAAACATGCCCCGAGGCATGGAAACTTGACTTGAGGGAAGGTTTCTTCGCTGGAAACTTGTCCGGAGGGAAGGTTACCTCGTTGGAAATTTGTCCGAAGGAAGGTTACCTCAGGGTAACACTGCCCACTTATACTTTATCGACAGTTGATCTTGTCACAGCCCGAAATCCAATGTGTAGGAACGACCAGAATGATTAATACACAAGAAACATTAGTAATTATCAACATGTTTGCAAAGAACTATCAAATACACAAGCATGATTAATTTACATTGGCTTCAAAATATAATAAGTGTTTTGGAAATCCAAGTCATGCATAATTGAAAGACAAACAGGGGATTGTTTCGAGCACATAGCTCATAATAACGAAATGCAAACATGCAATCAAAATCAACAGACTAACAGTGTTGCAGCGCAACACAAACATCAACATCAAGTTCGAAGGCTATATGTATAAAGACACATAACCTCAAGCCAAACTTCCAAAATAGATTTATATTAACAATGAGTTGCTCAAGCACACTACGACCTCTTCATCTGAGCTAACCTGCACGTTTTAGAAATAACATGCAGGGCGTGAGTACTTCGTACTCAGTAAACACATACCAAAAACATTTGAAACTCTGCTCATTAGAGCTATATGATTAGATTTGCCTCTTTTTGTTGTATCACAAGGGTTAAATATATAATCGTTTAAAAACAGTTTACCATTTGTGACAGCCATAAAACATTTTCGTTTTGTAAATCGCCTGCGCAGGCTAAGCTTATATCTTATGTATGAATCAAACTACAACTTATATTTCTGTGGTGTCAAGAAGTAGGCCTCCTCTTTAAACACCGTGACCGGCCCAACTGAAGCAAGACTCACAGTCACCTTAACTAATGCATGCATTGTCCCGTATCTTACAGGACCTTTATCCCGTGCGTCCACATGACCTTTATCCCGTGCGTCAATAGGACCTTAATAACTTTAACACGTAGATGATTCCATACCAAAATATTTAAAACTCAGGCAAGTCAATCAATTTGAAAAGTGCACGTAATACATAAATAATACAAGCATTCATCATTTGATTTTAGTTCAGAAAGCCCACATGACTTCTGGTATATTGGGTTAAGGTTGCTTACTTTATGCTTCCCAACTACTCGTTAGTCCCGCTCGGCCCTTCATTAATAACATCGAATAAGATCGAGTTTAATTACTCGAAAAACGTAAAATAGACTTAGGGCTCGGTTGAAGGACTTCTACTTGACTCGGGTTTTTCTTAACTTATTTAAACTTTTCGATATCTTCATCGATTTCTCGTTCTTCACTTATCATCTTTACTCGGTTACTATTTAAATCTCAACTTGCATTATCATTTCTAGAAAATAATATTATAATATTTCACGCAAAACGAGAAGTTACTATTCATCTCGTCTTATACTTCTCAAGTTCTCGAGTTATATAACATCATTTCTCAACTATTATCATCACAAATCATTCACATCAAACTTTCACATCAACAGTCAACTATTCACTTTATACTCAAACATCTACATCAAACTCAAACATTTATCAATGAGCAAGCATTCACGTCATATAAATGATTAACTTCTTAAGTAAGTAGGTAAATATAATCCTACTTAATCACATAATTTCAATCAAATATTGAAACTTCAGAAATACGTCACATCTTAAACACAATCATTTAATGGCTCATTATTGCTCGACTTTTAGCTTTTAAAACTTTATAATTTTAATATCTTAACGAAAATCATTTCGTTAAATTCAAATAATAATAATCATTTTTAAATTTAATATTCAAACTTCTACTTCGTATTTCTTAACTTCAAAATACGTCATCATTTTCCTCATACGTACTCATATACGCATACAGTCTCAACTTAATACTTTAATAATAATTATTTAATCTTTTTTTTATTTTAAAACTCAATTTTCGTTTTATTTAATCAAAACTCGGTTTTTCTTTTAAAAACTTCTCTGCTCAATAACTTCTACGTTGTAACTCCCTTTTTAAGTGATTCAAAAAGTAAACTTGCTTATTTATACTCAAATATCATCATCAAATCACTTAACACATCATATAACATCAATAACTCAACATCAAAGTATTTTAAAACTTAATATCATCATTTTCTCATATAATCTATTTATTTAATCGTTTTTTTAACTTCTATTATTTTTCTCTTTACTCGATTAACATCTCATCACATCAATTAGACATCAAAGCACACTTAAGAGCATAAACATTACTTAAAATTCACATCACTCAAACATTTTTATTTTTAATGGAATTAATTCATTAAATCAATATTCTATCACTTTGAATACTATTTCTTCAATAATATTTTTTTTAACTTCTCGTTTGAAATAAACGAACTCAAATACGAACATCTTAAGTCTTAACTCTTATTCTCAAGTATATGACTTTTAATATATCATCTTATAGAGAATTTCATCTTCTTTTGTTTTATTTCTCTTTTTATCCTCAAATATTAATATTATCATTATTAATATTCTACCTCTCTTTATCTATAGTATCAATCTCATACATTACATCCACTTATTAACATTCTAACATCAACATCTACAAAGAAATATCTTTCTTTGTGTAATTAAACTCATATTTTCATTTACTTCTTTTTCTCATTATTTCTTTTTATTATATATATATATTGATTTTTATTCAAGAAATTTCATAAAATTTCATTTTCTACTTAAATCACTCAAAATATACTCAACATCTCATTTATCTCTCAATTTTATTTTTATCTAATGAAATTCCTCAATATTATATATATATATATATATATCATTTTCGAAATAAAAATAATAAAAATAATTATTTTCAATTTTTTTATAACATCTTCAAATCTTCAAATTTCTCTTATGAACATGAAGAACATATCTTCAAAAACTTATATTAAACTCAAGAACATCATATTTATTTTTATACCTATTTTTCTTCGAATTTTCTTCCAAAAATTCCATAAAAATTATTAAAAATTATATTTCTCATTTTTCTCAATTTCCGTGCTTGTAACTCATTCAAAAATTCATCTAACACATCTTAACATCATCATCATCAATATCATCATATTTTATTAAAATCTTCAAAAATTCATTTTTCTCAAAATGATGCATATTTCGAATTTTTCAACAAAAATCACAAAATTCATATTTTGTCTTATAAACACATCTAGATCATATTTTCATATATAATCATGCTCATAAACATCATAAACATCATAAATTTCATAAATCATCATTTATTCATATTTATTCTATTATTATTCGAATAAAATCACTAAAAATCCAATAAATTCACCAAAAATTCTCATAATCACATATATGCATATAAATCACATGAAAAATCATAATAAGCATATATCATCATCATATCATCAAATAATCATCAAAACTCGTCAAGAAATTATTTTCTCCTATTTTTCTTCTTTTAGTCGATTTAGGGCTTTTAGCATACTTAGGTTCTTTTATCTTGTTATACCCAAAATCAATTTTTAAACCTCTTGTTGATCATCGTACCATCATCATCGATCCTAAGGTTTGCCTAAACGTAAAGTAAATAATGCGTATTTTTTCTTTCTCATCACACTTATACATATACATATCTTAAGATAAATGAATAAAAATCATACTTAAAATTAAATTAAACTCCTCCTTGGCTTGGTAGTAAACTCGATGGATTAGAGGATTGAAGGATGATAGATTTTACTTTCTTCCTTGCATCAAAAGATATACAAGGTGTAAGAATCAAAACTTCAAAAATAAGGATCAAATCCTTACTTGAAAAGCTAAGAAAAATCGATGGTTTTGGAGAAGAAAAGAGAGGGTTTCTTAGCTTGATTCAAGCTTGAATGAAAGAGATGAAGATGATCACTTACTTTTCTTGATGATCTTGGAGGTTGAAGTGATGAACTACGTCAAAATCCTCAAAGCTTCATGCATGGATTCATCAAAGAAGTGTTGTATGTATATATGTGTGTGTTTGCCGAGGAGATGAAGGAAAAGAAGAGAGAATGAGTTGATGTTTGCTGCTGCTCGATGTGAAGGAGAAGGAAGAGCTACTGCTGTTCTTACACTCGACGGTAGAGGTGGAGAAGGGAGGAAAGGCTGCTCCTCTTGCTTCTCACGATGGAGATGAAGATAAGATGAAGGGTGGCTACAAAACTTCTTCTTCTCGGCAGTACATGGAACAAAGGGAAGCTTATGTTGTTTTCTTATGCTTCTCGGCAGCAAGAGAGAGAGTTGAGGGAGTATTTCTTACGGTAGAGAGAAGGAAAGATGATAGAGATGAGAGGTTGATGATATTATGGAATAAGCGGATGCATCTAAGATATGGAAAGATTAGAGAGAGAGAGGGGATCTTGAGAGATTGGAGTGAGAGAGGGAATAAGATGTGTTGTCACCTTGAGAGGGAGAGTAGCCTCCACTCTCTCAAGTGAGAGTGTAATTAGGTTTGGGGCTACTATTGAGGATAAACATGAAGATTATGACTGCTAATTATACCCGGTTAATAAATTTTCAGGTAGAAAATATCTCCGTTATTTTATTTTATTCCCTCAAATATTTAATATCTCTTCTCGTCTCTTTTCCGACGTCAAAATTCTCTCTAATTCATTTTATATCTCCCAAAATAATTTAAGGAATCCAATTATCTAATTTTTATGTCAAGATTCCTTCTAACGAATAAGTTCATAAAATCTGTTCGACTAAACAAGTCGTTAAGCAATTTATTTTTAAACTTCACTCAAATGATTTCGGAAAATTCTCCGACTTATCTCAAAAGTTTTAGAATTAATTCTAGATTTCAATGAAACTAATTAGACTAAATTCGGAGTCGGTCGATGAATAGTGATTTCTCGGTTTACGTAACTATTCTTCTAAATTTCAAAGTTCTCAGAAAAATCCGAAATTCATACTCAAGCTCATACTTATATAAATAAGCTCAAACAATGTATCACATACTCGATTCAAATAATCAAAACGAGAAAAATCTCATCAAAGCACATAATGACATTTTCGTCATTTCACAGAAAATTTTATTTTCGCGAAAATTTTAGCACTCAAAACTCATCATATAGGCATATTATCTCATTCAATACGCTGTTAATGATTTAGGAAGGTTCGGGGTATTACAGGTCTAAAGTATAGTACGGATTTGCCTTCTCGAGACATAAATATCCTATGACAGACGTCGGTACCGACCATCACATCACCTAAAGTAGAGAAGTTTCCCCAATCAAAGACGTTTGGGAGACTTCCCAAGTCTCCCCGAAATGACTAAAATACCCTTATTTTTACATGTATATATACAGATTTCACTGCATATCAGCAGGTATCATCTTCATTATCACGTTCATTACCTCTGATAAACGATAGAACTCGTTGAATTCTCTCAAACTTTCGTATTCTACACACACTGACTTGATCGTCGGAGACGCGACGCCGGCATACAACCCGGCGTTCCGTTTTGCAGGTCGGAACTCGAAGGATAAAACCATGTGGAGAAGCTCTTCCTACCTTTCATCTTCGACACCAGGTATTATTATGTGTTAATGATTCTTAAACATCGGTATGTTTAAGGGTTACAAATCTCGATCACATCACATTCCATCATCAAACCATCTCAAATCCCAAAACCAACAAAGGAAATTAGCTAGACATGAATGAAATAAAAGCAAAACAAGGGGAAATTGATTGCATAATTGAAATACTAAGAACCCAATGATGAAATCTTCAAATAGTCTTTAAATCCAACCTTATCCAACTAATACAATGTAAATCAAATGTTTAGAACCCTAATTGGAAACTTTTTGAAGAGGAATCTAAGCTAGAGAATAAATCATACACGTTTTGGGCTGAGCTCCCATATATATATGAAGGAAAAAGTGCTAGAGGATGATAAAAATGCAAAAAGGGCAAAATCGTTCACTTTTGGACGAAAAAGGTGAAATCGGGGGTCCAAGTCCATCAAATCGGCAGTTCTGACGAAGCGCTGTCGTTACACTCTTCGCACAAATAATATTTATAAACACCTCTTGCCCAACAAGGTAGTAGTCAGCGGCAAGTGGGGTCGAACCCAAGGGACTCAGCGTAATCTGCTTTTCAGGTAGAACTCAACAAAAGGGATTTTGATTATAACTCAATAACCTGTAACTTAACAAGTAAAATTATCAAATAACAAAATATGTTTGGATTGGGTTTCGAATCAGTGATCCTAATTACTCTTCACTCGTTCATTGGTGCAAGGATATTCAATTAACTGATTTTATCACTTGGTTTAATATAAAGATTAGTTTATACCCTAAGGTCACGAAGTCACGATATAAACACACTTAGTCTGTATCTATCCAGTTTTACAGATCTTGACCAGAAGGCAAGATCTCCTCTCTTGATCAATAAAGTCACGAAGACACTTCAGTAACGATGTTGTCCAACAGGCATTAAGAATAAACAGACCCAAGACAGCTAAGAGGTAGGTCAATACCGACTGCTCTCCAACACCCTTTACCTTCTTGGGCACGAAAGACACTCTCGTGTTAATCCCAATTTCTGTGAATGACTTAATCTCAATATCTAGATGGTGATCAATCAACTTTCAATATCAATTAAGTCTAGAATTAATCCTAGTGTTTCGGGAACAAAATCAATTAACGAACTCACACAATTAGACCTCACAAGTTTAGAACGAGTAATTAGAATCACTTCATCTACATCCAACCCAAACAATAAACTTAGCTAGACATAATAATAAACATAAACACAAAATATATAAAGAAAAACATACTTAACATAAAACTGGAAACGGGTTGCTGCCCAAAAACATAGTCAGCAACTAAGGTCTTGGCTTCAAGCCAACAACTAAACGAAAGCAATAAATATGAAATAAAAGTAAATTGCCCGTAGGACTTGTTTCTTCCTCACTTCCTCTCAACTAAGAATAAAAATCGGCACACAATACATAATGGAGCCGGCCATATATATAGGCGATGGAAATTAGGGTTTAGGGAAGTTTCCTTGTTGATGAAGGACTCTTCCACGCATATCACATTCGCCCTTTCTCTTCATGCATGCATGATTCTTCCTTCCTTGCGTGGTAGTATCTTCTTGGATTAGGCTCAGCTCGAATAAGGAAAGAAAGATCCAATCCTTATCCTCTTCCTTGAAGGAAAAGAAAAATCTGCTGCTAGTCCGACTCGCATCTTGCCCACGATGTCTGCATCCTGAATTGCTTCCTGTGTTGACCAAGATCCTGGCTCCTCCGAGTACTCTGTCTGTTGGCTTAAAGAATACGGGGAGGTACTTCCTGACTTGTAGAATGGATATTTTGATGTTGCCCAACTACAAGCTTCCAGCCCTATGCCCATTTGCATCGTATCACCATCTCAGCATCTCAACAACAGATTTTCCATCGAATTTGCCCAACATCCCACCTGTTCTTCCCTGCACACCATCTCTCGACTTTGTGTCCTCCCAGACACACTTTGACTCGATAAAGACTAAGAAACACAAGAAAAACTCAAGAAAAGATGGACACAAATATGGGTTCATCACACCCACACACTTGAATTACACTTGCCCTCAAGTGTATGGTTGCAACTTACCTAAGACTCAAACACAGAAAAGACAAAACAAAAAACACAGACTCAAAAGATCAGCTCATGCACATGTTAGTCAAAACAGAATATGTAATCAGACATTGCCATCAAATAGGTCAAGATAGAGTTATTGGGCAACAAAGATATCCTCACCAGCACTCATCTCTCAAGTGTATACGCTCTTGACCAAAATCAACAATGTTTCTCCTTAGGCTTGCCTGCCCTCTACATCTCTACTCCTTTGAACAAAATCGAACTACTTATCTTTAGGTCTTAAATGGGTTGTTATGTGGCCTAAGGTAAAAGGTAGGAAAATTTAGGAACTGGCTAAGTCAAGAACTAGGTTCTTGGGCAACAGATTGCCCTTGATTCCTTACTCCTCTTCATCTAGCACACTTATTTTTTTTTCTTATTTTTTCTTTTTTCAACACCTCTAACTTAGGTGATAATGCCCAGTAAGTGCTACCCAACATTCCCTTCCATCTCTTGCTCTTCTAGACCTGAGTTCTTGACCGGGAAGGCTTAAAATTCAGGCTTCTATAAGTAAATAGAAAGAATACGATCCAAGCTCAAGGAGGCTAATCAAAGGATAAATGTCAAGGAAGGGAATTTTTTGGCCATAGGCTTCTTTAAACAAAAATGCCTAATTCATGTAGTTCAACTAAGTTTCATGAAGCTTTAATAAGAGATGCATGCAAGTTCTAGATCAACAAATGTTAACTGGTCATTATCACTCAAGAAAGAAAGCAATGCTGCACATGTATATAGCATTTTAAAAGCTCAAATCCTCACAATTAATGCCCAACATCTCATTCCGTCATACTTATTTACATACGGCATCATCTATAAACCTATTCCAACTTATCATGCCAACATACTGATCAACAACTAAAACAAACTTTAAAAAAAAAAAACTTAAACTGACTCCCCAACACCCATACGGCAAAGTGGGTAAACTGTTGGGCAACAAACAAACAAACATAAAACAAACTGATTCAACATTTAATTACTAACAGACTGAGATGGAAACTTTAAGGTCTTCACTACACAATTTGCTAGGCAAATTGTGGGTGAAGACAATAAGAACACCCTCTCGACTAACATCACAAAAAATACAAAACAAGACTTAACAGCAAAAACACAAAAAAAAAACCTAAACTAACATAAAAGGGAGGAACATAAGTCAAAGAGAAGATTCAGGTGAATACCTGAATCCTTGGTGTGCAAAGAATACTAGTTGGGTATCCCTTATCTCGGTCAACAACTTCTCCATATTGTCCAGTCTGGTCTCGATCTCGATGTTGGATAGCACCGCTGCGTTGGTGCTTGCCTCCTCCTTCTTGTCCAAGGGTGGTCGCCTGGTGGATTTTGGCATGCTGTAGTCAACAAACACGTATCTGCCATTTCTCAGCTTAATATCGTTCATCTTCTTCAAGGCAGCTTCTCCCAGCTTGTTGACCACCATCATCGGCTTCCCTTTCAGCTCATCGTAGACCCCAACTCCATTTGCAAAGGCCGTCACGAAGTGGCCACAAGTGCATCCCAACGCCTGCTTTGCCAACACTGTCTTAAGTTGCTCTCCAAGAAACGCCGCGAAATTGACCTTGGTCTTGGTGTGCATACACCACAGTAAGTACCGCTCCTTGTTGCTCAAGTTGTTTCCGCTATCGTTCTTGCCATACAAGTTGTATGCAAGGATGTGATGGCAAAGCCTAAGGACGTGAGTCTTCAGCTCGGTTCCCTTGTTGTTGGCCCCGTAGTACGGCGTTCCATTCCCGATCTCCTTCCACTGCTCCTCATAAGCCACATCTCTTGGGGGTGGCACCATGGTCTTGACTTCCATGAACACCTTCTTGGTCAAATCCCTCAAACTCACCATCCCCAGTATCTGATTCAGTGCACTCACTTGGAAGTTATACTTCTCGCCCAAAAGCGAGAAGGAGATCATGCTCACCCCATTCTCGGGATCACTTGTTATCGCCGCCGTGCTGTATACCTCCTTAACTTGCTCCTCATAGACCTCCACAAGCCATTCCAAAAGCTTCTTCCAGCCTATCCCCTCAAACAGCTCCCTAACTTCCTGGGCAACACCCAGGTTCTCGTAGAGTTTGAAGTCAAGAACCCTGGGTGCTGTCACCTTCCATTCTCTGGGCTTCCTGCACATCACCACTGTGGGGCCCTTCCTCTTCTTCTTGTTCCTGCCACTTGCTGGGGTAGACTGGTCAACATCCACTTCCTCACCAACATCGTCCCCTGCTTCTTCTTCCTCACTAACCTTTGACGGAGTCTCGACGACTGTTCCTTTTGAGATCGACGGTTGGAAGGAGCCGGAGTCTGAAGCAACAGTCTTGTGCTTCTTCGCTGGACTTTCCTTGGCCTTGGTCTTCGCCTGCACCAACGCCTCCGCTGCCAGTCTTGTCGCCACTTGGTTAATGGCTTCATCCACATCATCCTCATCGCCATTGTCGTCTTCTCCCTCATCACCTTTCTCTTCCTCTTCGTCCTCACCGTCGTCTTCTTCCTCTGCTTCTTCCTCTAATTCATCTTTCTCAAACGCTGGCTTAGACTGAGTTTCCTCCTCCGTCTACTTCGCCGCCTCTTCAATCAAACTGGAGTTTTCATCGCTCATTAGCAATGTCGCATCGACCGGAGGGCTTTTTGGCGCGGTGTGGTAATTTCACGGTTTTGATCAACAGAGGGGTTGGTGGATTCCATGGGTAATTTTCTCTTGGTGGTGGTTTTGGGCTTTGTGGTGGCGGTGGTAAGGTTGTTGGTGGTGAGATCAATGCTGGTTCTGATGGGGATTTTGTTCAACTTGTTTCTTGGGCGAGTGGACACCATAGTAGGGGTTTCGGAGGTTTTGATGGGGAGAGAGAAGAGAGAAGAAGAGAAGTTGCAGACTTGAATTTGAAATCGGGTAGTGGGGGTATAGACGTGGTAGGGTGATTTTAATAGGCGCGTAGTTTTAGGGGTACAGTAACCGCCTTGAACAGTCGTTGACCAACGACTTCGTTCTTGCCCAAAACCTCTGCTCCACTCCCACAGTGTCTTCCTTTATCGTGGATCCTGATCTACAACTTGCATCTTGCTCAACATCTCCTGCACACTTAAAAACACAAATACACTCCGGAAACAAACTTTGCCCTATGGTTAGACTCGAACATAAAATGTTTCAAAATAAAATACTTAAAACATAAACTAACTAATTTACACTAATTTTTTTGGATTTTCATAATTTTACGATTTTTTTGGATTTTCATATTTTTACGAAAATAAAAAATAAAAGAAAAGAAATAACGAAAAATTAAAAACTAACCAGGTTGCCTCATGGACAGCGTCCCGTTTAAGGTCTTAGGCACGACACCCCCTCCTTAGAAGTCAGAGGTCCTCCTCGACAAGAAACCCAGATGGTTCCCCCTCAACAAACTATTCTTGCCCAAGATAGGCCTTCAAGCGCTGGCCATTCACTTTAAAAATCTTTCCGTTCTTGGATCCTTGATCTCAACAGCTCCATTTGGTAATTGAGCTTGAACTTCATAAGGTCCTGCCCACTTGGTCCAGAGCTTCCCTGAAGATAGCCTGAACCGAGTTTGATAAAGCAGCACTTGTTGCCCAAAATGAAACTCTTTTTCTTTAATCAAAAGGTCGTGGGTCTTCTTCATCCTTTCCTTGTATAGACCGACATTATCATAGGCTTGGAGCCTGATCTCGTCGAGTTCCTGGATCTTGAGCTTCCTTGATTCACCTGCCTCGTTCCAGTTGAGGTTGAGTTAGGCAACAGTCCAATGTGCTTGATATTCCAGCTCCACGGGCAAGTGACATCTCTTGCCATAGACCATGCGATAAGGGGACATGCCAAAAGGTGTCTTAAAGGTAGTCCTATACGCCCACAAGGCATCATCGAGGCGCATACTCCAATCCTTCCTTGTTGTCCCCACGGTCTTCCTCAAGATCGTTTTAATAATTCTTTTAGAGTATTCAGCTTGTCCATTGGCTTGTGGGTTGTAGGCTGTTGACATGCGATGAGTAACTCCATACTTCTTGAACAAGGCGGTCACCGTCGCGTTGCAAAAATGAGAACCTTGATCACTAATGATAGCTTGAGGTACCCCAAACCTATTGAAAATTTGAGTTCTCAAAAAATTAGAGACGACCTTTGAATTATCCTTGTATGAAGCACGAGCCTCTTCCCACTTCGAGACATAGTCCACTGCCAATATGATGTACTTGTTGCCTTTGAAACTCGGCAATGGTCCCATAAAATTCATGCCCCATATATCGGACACTTCCACGGGCAAGATCAGGATCATGGGCATCTCGTTCCTTCTTGTGATGTTGTCTTCCCTTTGGCATTTCTCGCACATCTTGACCCACTTATAACAATCCTTAAACAATGTTGGCCAATAGAAGCCACACTCCAAAATCTTCCTTGCAGTACGTTGGTGCCCAAAGTGTCCTCCACATTCCTTGTTGTGACAGTGCTCAAGAATGCTTCTTTGCTCTTTGTCCTCGACACACCTCCTTATTATCTTATCCGCACATTTCCTCCATAGATATGGCTCGTCCCAAATGTAGAAATGACTCTCATGTTTAAGCTTATTCCTCTAATAACGCTCAAGATCGGAGGGGATCTCTCTAGTCACCAAGTAATTCACGATATCGCATACCATGGTTCCTCTTGGGCAAGACTCAGGTGCTCATCGGGAAAGGTCTCCTTGATCGGCACCCCATCGTCTGGCTGGAGGATTAGACTTAGGTGGTCGGCAACTTGATTCTGGGCACCACTCTTGTCTTTGATCTCTATGTCAAATTCTTGCAACAAAAGAATCCATCTAATCAATCTTGGCTTGGACTCCTTCTTGCTCAATAAGTACTTCAGCGCCGCGTGGTCTGTGTATACTATGGTCTTACCTCCAAGCAAATAGGATCTGAACTTCTCAAAGGCGAAGACAATGGCCAACAACTCCTTCTCCATAGTGGCATAGTTACATTAGGCTGGGTTCAACGTCTTGGATGCGTAATAGATGACATAGCTCTCATTTCCGCGTTTTTTCCCAAGAACTCCTCCTACGACATAACCACTGGCATCACACATTAACTCAAAAGGCATCCCCCAATCCGGAGGTTGGATAATGGGAGCTGTGATCAAGTTCTCCTTCAAGGCATGGAACGCCTTCTTACAATCTTCATTGAACTCCCATGGTACTTCATTTTGAAGTAGTCTCGTCATTGGTTAGACGATCTTAGCAAAGTCCTTGACAAATCTTCTATAGAATCCAACATGCCCTAGGAATCCTCTTAGCTCCTTCACCAATCTTGGGTAGGGCAACTTGGGAATAATGTCGATCTTGGCCTTGTCCGCCTCAATTCCTTTTCCTGAAATGACATGCTCCAAAACGATTCCCTTTCTTACCATGAAATGGCATTTTTCATAATTCAACACAAGGCTCTTCTCAACACATCTCTTCAAGACTCGATCCAGGTTGTTGAGACATGATTCAAAGGTCTTGCCATAGATAGTAAAGTCGTCCATGAAGACTTCGATACACTCTTCAAGAAGGTCTGAAAAGATGTGCATCATACACCTTTGGAATGTCCCTGGTGCATTGCATAACCCGAACGGCATCCTCCTATAAGCAAATGTGCCAAATGGGCATGTAAAGGTGGTCTTACCTTGATCCTCGTCAGCAACCCAGATCTGCATGTAACCAGAATAGCCGTCAAGAAAGCAGTAATAGTCATTACCAGCTAACCTCTCAAGCATTTCGTCGATAAAGGGCAAAGGAAAATGATCCTTCTTCGTCTTTCGGTTAAGCTTTCGGTAATCTATACACACTCGCCATCCGGTTTGTAATCTTATGGCCACCATCTCGTTTTTGTCGTTCTCAACAACTTGGATTCCTGACTTCTTGGGCACCACGTGCACAGGGCACACCCACCGGCTGTCAGACACGGGGTATATGATCCCCAAGTCAAGAAGCTTAAGTATCTCCTTCATCACTACTTCTTTCATGGCTGGATTCAATCTCCGTTATGGATCTCTTACGGGGGCAACATCCTTCTCAAGCAAAATGTGATGAACACAGTCCAAAGGGTTAATGCCCTTGATATCGGCCAACGTCCACCCTATTGCCTCCTTATACTTGCTCAGCACCTCCCCAACTCTAACCTCCTCCATGCTCAATAACTCAGATGATATGATCACGGGCAAGGTCTCGTTCTTGCCAAGATATATGTATTTCAGGTGCTTGGGCAAAGGTTTCAATTCCAGAAGAGGAGCCTTTTGCAGTGATGGCACCAACCTGTCCTCCTGACGTCAATTCAAGGATATTGAGTGGTTCAAATCCCCGAGGCTGCATGTTGCCCGGAATCCTTGCATAACTGCATTCTTCCACATCTGCTGGTTCCTCGTTCTGGGCAAGATCCCCTTCTGTCGGCAAGCTGGCATCCTCCTCAAGAACTGTTTGTTGCCAAAATTCCTCTACTAACTCTTCAGTCTCATCATGCGGTAACTCCTCAATTTCCTCATCAAACTCGTCTTTGTCTTTATGGAAGTTTTTAGGAGTGTTGTCCTCTAACTCCTCATCCGTCCCATAGTCTTCATCGGTGGAGTCGAAACTATGTCCATGGACTGACTCCTCCCAGAAGTCTTTACCACTTTCGTACTCATCACCTTCATAAAACTCCAACAAGGCACCATCATCCTCAATATCCCCTTCTTGGTCGAGATCCAGGTCAAGCCCCTGTATTAAATTGAGCTCTTTCTGACCTGCGTCCTCGTCATCTTCTAAGAAGCAACTTAAGCTATTCAATGTCTCCATTCGTCGACGACATGTATTGAGGGTATTGAGGTGTTCTAGGGCATCATCCTGATTTTGCCTCTAAGCGTCAAACTCGACGACTTCTCCAGCTACTTGAACTGTCAACCTCCCAGTGTCACAATCGATTTTGGTACAGGCCGTCCTCAAGAACGGCCTTCCGAGTAAGATCACTGGGTTCTTGATTGCCTTCTTTCCCATGTCAAGAACATAGAAGTCGGTTGGGAATAGAAGATCTCCCACTTTGACCAACACGTCCTCCAACACTCCATCGGGGTAGACAGTGGATAAATCCGCTAATTGGATGGTGACACGTGTGGGGGAAAGAGGTCCAAAACTCATTTCGTCGAACATGGCTCGTGGCATCACATTTATCGAAGCTCCTAAGTCAAGCATCGCCTTGGGTATTGACGTAGTACCAATCGTGCATGGGATGGAAAACATGCCAGGATCCTTCTTCTTGATCGGAATGTGGGAATTCATTAGTGCTGACACATTCTCCACATGGAAACTGGCATTATCTGGGTATTTTGTCTTCTTTAAGAACATTTCTCGCAAAAAATTTTGCACACTTTGGCATGGATTGTAACGCCATCAATAGGGGCAGGTTGATTTCTACTTTCTTGAACACCTCCATCATGTCCTCCAACTCCTTCTGATCACGTTCGCGGGCAAAACGTCTTGGATATGGGATCTTGGCCTTAGTAGTGTGAGGTACGGTCCTCTTGGCCAAAGTCTCTGCTTCCCTCTCAGCTTTCAAAGACTCCAACATCACGTCATCTTTATCAACTCCTAGCTTAGATCTCTCCATCTTCACGTAATCAAACAAGGCTTCATCCTCCTCATTATCAAAGACGGGTTTCTTGTTGGCCTTTATCCCTTCTTCACGCTTTGCCTTTAGCTCTTCGTAGATGTCATTGATATCTCCTGAGCTCATCTTCATTTCCTCTACTCGAGCTGGTTCTTTGGGTTTGGTCTTGGGAAACATCTTTGACAAGTCCTTACCACTTCGCAAAGTCACAACATTGACTTGCTCCTTGTTGACCTCCACTTGGGCAGGAAGCCTTCCGCTCTTGTCATCTACAAGCTTTGATAAGGTTTGATTTATATGAGTCAATTGAGCTTGAAGGTTGTTCGATTGACCTCGACTTTCCAATTGAAAGTTCTCAAAATCCCTCCTAAACCTTTGGTTCTCATTGGTAAACCTATCAATGGTCTCCTTCATGAACTCTGTCTTTGCTGGTTCTCGATGTGGAGGCACATAGTTGTTCTGCTGTTGAGGTTGTTGTTGAGGTGGAGGCACATACTGCTGCTGAACAGGTTGCTGCAGTTGTTGGTGGGCAGGAGGCATTTGATAATGGTTGTTGCCATATCTCAGGTTCTCGTGCTGATTCTGCCTATAGCCATAGTTGTTGCCATAGTTGCTATTATTGCCATATTGGAACCTTTGTTGCCCACAGCCTTGCTGGTTATGATCTATTGCATTTACCTCTTCTCCTTCTTCTACGAACCAACTGGGACATTTTGAGGTGATATGTGATGTTGCCTGAAATACCTCACATCTCTTCACAGCTCTTTGAACTTCCTTGCCATCTACCTTCTTCTTCAAATCCTCCATTTGGCCAGACATCTTGGTCATGAAGTCTTTCATGGTACTGGCCAAGTTGTCCTGATTTCCTTTGTTGCCTTCATACCCCCCTCTTGGGATATCATCTTCATCTAGTGATTGTTCAGCCATGGCGGCTTTTTTCTTGAACACTTCAGATGGTAGTTGATCGACTATTGCTCCTCCATACGCTGCAATTATGTATTTCCTCTCTGATGCCCTTAATCCCTTCAAGAAATGCTCGATCAAATCAATATCCTCGATTCGATGTTGAGGACATCTTGCCAGCAACTTCTTGAACCTTTCATAATAGTCATATAATGACTCATTTCCCCCCATCTTAATCGATGAAATGACATTTCTCTCACTTTGTATCGGGCCAACGGGTATATATTTGTCAAGAAAGGCCTGCTGCATTTTGTTCCATGTGTCGATGCTTCCCTCTGGCAAGGTGTAGAGCCATTCACGTGCTCCGTCAAGAAGTGAGAATGGGAACGTGAGTAGCCTTACGCAGTCAGGAAAGGTATCTTGGGCAGCATCTTGGTTTCTCATAACTTCAGCATCGTTGTTATTTCGAACAACTTGTCTATCCCCATTGTTTCTGGCAGTAGTGGCATTGTTCCTTACTGTGCTGATCGCCATCTCGAAGTTTTGAAGATGGGTTTGGGGGTCTTCTTCAGGATGATCACTGAATTTGGGCAGTATGTGTATCAACGAGTGCTTGAGCTCCCAATTGCCATTGATGGTGGGCAACTGGATACTTGATAGTCTGATTCCCTTATTGTCAGGGAACATGATCTGACGGATGGTTCTCTCTGGCTTCCTGCCATGGTTGTTGATGTCTCTTCTTTTGTTTCTGAACTGGATGTGGGCTCTTTACTTTCTTGCTCAGTATCCTGTTCGTCTGTCAAGCTCTGTGACTCTGAAGGTTCGTGGACGCCTTCCTCCAGATCTCTCTTCTTCTTGCGTTGTTATACTTGATTCCTCTTAGCTATCACCTCTTGGCAAACACCGTGATCTTGTGGATCTCCGTCACTCCGTAGATGTGGCTTGGGCATAAACCGTGCTCAACTCAAGTTAGAAAAGCAAACTAGCTTAAAAACCAAGTCCCCGGCAACGGCGCCAATTTGACGAAGCGATGTCGTTACACTCTTTGCACAAATAATATTTATAAACACCTTTTACCCAACAAGGTAGTAGTCAGTGGCAAGTGGGGTCGAACCCAAGGGACTCGGCGTAGTCTGCTTTTCAGGTAGAACTCAACAAAGGGATTTTGATTATAACTCAATAACCTGTAACTCAACAAGTAAAATTATCAAATAACAAAAGATGTTTGGATTGAGTTTCGAATCAATGATCCTAATTACTCTTCACTCGTTCATTGGTGCAAGGATATTCAATTAACTGATTTTATCACTTGGTTTAAGACAAAGATTAGTTTATACCCTAAGGTCACGAAGTCACGATATAAACACACTTAGTCTGTATCTATCCAGTTTTACAGATCTTGACTAGAAGGCAAGATCTCCTCTCTTGTTCAACAAAGTCACGAAGACACTTCAGTAACGATGATGCCCAACAGGCATTAAGAATAAATAGACCCAGAGACAGCCAAAAGGTAGGTCAATACCGACTGCTCTCCAACACCCTTTACCTTCTTGAGCACGAAAGACACTCTCGTGTTAATCCCAATTTCTGTGAATGACTTAATCTCAATATCTAGATGGTGATCAATCAACTTTCAATATTAATTAAGTCTAGAATTAATCATAGTGTTTCGGGAACAAAATCAATTAACGAACTCACACAATTAGACCTCACAAGTTTAGAACGAGTAATTAGAATCACTTCATCTATATCCAACCCAAACAATAAACTTAGCTAGACATAATAATAAACGTAAACACAAAACATATACAGAAAAACATACTTAACATAAAACTGGAAACGGGTTGCTGCCCAAAAGCGTAGTCAGCAACTAAGGTCTTGGCTTCAAGCCAACAACTAAACTAAAGCAGTAAATACGAAATAAAAGTAAATTACCCGTAGGACTTGTTTCTTCTTCACTTCCTCTCAACTAAGAATGTAGAACTAAGAATAAAAATCGGCACACAATACATAATGGAGCCGGCCATATATATAGGCGATGGAAATTAGGGTTTAGGGAAGTTTCCTTGTTGATGAAGGACTCTTCCATGCATATCACATCCGCCCTTTCTCTTCATGCATGCACGATTCTTCCTTCCTTACATGGTAGATATCTTCTTGGATTAGGCTCAGCTCGGATAAGGAAAGAAAGATCCAATCCTTATCCTCTTCCTTGAAGGAAAAGAAAAATCTGTTGCTGGTCCGACTCGCATCTTGCCCACGATGTCTGCATCCTGAATTGCTTCCTATGTTGACCAAGATTCTGGCTCCTCCGAGTACTCTGTCTGTTGGCTTAAAGAATATGGGGAGGTACTTCCTGACTTGTAGAATGGATATTTCGATGTTGCCCAGCTACAAGCTTCCAGCCCTATGCCCATTTGCATCGTATCACCATCTCAACATCTCAACAACAGATTTTCCATCGGATTTGCCCAACATCCCACCTGTTCTTCCCTGCACACCATCTCTCGACTTTAAGTCCTCCCAGACACACTTTGACTCGATAAAGACTAAGAAACACAAGAAAAACTCAAGAAAAGATGGACATAAATATGGGTTCATCAGGTTCAGGGCCCGAAATCAGCGGTCCAGCCCCCGAGCGCCGATATGACTGCTGATTTGAGTTTTGTTCTTGCCTTCCACTTCCGAGATTTCCGACGGTTTGGCCGATGGTTCAGCCCTGAACCGTCGGTTTTCAAGCCCAAACCGCCGACTTTTAGCTTCAAGGCGCTGGTTTATGATTTTCACTCCTTTTCGTCTGGTTTTTCACTTTTCCGTCCCGTTTCTTTGACTCCGCTCTTCTACGGCCCTTTCATTCCGGCTTAACATCCCTTGCTTGACTTACATACATGCACAAACTCCACCAAACGTGAAACCAATCCAAAATATTGAAGTCAATCCAAAACATATCACATTTAGAGGGTAAAGCATGACAATTCAGTGGTAGAAAACACGTTTAGTTGCTGCAAAATGGATGTTTATCAACACACACTACATACACATACACACACTGCACACATACACACATATATATACACACACTGCACACACAGCATACACACACACACACACACTGTACACATATACATACACACACTACACACCTACACATACACACACACATACATATATATACACACACTGCACACACGCATACACACACACGCACACACCCACACTGCACATATATACACACACTGTGCACACACATATATATACACACTACACACACACACATATATATATACACACACTGCACACACACACACATATAAGCACACTGACGAGGTCGTCGTTAGCACTCGCAAAATAAATTTGTAGCCTATGCCCATAGCTATATAGATAGCGGTAAGAATAGGGTCGATCCACGAGGAGTTAATAGTATCTTTCTCGTGCCTCCTTCCATCGGTCTTGCAAAAAGGTTTTGGTTTTGGTCACATTACCCATCTTGGGCAATACGCTGTAAACTAAATAACTGAAACTAAACAGAAGAATTGATCAATAGACAAAAGTAACCTGGCCTGGACTTGACTCATTAAATATGAACGCTTACTCGGTCATCAGTGCAAATATATTTATCACTTGCATGCATCGTTGGTTATAGAATTTGAATGCTGAGATCCCTTTTTACTCGTCACGCTCTCAACAAACCCTTCTCTGATCTATCCTTACTTAGTTGGCGACGCACCACCGGCTCCCTACTCTGGGCAATACCTCTATCGGAGTCATCGTTCAGTTTCTTGCCCAGAGAGCATTAAAATCTAGAAAGGCCCAACAAGGAATCATCACGTCTTGCCCAACAGGATAGACACCTTCCTTTAATGCAAATCGATCTTAACTAAGTTAAGTTATGGAAAACACTCCTACTTCTTAATTGTTTAGTGATCTAATATGTCTTAAGTGATTAACGGCCTATTAACCCCTTAATCGTATTAAACTATATTGGAACAAGCTCATTAACATATCGGGAACACATGCATGCAATTATCAAGCTCAACTTAGACCTCTCAAGTTTATTGGTTCATATTTAATTCATCGTTGTCCAGACCAGATTAGAGAAACTTAGCTAGACATAATTAAATAAACAAAAGCAAAAGAGATAAAAGAAAACATACTTGAATTGAAACAAAATATAATCTGAACGTCTCAGACAACGGCGGACTCCGACGTTGCCAGAAAGAACATAAATGAAAATATAAATATACTAAACTAAAAGTGAGCCGAAGTTTTTAACTAAGAATGAGTAAAATCTAATCTATCGGGAGTAGTAAAAAGTAAAAATCTGTTTGTGCATGATTTAAAGTAGTATTTATAGAGGCATGTGTAGGGTTTCTGATGGGCCTAGCCCAGAGACGTGGGCTTGGCCATGGGCTGCTTTCTTGTGCAAGACTTTTCTTCTTTAGCTGCTGCCCAGATATACTTTCCTTCTTGGGCAGCTGTCCAGATTCTTCTTTCCTTGTTAAGTGCTGCCCAAATTCGTCCATCCTTATCTTCAAGAGATTTTATGTGATCCGAATCTATATGGATAAGGAAAGATTAACTTGGTTGATTTCCGTCCTTATCTGCTTCTTTGGATAAGATGCATTCGTCCATTGCCCAGATGCATGCCCTGGGTGGTCAACGGACTTCCTCTAGGCAAAGTTCTTGTATTGGGCAAAGCGACCCCATTGAGCAGCGACACATTTGATGTTAACTATGTTGTTCAAGTTGGAGTTTCTTCAGCTGCTCAGTACCTTGTATCTGCAAGCTTCACCTTTTTTTATGGAATATATCACCGTATTGGCCAAATGCACCTGCTCTGCCCAAAATGCACCTGTTGTCCAAATTGTGCCCTTCCAGACACGAAAAGACACAAAAGATTAGACAAAGACTCTATCTAGACACCTTAAATACACACAAAATAATCACAAAATATGGACTCATCACACACAAACACACACACATATACACGCACTGCACACTACATACATACACGTTGCACACATACACACACACACTACACACATATACACACACTGCACATACACACACATACACATACACACACACACACTCACTGCACGCACATACACACACATTCACACACTACACATATACACGCATATACACACACTCAACACAAACACACTGATGAACCCATATTTGTGTCCATCTTTTCGTGTGTTTTTCTTGTTCTTTTTAGTCGTTATCGAGTCAAAGTGTGTCTGGGAGGACACAAAGTCGAGAGATGATGTGCAGGGAAGAACATGTGGGAACCTGGGCAAATCCGGTGAAAATCTGTTGTTGAGATGCTGAGATGGCGATATAAAGTAAATGGGCATAGGGCTGGAGGCTTGTAGCTGGGCAACAACGTTCTATTTAATCTGCAAGTCAGGAAGTACCTCCCCATATTCTTGAAGCCAACAGACAGAGCACCTGGAGGAGCCAGGATCTTGGTCAGCATGGGAAGCAATACAGGATGCAAATGTTGAAGTCGAGAAGTGGGTCAGGTCAGCTGCAGATTTCTTTTTCTCCAAGGAATAGGATAAGGATCAAAGATTTCTTTTCTTATCCTAGTTGAACCTAATCAATGGAGATATCTACCACGGAAGGAAAGAGAATCGTAGCCGAATAGATAAGGGAGGAGGAGGATATGCATGGGAATAGTCCTTCACCAACAAGGAAACTATCCTAACCATAGATTCCATCACCTATATGTATGGCCGACTTCACTTTTGTAAGAGAGAGGTTGAATTCACTTTTTATTAGCTTAGTTCTGCATTTTAGTTTGAGAGAGCGAGAGGAAGAAACAAGTCCTACGGGCAAATTTATTTCGTTTCCAGTATTTCTGCATTAGTATTTAGTTGTTGACTTGAAGTCAATACCTTAGTTGCTGACTTACGCTTTTAAAAAGCAACCCGTTCCAGTTTGATTTCAATTATGATTTCCCTTATATGTTTGGTGTTTTCGTTTAATATTATGTCTAGCTAAATTTATTATTTGGGTTGGATGTAGATGATGTGGTCTTAATTACTCGTTCTAAACTCGTGAGGTCGAATTGTGTGAGTTCGTTAATTGATTTTATTCCCGAAACACTTAGGATTAATTTTAAACTTAATTGATATTGACATTTGATTGATCACCATCTAGATATTGAGATTAAGTCATTAACAGGATTTGGGATCAAACTCGAGAGTGTCTCTCGTGCCCAAGAAGGTAAAGAGTGTTGGAGAGCAGTCAATATTGACCTACCTCTTGGCTGTCTTGGGTCTGTTTATTCTTAATGCCTTTTGGGCAGCATCGTTACTAAAGTGTCTTCGTGACTTTGTTGATCAAAGGAGGAGATTTTGCCTTCTGGTCAAGATCTGTAAAACTGGATAGACATAGACTTGGTGTGTTTATATCGTGACTTCGTGACCATTAGGGTATAAACTAATCTTTGTCTTAAACCAAGTGATGAGATCAAGTAATTAAATATCTTTGCACCAATGAACGAGTAATGAGTAATTAGGATCATTGATTCGAAACCCTAATCCAAACTTCTTTGTTATTTGATATTTCACTTGTTGAGTTACAGGATATTGAGATACATCTCGACCATAACATCTTCTGTTGAGAACTACCTGAAGAGCAGATCTACGCCAAGTCCCTTGGGATCGACCCCACTTGCCATTAATTACTACCTTGTTGGGCAAGAGGTGTTTTATAAATATATTTGTGCGAAGAGTGTAACGACCGCGCTTCGTCACATATACAAATATATTTACACACAATGCATAAAAAAATATCGATTCCATTCTTTACTTATTCCTTGTGCATACCGAGCATAGGAATCAACTTACCCATTCCATTCTACTCCATTCCTAGCTCCATTCCATTCTTAGCCCAATTCCATTCCTACTTCATTCCATTCCATCATACCAATCACCTCCTTAGTCTTTTGCTTGTCCTCAAGCAAATTATATGGATCCATTAAAAGATCAATTCAACAAGTGCTCAATTCCACCCAAACATTCAACCAACCAGATCAAGCTCTCCAAATACACATATTTCTCAAGGATGTATAGCACTCAAAATTAAGAAGTAACATAATCATAAAGCACAATAATTCGATCAGACCCAATTCTCCACTAAAGGTGAATTCCCTAATGTGACTGCCTTTATAGACCTTAACTCCACTTTCCATGCTATTTCATCCAGTTTCAACAGTTTTTTTTTTAGATGAGTCGATTTTGTGAGATCAAAACTTTTGAGGTATTCCAAAGTATTCCCACATGGTTTCCCATACTCATAGTAGATAACCAGAGGAGTAGAAACTCGGAGTTATAAATTTTTTAAATAACAACCCACTTCCCAATATATAACTCAAGATAAGATCGTAGGCAATCACAATAGCAACACTCCCTCTAGCATCTACCGGACAAATCACGACTCAAATGCTTAACAACAAGTTACAACTAAAATTTCAACTAATTCCACCCAGCAAGAAACACGCATACATGACAGAACAAGAAATAACCACCAACTACACAACCCGAATATCACACTTTGAACCACATCTTCAAAAGATCCATACAAAGAATTTTGAGTTCAAACATCAACAACGTGCAAGGGAATCATTTGATCAATTAAAGAACAAATAGATAGATATTTCCCAACCACATAAATCAACCAGCTACCCCCCACACAAAGAGATGGCCTTGTCCTCATGGCAATAGATAAAGAAGAAAAGACCCATTTTAAAAGCAATTTGAGACGGATGCAACTTATATTACCCTACCAATGCTAGACAACAAAAAGCAAACGGACACCAAGATAATATAATAAGAGGATAAATCGAAAAGATAGGAAATATATACAAACAAACTGTTGCGATCAGTCACGCATTATCCGGTGAGTCCTGTGGTGGTGGATACTAAGGCGGCGGAGCAGTGAGTGTCCAAGCATCCAACAATTGACATGGCAACGCGGGGCTTCACTATCAACAAGCTCCAACAACCGAACCGTGGGTAGCCTCCCACGCAGCGCTAAATTTTAATGTCGTCAGCCGACGGGAACCGGTGTTATCCAAATTCCTTCTCGAGTTTGAGTCATTCCATCCCTTGATTTTGCTCATCTTCATTCCGCACGTCAATCGGTCCTACCAGTAGACAGTCCTCACAATCTCCCTGCAAGAAACGACCATCGGCCACTGTGTCAGTAGCATCAAGGAAAGAGCAATTCTGAGGAAATGAATCAGATGGTATGAAATAAAAATCTGAATAAGAGAAAAAATTGGCAATAATCTCGGGAAACCCGAACACCGACAAATATTCTTCTTCATCCTCTTTCCCATCCGTCAGATCCGGAATGAATAACCCATCTGCACATTCCATCACAACAGGCTTAACCAGATACTCAGTCTTATCGTTCAGTTCTTGATTGCATAGCTCATCTACATCCTCCAACACTATCGGCTCAATCAGGTAGTCATCTTCATCCAATGCCTCTGGACTGGTCAACTCCTGCTGATCATAGTCATCAGAATTCATGCTCCTTTGAAAAGTAGTGTCCTCGTGTGCATCCACTTCATCGCTCTCGCCGTCACTAAGATAAGTGTCGGTATGAGCTTGATGAGGCTACCATGGAAGTTGCTCTGCCGGATTTTGTTGCATCATCACACTTACTGTCTCAACAATCTGTTCCACGTGTGTGGTGAGGCACTCAAGTGCATCCCCTTGTGACTCCCTCGCTTGTTTGCTTCCCCGGATAAAAGCATTCATTGTATCCTCCAAAAAAATTATAGAGTTATAGAGTTCAAAAAGAATTATAGAATAATAATTACAACTCAAGAGTCGAGCCGAGCCGACGAGTCTTCATTTTGGGGAATCAATCCATGACATCCTCATCAAAAACTTGCATGAACATTTTTTTCTCAATGAAAGTTACTAACCAATCATTTAACAATTGACCTTCCATGTTGTTTCACAACTTAGTTTTTACATTTGTCATTCCCGAAATATTCTTTCCGAGTATACAAATTATATAAATTAGTGACTTCGTGAAGGTGAGGACCACACTAGATGAGATGGACAAAAGAACACCCAAACCCAAGAAAAAATAATCAATATTGTATAATTCTTGTTTGTTGGCTTGATGGTTGCGGAAATTGTAATCTATCAAGGAGAGAAACAGAATTGAGAATTAAGAAACTTAGTGAAGATGGTGTTGAGGTGGGCCAATAGGGTTGTATAATTTTTTTAAAATAATATTAATTATTAATAAAATAATATATTATATATATTTATATATATAGTAAAAAATAAAAATTGGGGGTACGGCCGTCCCCCCTTGTCCCATGCTAGGTCCGCTAGTGAAAACAAAGAGCGAAGGAGTGATATAGCTAAATGGCCCCTTAGATCACAATGTTTGTCATGCAACATGATATGGTAAGATTCTAGTCAAATTCATGATTTTTGGACAATTATACCCTTACTATAGGGTGGAAATTTTATTTTCAGTTTTTCACCACAATTCAAATACATAATTTTACCATTTCTCTCTTTCATGTCTGCACCACATTCTCTCTCTCTAAAAATTCTCTCAACCCTACAGCCTCCTCTCCTCCGCCACCGCCATTTCCGCCATCGCACCACCTTTCTCCTCTCCATTTTCTCTCGGTCGATTCTCATTCTTCTCTGCCGCCTCCATCCGCCGCGACTTTTCGCCTCCGCCGCCCGTCCTCCGCCGCGATTTATCATCTCTGCCACCGTACTCCAACTTCCTTGCTCCAACAGCTGCAATATCCACCGGAATAGGCATCCAAAAGTGGAAAGTCAACTAGATCTGAAGCGAAATAGGTCAGATTTGAAAGTGACAAGGCCGCCGAACACAATCCACCGTTTGTATCTGAAGCTGGCGAAGAACAAAACAAAGCTACTAGTATTTTTCTCTCTCTAACATTGCTGTAAAATTTGGGGGTCTTTGCTTCAAAATTTCGAATTTTTGGAATCATGGGTTCGATACAATTTGTTGTTGGTATAATTTCGTGAATTGAATGCGTAAATTGATACGATTTGTGATAGAATGCGTGACTTATTATGAATCTGACAATATCTGCTGGTTCTTGTTATTATCGAAACTTATTTCCAGATCTATCACCCCC
Source organism: Schizonepeta tenuifolia (assembly GCA_029490685.1). NCBI lineage: Eukaryota > Viridiplantae > Streptophyta > Magnoliopsida > Lamiales > Lamiaceae > Schizonepeta > Schizonepeta tenuifolia. Next base: position 15,913,195 of record CM055955.1, on the reverse strand, counting down.
GTTACGATTTTATTATTTCGTAACATTATGTTTCAGATGTGAGAACTACATTATGATTTGAGAAATTCGTAATGAGGATATCACGTTTTGATTTTGTTACACCATTACGAAATTTGCATTTCGTAACTAGTTGACTCTCATTGCTTTTTCGGATATGTTGCTCACCATTACGAATTTAAACTTCGTAATTGGGATATCACATTGTTCTATTTATATATTGGTACAAAATTTCATTTCGCAATGTTATTTGTTGATACGAAATTACTATTTCGTATTAAGATTTAGGAAATATGGTCTGCATTGATTCCCTATTTTAGTTATTTCATTTCGTATTGAATATTCTGTTACTATTTTATATTTTCGTAACATATTTGTGGCGATTTGAAATTTTCGTATTGGAAAATTGGTATTATACATGTTATGAATTTCGTAATTCGTAACATTTGTTACAAATTTCGTAGCTGGTGTTACGAATTTTGTAATTCGTAACAAACCCTGCAATGTAAGAAGTTTATATTAAGCTACAAAATTTGAATTTCGTAACACATTTGTGCCGATTTGAAATTTTTATATTGGAGATTTTGTATACATGTTATGAATTTTGTAATTGCTACGATTGGTGAATTGATACGATTTATGGTTGCACGGATGGGTGAATTCAAACAAATCTTGTTATTATCGCCTATTTTTTTTCTCAGATCTGTTACACATGTTACGAAAATTGCAATTTCGTATTGAATAATCTGTTACAATTTTAGATTTTCGTATTGGAGTAATGATACCAAAAGCAAGAATAAAATGTTACAAAATGTGATTTTCATAATAAGGTTATAACTTTATTACGAATTTAGAATTTCGTATTGGATATTTCGTATTCCTGTTACAAAATTCGTATTTCGTATCGTCATTTTTATGCTTATTGAGTGTTTTTGTGGGATTTAGTAACATTGTTAATTATGTTGTTACTAATTTCGTATTTCGTAACACATGTTACCAATTTCGTAACAGGTGTTACGAATTTCGAAATTCTTAACTAATTTTGTTGTGTATGATGTGGTTACGAAGTTACGAAATTTGAATTTCGTAATACATTGAGTAATGATACGAAAAGCAAGAATAAGTGATACCAAATGTGATTTTCATAATAAGGTAATAAAACTTTGTTACGAATCTAGAATTTCGTATTGGATATTTTGTATCCCTGTTACGAATTTCATAATTCATGTGGTCATTTTTATGCTTATTGGGTTTTTTTGTGAGATTTAGTAACACTATTAATTATGTTGTTACAAATTTCGTATTTCATAAAAAATGTTACCAATTTCGTAACTAGTTCTGTTGTGTGAGATGTTGATACGAAGTTCCGAAATTTAAATTTCTTAACACATTTGTGCGATGTACATAATTTTGTCATGTTTTTAACCCGGTTAAGAAGTATAATTACGTAACACTTATTGTTGATACGAATTTCGAATTTGGTAACATTGTGCTCCTTCACTTATGTTGTGAATTCTTATTACGCCGTAACTAATTCTGATCAGTTACGAAATTGTAAAATCGTAACAGTTGTGTTTTGTAACCGTGTTACGAATTATAATTTTGTAACATAATTTGCTATTCCGTAACATTATTTACATGTTCCGAATTATTGATTTGGTTTCATTGTTTGTTTATTGTACAATAAATAGACTTTTAAACAAAAGAATCTGGCATCAGAACACCACTAGATTATGCTAACTGGTAGCGAGAACACAGTAAAGGATATCGTTGTGTCTTGGAATCATTTGGGAAGAAATCCATCAAACAGTTAAAGCAATCAACACTTGGAGCCTTCATGAAGCTCCCCGACATCTGTTTTGTGCATATTTGTTCTTATTTGAGTAAAATTTGTGATATAGTTGATACATTTGTTGGCCTAATTCATGAGCTTTTTATGACTGTGGAAGTAGTTTTGCAGGAGATTGGGGAGAATAGTAGAGTGGTGAGAAATGGGCAAGAAACAAAGAGAAAGTAGCCGAAGAACAAGTCAGCTGCCGCTTAAGAGGTCTCTCATTTTGAGCGGTCTCTCATTTTCTGAGCGGTCTCTCATTCCCCGTCGCTTATCTTTCTCATGCATTATGATCCAACGATCTCTCATATATGAGCGGTCGCTCAGTTTTAATTTGATAAGTTGTTAGATTTTTTGCATTTTTACTCCGCGCTCGCTTATGTTTGAGCGGGCGCTCATGAGTTATTTAAATTAGAAGAGTTATAATTTTTTAGGTTATCTTTTCGACAGTAAACAGACAGCGATGGCTCTGTCTCTTTTTAATTTTCCTTGGATTTTAGTTATTAGATTTCGGTCAGAATCGAATGCTTTTTGATATCAGTTCGTAGATGTTATTTCATCTGACATCATTTCTTCTTCCTAGTATTTAATTTTCCTTGTTTATTTTGTTATGGAATTTCATTATTTATGTCTAGTCTGAAGTTGGAATTCGCATTATTGAAATTGTTTGTTATTGTCATTGATTTTGATTCCTAGTTTATTTCTGATTGTCAACCCATTTACGTTTGTTAGTTGAAGAATTACCAGTGTGATAGGTTATAAGCTGATAACTTTATTTGTATGATCTGGTCTATTTTTATCGTGTTAGTAATTTAGTATTTAATTTCAGTTTAGATAATTATATACCAAAAGTGAGAGTGTCAGATCCAACCTATTGTTTAAAGTGTTTAGGATTTATTGTCTTTTGTACGTAGCATGATTAGTCATCCTGTTTAGCCTTCCTTGAGAGACGACTTGGGTTAGCTGATCACACTAGAATGACCTTGTGTAATTACGAGTCAATTCCATGGATGTTTTGGGTTGAGTTAAATTTTGACGCCGTTGCCGGGGAAGGCTTTAGGCTATTATTTGTGTTGCTTTATTTTTATTTTTCTTGCTGATTTCTTTTCTCCCCCAGGTGCGTGTGATGCGTTTTCTTATTTTTGTGTACGCAAGAACTATGGAAATAGTCTAGAGATATTGGGGGCATTCATCGGGTTGCTGGGATCTGGAGAATATGCAAAGTTACCAGCTATATTGGACTAATGGGTCGAGTTCTGCGTGGAATCAAAACTAATGGTAGAGTTCGAGTTCAATATATCCATTCTGGCCATCTTATGAGCAGCAAATGCCGTACTCGCCTCAGTAGTACTATTTTCCTCCTCAACAACAATACTTTCCTCTACAATACTTGTCTCTGCAGATGTCATACTCGGTGCAACAAGCTCAATTTCGAATATGTGCATTTTATCTAATTGTGTGCATTTTAAATCATTTTCATTATTGAATAGCTAAAAAAAAAAATCTCTGCGCCTTCACCCCCGAACCCCCAGGCCAATTCTTTAAGTATCGTAATATTTTATACCCCAATTTTAAAATCTTAGATCCACCACTGCGTGTTTTCTTTTTAAAAAATGCAATTGTACTTTCATACAAAGGCGAAGGCCTCGTTATTTTATTTAATTGTTTTAATGGAACTCATAATCACATGGTCTAGCCTGAACATTAAGTGCTCGTTTTTCCAAAATGAATGTCACTTCTAAGCTCCGAAAAAAAAACATGAATGTCACTTCTTTCCACCAGGAGAATTGTCTAACAATTGAAGCAATCATATTTTCACTTTGTAGTTTATACTTTATAAGGGAGCAGATTGCTATTTGATTTGCTAAAGCCTTGTGATTTTGTCTACTTTTTCGCCCTTTTCTAATATCGCAAGAAAAAGCTTTATCGATTTGAAGCAAGATCTAAATTCATATTCAATATTGTGTCATGAACATGAGTTTATATAATTGGAATCTTTGATCCATCAGGTTGTGAGTCCTTCTAACATAAGTTTCTCTCTTCTCCTTTTTAAGCCCCACGTCTCAAATCATTATATTACTAAAAGGAAAACGATTCTTGCTTTGAAAAAATCCTACGTGACACTCCTTATATTCCTCCATTCATATTTATCTAAATTCTCAATTTTTTGAATTTTTAAATGTAAAATAATAGATTTTAAATATCTATACTAAAATCTTATGTTCCACATCGGTTTCTCAATGAAACTTCACCTATGGAAAAGCCTATAAATACCTAGAATCAATGTGTATTTTCTCATCTTTTGCTCAACCAGTTTTATTTGGCCAATTTATTTATTAATCGGCCGAATAAATAACTATATTTTATAGTTTAATTAAATTTAATTTAATCAATTTATTAATTGGCCGAATAGATAATTATTTTTTGTAGGAGTTTTATTTAGCTAATTTATTTATTAATCGGCCGAATAAATAACTGCTATACTTTTATAGTTTAATTTAATCTAATTTGATCAATTTATTAATTGGCCGAACAGTTAATTATTTTTATTAGGGAACCAATTTATTAGTTGACAGAATAAATGGTTCCAAAATAGTTTGAATAATTTATTGGTTGACCGAATTAAATTTAGAAATAGTCTAATATTTTTTATTTAATTCGATAAAAAATAAGTAATTTCTAATTTGTCAATTAATTAGGTAGACGGGCCAATTTTCAACTGACGGGTACCTCAATTCGGGATCCCACGTGATACATTTTCATTATTTATTCTTATTAATTTTAAAATTTTCATTTTATTCATTTTTTTCATGTATTTTATAAAATCTAAAATCGTCATAAATTGTACATTTACATGTATTTTATAAAATCTAGAATCGTCATAAATTGTGCATTTATAAATCAAAACCGTGGTCAACAGGTCAATTCTGACCCGGAACCGTAGTAGTAGACGAGCCAATTCTCAACCGACACTCGAGAAATTTTTCATTTTATGCTTTTTTCCCCATGTATTTTCTAAAATCTATAATCGTCATCCATGAAATAATTTTTACGTTATTTGTAGTTGGGTTTCCAGCTTTGCATAATTTATTATTTTAATTAACGAATATTACTATACGATTAAGGACAATAACAAATAGTACAATCATTATTTTTATTAAATTTTTTGATATATATAAATTCTAAATAAATTTTATAGATTACGCACTTATATATCAGAGTCGTGGTCAACGGGCCAGTTCCGACGCAGAACTGTGACGGTAGACTGATATACAGATTTTTTTCAGAAAGGAAGACAAATGACTGATTTTTTAATCGGATTTTAAACAAGTACGAGTATATAAATTTCAAACAATTTTGAATAATCCTAAACACATCATCTCAAATTTGTTTAATTAATCGTCTCCATTGGAAAACGTAGAATATGTAGGAAAATTGGCTGAAAAATTACTAACGATTTATCAACGAGTCAATTCCGACCAATAATCGTGTGCGTAAATGGGCCAATTCAATACTTGCGGGACAACTTTTTTTTAATATATTATATAATTTTGAACTCATAAAATTAAGAATATCTATGGTCAACTTTATCTTATATCATTGACTAAAGAATTTTATGAATCACAATCATTCCACATAAAATTTTGTAAAAAAGAAAAACTAACAAGTACATAGTGAAACAATTCTTGAAGTTCTATTCTCAATTAAAAAAGTTATTCTCGAAGCTGGTAAAAAAGAAAACGAATGTCATCATTTATTTTTGGGGAAAATGCATAAAAAACTCTGACCTTTCCCCAAATTCTGGTTTAAAACCAATCTTTTTCAAATTCTCAAATATAACTATCACATTTCAATTTGACGCAATTGACTCTCAAAATTGATTTTCCCTCAATTTTTTGCTGACTTCGAAGCCGAAAATTCCTACATGGCGCACTTGGACATGTAGAATATGAGAATTGATGGGCATTCTATGTGTGTATATAGGAATTTCTGGCTTCCAAATTAGCAAAAAATTGGGGGAAAATCAATTGCGTCAAATTGAAAGGTGATAGTTATATTTGAGAATTTGAAAAAGAATAGTTTTAAACAAGAATTTGGAAAAAATGTCGGGAGTTTTTATGCATTTTTTTTTGCCTTTTATTTTTTATGAATATATTTGGAAGATGATTATTTTTATAATACTATAATTTATAATTAAATTTTTATTTATTAAATATTGTGTGAATATTTCTGGAATATAGTTATGTATATAATTAAATATTAATTTCAGGTAAAAAGAAAACAAATCTCATCATTAATTTTTTTGTGAATATATTTGGAAGATGATTATTTATATAATTTAAATTCAGTATTGTAGTCAATAGGTCGGTTCTAGGTCGGAACCGTTGGGGTAGACCGGATGATTGTGAAGCGGTGGTTTAACTTTTTTTTTTTTCTTAATCTTGTGTTGTTTCATAATGTGGGGTATTTATGGTCACTTTCATTTCATAGACAATCTTAACATCTATAGTATTATTCGCTATCTATATATCTCTTCTCTCTCTCTCACTACTCGCTCCTTCTCTTGCCTCTTTTTCTTCATAAAAAGTTAAAAAATTCAGCTTAAGAGTCGCTTTCCTTTGAGAGAGAAATATATTTTTGCCCACATCGGTTTTGTAGAAGAACAGAGCTTTAACAATTATCGAAAGTAATGAGAATATATTAGTTATAATTTTTAACAAACATAACTATATGGGTTTAAGACGTAAACATGTGGTAAAAATACTTTTTAATTGAATTTGAGATGTGTTCAAGGGATATAAATTCTAAGCGAATTTAGTAGATTGCATAATCGAATTATTTAACGCTAAAATAATTAATAAATAATATTTTTTTTAATCTATCACATATTAGTACTATTTAATAATTTTATTAATTTTTATAATTTCCCGTCGATTTTTGATGGGTTATACGCTAGTTGATTAAGCTGCTATTTGTTGTTATTTTTTATTTTTTTTGTTTTTTGTTTTTTTTTGTTAGTTAAAATTTAGGATTAAATTGCCACTAAATACCTGAACTTTTAGTCAAATATGATCTGCATCCACACTCAAGATTCTATCTAAAAAATTCTTCAACTCTCGAATCTTTTTTCAATTTGCACCCTAACGAGCTAGTCCGGTAAAAATTCCGCTGACATAGCATATACGTGTCATTAGTCGCATAAATGACAGCAACGTGGACCAAAACGACCCAAAATAACGTCGTTTTATTTTGGTCGAAAAAAATAAAAAATAAAAATACCAAACACTTCGTCGCCCATCCCCATCCCCATCCCCATCCCCCTCACATCTGCAATAGCTTCTAGCTTCTGACCCCAAACACCATTGTAACCCTCCTCCCTTCTCCTCCGCCGCCGCACATCCGCCGCATCCAATGTTTCTTCTTCAAAGTCATCAGCAAGGAACACCCCTTCTCCTTCATGCCATCAGCAACAACCAAATTTTCTAAATTCTTCTTCACCATATGAATTCAACATTTCTGATACAGCAAATGAAAAAGATTCAAAGAGTTGAACAACATCAATTTCGAAGAACACTCTTCTCTCTAATCACAAAATAATCAAACAAAAAAAGAAAAAAATGAAAATCGAAACAGTTTTTTTTTCTTTCCAATTCATGTTCTTCAAAAAAAATTACCCCAGTATTGAGACCAAATCCATCAATGGATCTTACCTCAATCAGCTCGGAATTCTTAAACATCTCCTCCAACGGCTTCACGTAGTACAAATCGTCGGCGAAATACTTATCAGCACGCAAACGCTGTCGCACTGAGCGTGCACTCGACCTCACCGACGAATCTCCACGGGTAGAGCGTGTGGTCGAAGACGTTCGAGAATTCAAAATCAAAGGTTTCTTCCTTGAACGGTAGGTGGTGGAAATCACCTTTAATCACGAGCGGCAAGTAGGGCACGATATCGATCCTGACGGAATTCTCAACGCCGATGCGTTTCAGCGCGGTGACCTCCTGGTCGACTCCATCGCCGATGCATAGCGATCTGGAATCGTTAGAGAGGAGGTCATGGCGCTTTAGATAGGAGAAGAATTGGGTCAATTTGTTGACCTTGCGATCCCAATCGTGGGTGGTCGATATCTCGCGGAGCTTGGGGTTGAGAGTTTTGTTGAGCTGGCGTTAAAGGTAGGCGCCGTAGGAGGAGTAGCCGGGGCGGATCTTCAGACCGGTGGGGAGGGTGGCGGGGTGCTGGCGGGTGGTTTGGAGAAAGAGGAAGAGGCAAAGAGAGAGAGGGAGAGGAGTGCGCAGATGGCTAAAACAAAAGACGTCGTCGTTTTATATTTACCTAAGCGGCGTCGTTTGCTTCGCCGGAAAAATTGCCACGTTTGATTTCTGGGTTGCCAACTAAGCTGCATTTGGGGGTTTTTGCTCTGAATGTGCAAGTTGAGAAGAATCTAGAGTTGAATAATTTTCTTGATAGAATCTTGAGTGTGGGTACAAGACGATATTTGAATGAAAGTTCAGGTATTTAGGAGCAATTAATTCTAAAATTTATTACTAGCACATAGAAGGGGGGTGCAATCCAAATGGAAGACAATGAGTTGGATCTAATCTCTCAAACTAAAATAAAAAATTACTGTTTTTGGTTCCCAAATAATTTGTGATCTTTTATATTTTTGGGACGGTCTCCAAATAATTTTCTACATATTTTTGCCACACCCACATAATAAAATATTCTCGCATATTTTTATTTTTTTCTTCCTCACAACAACTTTTTCGTAATTTTTTTGTCACTTCCTCCTAAAACCTATTTCAGGACTGGATGTAGAATAAAGTAGTAATTTAAAATCCAAAACCAAAATCTTACTTCAATTTATTGGATTGAGTCTTCACTGCTATTTGTGATTAATATATGTATTGAAGGATGTGGTGAATGTTTTGGCTCGTAATATTTATCCTTCTTCATCTATATATGTATAACTTGTTGCGTATTCGTATCACATTCATTGATTATATATATATATATATTGGATGATGATATGGATGGCGCCACCGGGTTCTCACATTAGTTATGCAACACATCATCTATATATATAATATATAATATATATTATATATATAGATGATGTGTTGCATAACTAATGTGAGAACCCGGTGGCGCCATCCATATCATCATCATCCAAAATCAGCGTCGCGCACAATAGTTAAACGTTTATGTTGCTCACTATATCATTTCTATATATGTGTTCTGGATTTTCACATTATCATTTTACTAGCTTTTTTTTAGTTTTGAATTGATGAACTGATTAACACAGTTCACCTTTTAGTCATTGTGAACGATCAGTATAAGAATTCAATCCAAATATTCTGGATTTTGATTGAAATACGTGCACATATTTTTTTTGGAGTGATAATCATGCTGTTTCATTTCTCTATAAGTATGTGATAAAATGTTTTCATGAAAGACAAAATCGATCTAATGATTAAAGTTGTTTTAAATCATATTTCACCGTCCACGAAATATTTGGTATTAAGGTTATTATTATATTATTGATCTGGAATGAAGGTAAACAATTTTTTTCCTTAATTTAATTAATTACGATGGTTCTCACCTATGCATGTCTAGACTAATGTCCATAGAATATTTTTCTTTTTTTCTTGAGGGCAATTGAGTCAATGACCATATGAATTTTTAAGCGAGCATATTGATGCAAGTTATCAATAATTAGGTCTAACTCCCTCAATACTATTGTTATGAAAAAAAATTGTACAAAACTCAATAGACTTGCATATTTAATCGATGTGGGATGTCTTCTTCAGGCTTACAACAGCTAAATGAGTCTCCCTCACTTGTCTAGGGGCTAGATCAATGTCCTTGCATCATTCACCCACCTGTTGTCCCCCTTGGACATCCTTCCTCAGGCTTATCGCAACCAATGAGTCATCCTCATTGCTTAGGGGCTGAATCGACGCTCATATCATTTACCTTTCCTTGAGGACCGTCCTCCCTGACGTCCTTCCTCAAACTTACCGCAATCAATGAGTCATTCTCATTTATGGGCTGAATCGATACCCCAACATCATCCACCCTTCCTTGAGGACCGACCCGCATCACCGACTCTGATACCAATCTGATGCAGGATGTCAAAGTTGGACCTAACTTCGCCTCAAAGCCATGGTTATGAGAGAAGGATTGTCCATACTACTCCCTCCGTCCATTTTTTTAAGTCTCATTTACTGTTCGGCATGGAGATTAAGAAAGCTGGTAAAAATAAAGTGGGTGGGAGAAAATGGTAGTGCTAATGACATTGAATTACTTTTGTTAACTATTGCATTAGAAAAATACCTTTACATGTAAATAAATAGAGGTTCATTCATGGTTTGGTTTATTTTTCATACTATATTTTCAGATGTTTTTTATCGTGATTAAATAAATTAATATGCCAACACTGTTTCATGAAATTAAATATTCCAACAGTTTTCATTAAATTGTTGAATGAATTAAATCTCTTAAGAAAATAAATCGTGTTAAATGATTTAAGGAATTAAATTTGTTAAATCCAATCAGATATGAACATGTTTAAACAACACGCGCACGTATATTTCTGTTGGTGCACTTGATGATGGACAGAAAGAGATTTAAATCTTTTACCATGTACAGTCTTATTAACAGAGCTCTTATTAATATGTGCCTAGAATTCTTACGAAAATATATGCATTTCTACTTTGTTATTTTATTAAGATCATTTATCCTTAAAAACTCTACAATCTTGTTATTGGTTTGTGAAAGCTTAAGGTGAATACGTGACGAGTTACTATGTCCATTCATTGGTGGACGTAGAATTCTAGTTTTAGGGCAATTGCAAGAATGTATGACAAGATTAGAAGTTAAATGAGGAAAATAATTCAAAATGTTAATTATTATGAATATGATGTGTTTATTGGGTTGGATTTTAAATTGGATTTAATTAAATTGGGTTGGAGTAATTAAATTGGTTTAATTACCAATATAATTAAGGTTTTAATTAAGTTGGGTTTAGTATTGTGTAGTGGCAAAGGGTAGTAAATAAAAAAAGAAGGGAGGGTAAGGGATAAAAAGGAGAGTGAGACATTAAAAAATGGACACTTCTTTATGACCAAATAAGACTTTAAAAAATGAACGTAGAGAGTACTATTTAAACCTCAACAGTCTTACATATTTAACCGATGTGGAATATCCTCCTCAAGTTAACCGCAACCAAGTGAGTTCTCCTCACTTGTCTAGGGGATGGATCGATGACCCTGCATCAATGATCATTATAAATTTAGCTAAGGGGCACACTCCTTTGGTAGGTCATTGCGAGTCAAATCTGATTTGATCCACTTGCATATTAGTAACGCAGAACTGATTTGATCCACATGCATATTAGTAACGCAGAAACGACAGAACAGAATAATCATGCACTAAGTAATTCATTTATTTTTCATCAATTAACATTTAATAAATTTTAATTTGAGAGCAATAAATTCTAATTTTGATTAATAAAGCTCATTATTATTTGATTACTTCTTTAAGTAATTATGATAATTAGATGAACATTTTAGGCTACAAGTAACTAATACTCCCTCCGTTCACGATAGATATGATTCGGTGGGAGTAACATAATTTTTAAGAAACGGAGAGTGAGTGAAAGTGGGGAAAGAAAAAGTATTGGGTAAAGAATGAGACTCATAGTTATTGTAAGATTTGTAGTGAAGAACGAGTCAACTAAAATGTTATTTGATAAATACTGTAAATAGACTTTAAAGATTAAAGGATAAATGTTCATGTTCATTTTTGGAACAATTATGACAAATTCAAATTAAACGTGTAATTTATTGCTAATTTGAATTAAATATTTTATGAAGAAGCGATGAATTTTTTTATCTATTAATATAGTTTGGTCAATAAATTTTTATTTATGCTCGAGGTTTCTGTGTGTATAATAATAGTATAAATCAACAGTTGTTTGTGTGGATATAGTTCAGGCCCAGTGTGTATAGGTTTATGGTATGGCCCAAATGAACGAGGTTGCTATAATTCTATGCTCATATGTCATATATATCCATCTCCCATTTTACTTGGCAATAAGTTGGTTCAATTTGAAAATTTAAAGACAAATTCAATATCTGCTTTTACTGGGGTAGCATTTTTGAAACCGAGTATTTGTCTATACTTCGGAGCAGGTCGAAAGTCCTTTGAGGCAGAGACTTCGGGGAAGTGAAACTCTTCTTTAAGGGGCACACGCTTACCAGGATTGGCGAAAAATTCAAATTGTTGCTCGACGATTATTCTTATATTGAAAAATTCAAATTGTCGTAAAATCAGAGCCGAAGGCTCCCCCAAAAAATAAAAATAAATAATAATAAGAAATTGTAAATGAAAAAAAATACTGGAAAAACAAAAAAAAAATGGTGCATATCAATATTCTTCATTGTGCATATCAATATATAGTGCAGTGCATTTAAATATATGGTGCAGTGCATATGGGTTGATTGTAAAAAATAATCGGAAAAAAAGTGCGTGCACAACACGTGCCGTGCGTAGGAATCGTGCGCGTGCAGTGCACGTATCACCTTATGAGACACGTTGCACTAGAGAGTTACTCTTTATTAATTCATACTCCATCACTTAAAACCTATCAGAAAAAAATATAACAAGAAATACTGGAACCATATACCAGAACTTACGACGTTGAGGAGAACAAAAATCAGATTTCACGATATGATAGTACCAAATATCTAATATCTCATCCAATTCGTCAATATAGGAAAAAAAATCAAAATAAAGAATCAAGTTGTCCAAGAATCTAGCAGTACACATAGCAAACTTTGTCTTTGTTTGTGGTTGAATTAATGATTCACCTAAAAAAATCCATCCAGCCCATCGGACAATCCCACATACTAAGAGAAGAAATAACACCCAATTCTCAACAACAGAATTGATAGAGAACTAACAGATCCCAAGAATAACCCATTCATGACTTTTCCGAATTCTAGATGGAAACTCTCGTATTGGAGGATCTGGGGCTATATCGAAGAGTAATCGTTAGATCTAACAGTAAGATAAGAATTTTAAATAACAGTTTTATTTGATTTTAGTAGTGTGGCTATGGAGCGTAACAGAGGAGTTCGTGTATATATATATATATATATACATATATATATAGTTTGAGATGGCTGGATAATCAGTTTTAGAGGCGGTAGGGTTAAACTAGTAAAATGAAGTAGTCCTTTTGTCCTCAAATAAGTGTCCTGCTTCTCCATTTTTGTTGTCCTCAAAAGTGTCATACTTACACTTTTTTACAAAAATACCCTCCATCTTTTGCAATATTTACTACCCCTCTACAATTAAATCCTTAATCTATTTCACTAATTTTTACCCAATTAATGTAATTTTATTATCATCAACACATATGGGCCCATTTCTCATTATGCATTCTGTATCTCTCTCTCGATTAAACCCTAAATCCTCACAACATCACTCTTCGCCTCCAATCTCCCAAATCTGTCTCTCTCTCTCGACGAACCCTAAATTGCAGACAATCGCCGTCGTCCTCCCCGATCCGTCCCCTTCTCTCTCGACAAACCCTAAGCCCTCACAATCTCCTTCTCTTCGTACCCAATCTCCCAGATCTGTCTCTCTCTCTCTTCGAACCCTAATTTCCTCACAATCTCAAACACCTCCCTCTCCGATGGATTCCGCCTCAATCCCTCTGACGGAGACACCTTCCTCTCCGATTTCGACCATCCTCTCCATTCCGGCGATCCCTCTCTCGCCGATTCCATAAAACTCATGGGAGTTGGAGGCTGAGTCAATGAAGATAGTGCCGGAATCCATCTTCACCGATGAAATCCCTAAGCTGTCGGGTTCTCGACTCACGGTGGCCACCGCTTCGTCGCCGCCTTCTGGGACCGGAGTTAGGCGGCAGTCGTCTCCTCGCTGGGAATTTGAGGCCGATTCGGACCCCGAATCGGAGGTGCCTCAAACTCCTCCTTTGGATTTCGATGATGAAGGTGATGTATATCTCACCTACGATGATTGGAAGGCAAAATACCTTCATCTCTTGAAGGCTGGGAAATGCTAGGGCGTTATGTCCAGGTTCTATTGTTGTTTTTTACTGTCTACATTGGTGTTGGGGGCTGGTGATGCCATTTCATGATTTGATGCCATTTTGTTGCTATCTCTGAGCCTGTTATGCCTTTATGTGTTGCTCCATGTTCAAGGCTGCCTTCATTGCTGTGTTGTAACAGCCACTGTGCCACTCTATTTGTCTGCTCGTTTGATAAATTAGCTCTCTTGTTGCTCTCTGTCATGCTGCTGATGCTCTGTAGTTGTATTTATTGCATTGTAGAAAATCAGTAATGCAATGAGCTGCATGCCATTATGTGTTGCTATCTCTGAGGCTGTGATGCCATTATCTGTTCCTATCTCTGAGGCTGTGTTGCTATTTCTGAGGTTGTGATGCTATTATCTGTTCCTAACTACTGAGGTTGTGATGCTATCTCTATTATGCCATTCTGAGGATGTGTTGCTATTGCATGATTTGATGTCATTCTGTGAATTCTGTCCCTAAGGTGCCTAACTTTTGAGGTTGTGAATTGTGAGGCTGTGAATTCTGTCCCTTTGGTGAATTATGAGGCTGTGTTCTGTCCCTAATCTGTCCCTAAATTTTGTCCCTAATCTGTCCCTAAATTCTGTCCCTAATGTGTGTCCAATGATGAGGTCATTCTATGAATTTCCTAAGGAATTGTTTACTTGTTTATTGCAACCAGTAGGGTAACCTACTTAGGAAGGTAAAAACACTTAAATAATGTCAATGATGCAACCTTGTTTTCATTTCATGATGCTGAGACAACACAAAAACTGTTTACAAGCCAAACAACACACAAAAAGAAATTGTACTTGTTTGTTCATGTAAACACTTGCCACTTTGTCACTACCACAAGTCTGTTCTAACTACTGAGATGCATTTGGCTGAATTCTGTACAATTCTGTCTAAGTTTGACTGCATTAGCCCTTCCACTAGGTTGTCCACCTTGAAATTCTTGTTTGCTTTCACTTCATGCACTCTCAAATACTGTAAACTGTCCACTACAAGCTCCTCCCTCTACTTCAATTACTTCAGGTAGTATTCCAAGCCTCCTAAGCCTTTCCTTGTTCATGTGTGGAATTCTATAGTTGTTATTGCCTTGCTTCTTCATAATCTCCTGGTGGCAGCATTGTAGGGTCAGGAAAACATGATTCAGTTTCCATGCTTTGAAGTCTTCAAATGCATCAATCACATTTTGCACCAGTTCATCCACATTTCTTGCCATATTTTTATCCTTGAGTGATTGAATGGCCCTGAAAAAACCTAAATTCAGTACATTTGTGTCAGGAGAATTTGCTGGTTGGCAAACAAGTTTAATGTCAAATCCATCACTCTCTGTAGCCTTTATGAAATCAGGGTCATTGCATTTGATGTGGGGCTTGGCATTGTCCTGTTGTATGAAAATTGTTTTGCTTAGTTGCTGTGGCCACTTTGTCTTGATTCTTGGAATGAGCTGCATACATATTTGCTGGTTAATTAACTAAATCTAAATGATGAATTGAAAAGCTGTACAATTCTGATAGATATACAGCTTCAATCTTACCCAATCAATGAAACAGTCTTTCATGACAGAAAGTGTGATTGCTTGAACTGCCTTGCTTTTCAAGGTTCTCTTTGCTCTATTCTTTGAACTTCTTAATGCTGGTTCAGATTTTATAAAAGGGAAAATCCCAATCTTGCCATCAAATATCACTTGACCATCACTATCAATGATAGATCTTGCTACAGCACATAGAAACATTATCTTCTCTATGAACCTTACTGATTTGCATGTCCTGTGAGCCTCTATTTCATCTGACAGCACATAATATCTGCCTGCGACCTTTGTGAGATAGAACCATTTTTCATCAATATGTATGGTGTTATACATATTCTGAAAACTGATTTTACCATCATTGACAATTGGTGTGAGCTGACTAAGGCTCCAAGTCAGCCTATTTATCATGTTTTGAGGTGTTAAATAAGGCTTAATAGCATTTGTATGGGGCTCCAGTTTTCCTTGTTTTATCCAGTTGTGAAGCAAAGTTTTACCTACTCCTAGATGCTCTGCCATGATCCTTAATGAACTCCTTTGTAAAACAGTTAAGGACTTTACCATTTCTACATCAAGTTGTTTTTTTTTTCTTGCTTGTTGACCCTTTTTTGTGTGATTGCAGATGTATAGGCTCTCCTAGAGCAATCTGAGCTGTTGTTGCATTCCAGATTCGATATATTGTCCTGACATCCACCTTGAAAAGAGTTGCTGCCTCTTTATTTGCTCCATAATGAAGGCTGCCTTCATTGCTGTGTTGAAACAGCCACTGTGCCACTCTATTTTTCTGCTCGTTTGATAAACTAGCTCTCTTGTTGCTCTCTGTCATGCTGCTGATGCTCTGTAGTTGTATTTATTGCATTGTAGTGTAGTAATGGAAGAATGAATGTTGATTCTGTATTTATAGACTTTGTAGAGGGTGGAGAGAATTTGAATTTCCCTCCACAGTTTTTGATCATGTCATTAGAAGATGAAGGGTTTGTTGACAGCCATACTTGTACTTTTTGCCTCCAAAATCCTTTTACTGTTGAATGAAAGCATATTTTATTTTTCAATTTTGTGTCTTGCCTCCACGTTTGAGGTGTTGATTTTTCAGTTTTAAACATGATTGACAGGAATTATTTTTCAATTTTGTTTAATTAACATTGTTTAATTATTGCAGGAATTATCATTATTTAAATCTGGAAAAAAAAATCGATATTTCCATTCTGCACAAAACATAAAAGCAGAAATTTTCATTATGCACAAATAAAATTCGAAATTTTCATTACAACAGAAAAAAAAAATCGAAAATTTCCAATTTCAAGACATGAAAACAGAAAATTGAAATTGGTGAAAAAAAGAAAAACATAAAGCAGTAAATGAACAAAAATAAAAATAAAATCTAACCACAAAAATTAACAAAACCCAAAAAGTCAAAAAGTTAAAAAGGATTAGTAAACTAAATGTATCATTACCACTACCCCTAGATCCTAATATTTACCCCACTCAAAATACCTTTTTCAGTTTTTCTAAATCTCGTGCCCAACAGTAAATGGGACACTTAAAAGAGGACGGAGGAAGTATAATTCATTTATTAAATTAATTAGGAGATGTACAAAGTAAAAACGTGGTTGTGTTTAAAATTACCCTAACAAAAATATTAAAATATTTACTATTTCATCCAAAACACCCCAAATCTAATTTACCTCATCTTCAAAGCCCCGAAGTCTGTAAAATATATAATAGTGTTGTGCTGCACTTATTTGAACTCATCGAATGCACAAACACTGAAACACAAAAGACATAATTCCAATCCTTGTATAAGAATTGAATTTGTAGGCGAATGGCAACGATAACTGGTAAAGACGAACACGACAACCTTTGCTCTTTTCCAAATAATAGCAGTACCAATCGACAGTGGTCTAAGGATGACTGTGACGGTAGCTTTCGAAGGCAGCGGGCTATCTTCGGCTATTCCAACCATCCGTTGACCTCGATTCCACTCCGGCGTATTCAAGAACGAAAAGCATACAACATCTGAAATTCACAAAGAATCATTTGAAAATTATATTGAGAAGTTCAAGTTGCTGCTTGTTGTAGCCTTTGCAGGGAAGCCTTTTTTTCATTTACAGTAGAATTCAATAGCCATCCAGTTCAATCAACCCACTTCGGCGTTTTTCATTTCACTCTTGGATTATGGCGTCGTGATAATGTAAATCGGGGGCTATGGGGGCAATGTAGTTATTAATATTTATTATTATTATTTTTTAAATAGGGAGCTATAAGTAGTAAAATAGGGGGGATATATTTAGGTCTTACGTGGCGTAACGACAATTCGATATTTCTATTTATCTTAATTCCTTATTTTAATAGTAATTTTTATTCATATATTCATCTTTTAAATTAATAATTTTGATATGTTTCTATATAATGAGAATATTTTATACAAATTATATATATTCCATTAATAAGCAACACAATCTTTTAACTTGAAAAAATCAAAGCAAGATATCATGCACGACTTTTTAAATTTAAGAAACTAATAAATGTCAAATTATTCATTTGACCTAAATTAAATTGATCAAATTAAATAAGAAATTACTTTGGTTAAATAATATATAATTTATATTCCATGTCGCTTTTTAATAAGATTTCATTTCTCAAGAATCCATATAAATACTCAATATAATTGTGTATTTTTCTAATCTACAATTGTTTTGCACCTAATTTTATTTGGCTAATTAATTGGTGGTTGGTCAAATAAATAATTTTATGTTATTGAATCATTTGGCAATTTATTAAGTTGTCAATATTATTGTTTTTCAACGTGACAATTACAAAGTTGGCGCCGTAAGTTAAAAAAAAAAATTGTAGCTTTTTATTTTAAATATTCCTTCAATTTTTCATAATTATTAATTCATATATTCTATTAATTAAATTTAGGGAAAATTGCACCAAAAATCCTGACCTTTTTTTTAATTTTCGGTTTTAAACTAAACCTTTTAAAATTCGCAAATTAATGTACGACATTCCAATTTGATGCAATTACCTCCCACGGCCTGTCTTCGGCAGAAATTGATTGCCTACGTGGTAAATTATTTCCTTACGTGGTATTAATTTGCTTACGTGTTACACGGGGAAAATTGCATCAAAAACTCTGACCTTTTTCCAATTTCTGGTTTTAAACCAAATCTTTTAAAATTCGTAAATTAATGTACAACCTTCCAATTTGATGCAATTACCTTTCGTGCCCAATTTTCCCCCAATTTGCTGCTGACATGGAAGCCGAAATCTTCTTCAACAGACTTCATCTCCATAATTCTTCTCCATCGACTTCCTCATCTCCATGGGTTCTTCATCGGCACAATCTGGATCATGGAATAATCCCGAAGCTCAGTAGCGGCTACATACCCCCCATTGTTTCTGATTCATCGCTATCGGGACCACAACTCCACTAGTTGAGCAATGATAAAGCGCACCAAGACTAAAGATGAACAATAATCTATTCTCTATTAGTAGATTCGAGCAATAATTTAAGTCAAATCATCGAACAAAAACAGAGTTAAATAGATTCGATTATGTCTGTAATAGAGTATTAGGAAATTAGGGTTATTGATTCAAAGTGTTGTGTCGTTTTGGGTCTGCTTTTTCACCTCATATATGATTAAAGTAACGACGTCGTTTAGGACAGGAGTAAAACGACGTCGTTTTGTGCCCATTCACCAATTAATATCACATATTCATAATTATTCAACACATAAGCAAATTAATACCTCGTAAGGAAATAATTGACCACGTAGGCAATCGATTTCTACCGGAGACAGGACATGGAAGGTAATTGCATCAAATTGTAAGGTCGTACATTAATTTGCGAATTTTAAAAAGATTTGGTTTAAAACCGGAAATTGAAAAAAGGTTAGAGTTTTTGGTGCATTTTCCCTCATTTTATATTTGCCTAGTACGACGTCGTTTGTCGAGTTTGAAAGTTTTGCCACATAGAAAATTCCGGCTTCCATGTCAGCAGCAAATTGGGGGAAAATCGGGCACGGGAGGTAATTGCATCAAATTGGAAGGTCATACATTAATTTGCGAATTTAAAAAAATTGGTTTAAAACCGAAAATTGGAAAAAGAGTCAGGGTTTTTGGTGCAATTTTCCCTTAAATTTAATGTTCTCAAACTTGTACTCTAAAGATATGAGTTGAGATTAAAACGTGTATAGATTTTCCTAGGGGTTAAATGGTTTTTATTTATGTACTTATGTTATAAAATATTTATTATTTTCAAACCTTTCATAAATATATATGGAATTAAAATCTCCCCAAAACATTATATGAAAGTATAAATATATATGTAATTAAATACATCAAAAATATAATTTTCTCCATTTCCATTTATCTAAACTTTTATATCACACATCACCTCTAAACAAGACTCCACTATTGGAAAACCTACATAAATTTTGGAATCAAAGTGTATTTTCTCATCTTGCAATAATTTTGCACAACAAATTTAATTTGACTAAATAATCTGTTCGTCCATTAAATAATTTTTTTTTGAAATATTCAATTGGCCAATTGTCAAACTAAATAATCTAATATTTATATATATTAACTTTTATTTAACTTGGTTAAATAATTATTGATTTGACCATATAAATAGTTTAATCTTAATATGTAAAAAGATTCTGGATGTTGAATTTGAAAAGATAAAGTTCCTGTATAGGAAAAATACACAGGAGAAACATATTTGTACAAACAATTTGAGGTTTTTGATAAGCACGGTTTACTGCTTTAGTGTTTGATGTAAATCTCCATTTTAGATTGAGAGCGAATATAAGAGTTACTTTTCTAAAGAGTTTGAAAGTCTGAGAAAATCTATTTCTTTTAGTGAGCAATTGATAACGAAGAAAAATAGATTTTCTTACATACAATTATGACAAAATTAAATAAAATTTTGAGTAAGGTATATGCTTTAGAAAATCATCCTTATGTTATAAGGGAAATTACTTTCAAAATTGTTAGTTATACTTTTTTAAGGGGACTCCTTAATTAATCTTTTTAACATGTGCTATTTTCTAATATAATGTGATTTTCATCTCACATTATTTTTTATTGAAATTCTACTTATTAGAATCTAAAAAAATATTAATCTTATCCCATAACGTTTTTCAATGAGATTTCATCAATTGGAGAACCTAAATAAATACTACTTATAATGCATATTTTCCATCCACTATTATTTTATAAAAATGTAATTTTTTTTATTGGAAAATTTAACTTTACCAAATTTTTAATTAAACTAATTATTAATTTTACCAAATAAAATATCATTTATTATATTTTAAACCAGTAACTTTACCAAATTTTTAATTAAACTAATTATTAATTTTACCAAATAAAATATCATTTGTTATATGTTTTACCAGTAAATATTTAGATAAATAATCAATTATTATAACAATTTATATTTCATTATTTTAGTCGGTTTTAAAAGTGTTACGATAATTAGCATGTCTTATTACACATGTTTGAGGCACGATAGTCAGATTCAATTTCAAACGAGTATTATTAAATACTCCCTCCGTCCCGTTATTCTTGTCATGTTTTCATTTTCGGGTTATCCCCGTTATTCTTGTCATGTTTCCTTTTTTGGAAATAATTAGGAGATAATTAATTTGTTAAACAATTCACTTTACACCTTTCATCATACTTTTCCACCTCATTTTCTGTGTCATTCACTATTCTCCTTCTCTCTCTACTCACTTTATTCCACTTTATTTCAATATTTACTCTCTTTCTACCCACTTTATTTTACATTACCACTTTATTTAATTATTCATTCTCTCTCTACCCACTTTATTTTACTTTAAAAACTTCACTAAACATACTTTTTATTGTTAATTATTTTCTCTTTAAACCCCGTGCCCAAAAGAAACAAGACAAGCCTAGTGGGACGGAGGGAGTATTTATTAATTAACTTAGTATTATTTTAATTTGATCTAATAATAGTTTATTTTGTCCAAATAAATGGTTTATTATCTTTTAATGGTTCGATAATTGATAAGCACCAGAACAATAATTTTTTATAAACATTAATTTTGATAAAAAAAATTGTAAGTATTTATAACAATTAATTTGGGACGAGATGATCAAAGCTATGCATGATTAATAATATGTTGCAATCTCATGAGTGCATTAGCAAAAGTGATCTCAATTTTTTAATTTGTGATGAGATAATCAGATGTACACAACATTTTTCATATTTTACAGTGTTCTTAGTTTGAAAGAAAAACGATTAGTTTGATTTCAATTAATTTCTTGCAGCTAAAGAAAATGGAATAAAGTCAAATAAACATTTTTTTTTTTATTTTGATCAATTGTCAAAATAATATCACTCTGAAATAATATTAAATTATATTTAATGTTCATGCTTATATTGTAAAATATGATAAAAATAAAAATAGTTGTTAAATTAAGAAGTACAATAAAATTGAAGAAATTATTTTATTGGTGCATTTATTTTAATTTCATCACTTTTGTAAGACTACTTATGATAATTATTGAAATAATATTACTCATAATGTATTTAATGACAATGCTTCTATTTAATTTTTCATGACTTAATACTAATGATGTTAGGGCTACGAGAAAAGAAAGTAACAGTGAGATTTTGGAATTTATGAAAAAGGTGCACAAATAATAATTTCTTGAAGTTGGTGTTGTTTTTTTCTATTAATTTTTATTGCAGATAACGGAAGTTGAATAAAATCAAGAACCAATCATATTGATTTTATTTTTTTGTAATATTACTTTCACATACTCCCTCCGACTAATATTGTCATCATTTTCTTATTTAGGTGTCTCATTCAATTGTCATCTTCTAAATAAGGAAATTTTAACTCTTCAAAATCCTCCAAAAGTAATGGACCCACCCACTTTTTTTTATCTTTTTACCCATATTTTTAATCTCTGTGTCGAACAATAATACTAGTTTGAGTGGATCGGAGAGAGTATATGTATCCCGTCTATTTTCGACGGGTTACACACTAGTTACCCTTATTTAACAACTCTACTTACAATGATCTGATGGGTTGAGTCAACTTGAGACAAAAATATGTTGTATACTTACAAGCAATCCAAAAAGATATGACACCAAAATTGGCAAGCAGTAACAGCTCAATAAGCCCTTGGAGTTCCTGTGCAACTGCAATAAAAAATGATAGACATCACATACAAGAATAAAAAGCAATTAGATGAAGAAAAGGTCAAGAGTCTGCCCTTGCAACAAAGAACATCACTAAGGGTGATGGCAGGTAATCTGGGCATTTCAAAGTCTGTAATTCACAGGTGGGTGCAAGAGAAGAAGCTCAAACCACACACCAATGTCATCAAACCATATTTAACCCCTTTCAATAAGTTGTGTAGACTTAAGTGGAGTCTTAGTCAGCTCTGTTCAGATTCTGTTTCTGATGGTTTCAAGTTCCAAACCAAGTTCAACACCATATACATAGATGAGAAATGGTTCTACTTATCCAAAAACAGTAACAGATACTACCTTGTCCCAGGTGAGATTGAACCACATAGGAGCTGTAAATCCAAGAGATACATTCCCAAAATTATGTTTAACAGTGCAGTATCAAGGCCTATAATAGATGAAGAGGGAAATATTTTGTTTGATGGAAAGTTTGGGATTCTCCCATTCATAACAGAAGAACCTCCTCAGAGGAATTCAAATAACAGAGCAAAAGGGACCATGGAAGTGAAGCCAATTGCAGCAGTCACAAAACCAATCACAAAGGACAACCTACTCAATCAGGTAAGTGTTTTAACACTTCTTGCTATCAGAAACCTTTTCAGATTAATCACTTAGCTGTGTAGACTTAATTCATGCAGATGATTCCAGTTTTTAAGGCTAAGTGGCCTATCTTTTTAAGCAAACACATATTGATCCAACAAGACAATGCCAAATCACACATCAAAGTTGATGATCCCGATTTTCTAGCAATAACAAAGACTGATGGCTTTCATTTCCAGCTAGTGTGTCAACCACCTAACTCTCCAGACACCAATGTAAATGATCTAGAGTTTTTAGAGCAATACAATCCCTTAAGGATAAAAAACCAGCCAAGAATGTAGAAGAGCTACTACACAATGTGAAGACTGCATATGAAGACTACTCGCCACACAAGTTAAATCATGTTTTTCTAACTCTACAAGGCTGCCTACAAGAAATTGAAGTTTCACCCACACATGTAAATGTGGCTAAAGGTTAGGTTAAGTGTAGGTATAGATATTTACCCACACATAATGCAAATGTCAACATATGTCGCTAAAAAACTGCAGGTAAAAGTTTTTACCCACACATACAATTATGTGTGGATAAATCAACAAACATTACGTGCACATATATATGTCTCTAAAAGTTTCTTTTATGTGTGGGTAAATATGTTTTTGCAATAATATAATTCTGATGTGGAAATTACGTGTATGATGACGTGGAATTCGATATTGACACGTGACAATTTGTAAGTGTAGGTAATTGTTATAAAATATGTGTGGGTAAATAATTTTGCGTCATATTGTAATGGTGAAGTGGAAATTACGTGGATGATGAGATGTCATTTAATTATGTTATTTATGATGTATCGATCTACAAATTTAAGATGGTACGTAGAATACATAAAAATATATGAAGACCATGATATAAGAATACTACTAATAAAATCTACTGAATAAAAACTAAAGTTAACAATGTGTATATACCAACAAGTAACTTTCTCCACAAAAAGAGCAGAGAAAAAAAGAAACTACAAGTAACTTTGTTCAAATAGTCTAAAAACAAATACAAAAGGAAGCAAGCAACCCCATCAAAAAAACGTTGCGCAGAATCTAATTGATGCTCACTGCTTCCAGCTACTTGTATACTTATAGCTCATCTGATCAATGTCCCCTCCATTCCATACTCGAATTAGCCATTCAGACCCCTTTCTTCAGGTTTTGACTTGAACACCAAATTTATATATGAACAAAACAACAACCATTAGCAATTTGATAGCATATCCAGAGAAGTTCGTAAAAATGAAGTATTACCTTATTAATTACTAATATACTCAAATCTAACACTTGTCTGGTAGAACGAGCCCGCAGTTCTTGGTGGAAGGCTGTAACATTAGAAACATGTATTAGGAAATCTAATCGGCCAAAATTACATGCCTGAAAACAAATATGACAAGCCTTTTACAAAGACAAAACAATACATGATAAAATATAACTAATCAAAATTAAGTTAGATAACAAAGACGATATTGCAAATTCTACAGGAAATAATTAACATCCTTCAAATTTCAAATAGCTATTAACCAAAAATAAATTAATTTTACCTATCAAATGGAAAACAAAATATCAAACATGATTGATGGAGAATTCGAAGGAAGTATTTTACGTTTTTGTTTAGAATCAATAATCTATAAAGAAAAATGAAAAGATTAAAATAACACCAGCTAATCATTCAAAATTTCAAACTAAATGGCCGAAATTTTTGGGTATGGACGTGGTACAAGTATCACGACCGCGACAATTTTGTTTTTAATTTTTTTGGTATTCCCGGGCTATTCAATATATGAAAACTATTACCGCTAAATAATTACCTCTTCTTTTCTTTTAAATTAATTATGCTTCATTCGATAGGATAAACATGAAGATGACTAATTCATATTATTCAGTATAAATACACTTATCCAAAATAATTTGAAAATGAATATATAAAAGATAGAATAGATTTTCCTTAATCTTTATCTTCTTGTTTTCATTTAATCTGTTGCTTTAATACATAGTATATAGATAATATTATTATGTGTGGTAGTTTAGCCACACATACTGTTGCTTCTTGATTTATTCCACTATTTATTTTCTCTAAAAAAAAGATTTATTCCACTAATTTAATTAACACTAAAATGAAATTATGTGGAATGTAAATATAAAAAAATAAAATATAATCAACAATCTTGGGGATTTTATTATTAAAATAAAAGAATAACTCGGAAATCATTAGACAAAAAGGAAAACAATAAAGTTAAAATCCTATTTTAATTCGTTAATTTTGTTCACGTCATCTATATAAGTGCAACAGAAAATTTATAATATTTTTTCTCTCGTACATATAATAGTATATATTACAAGTAATATATATAGAGAAATTTTTTTAAGTTATTGTAACAGTACAAAGAAAGAATTGGATAAAATATAAGAATTTTGTTCCACGTCATTAGTTCCTAATCGGCCAAAGGCTAAAAAAAATTATAGAGGGAACCATACCCGAGCCTAAAGTGCAAATTTGACGGAAATTTTTGAGTCGCACGTAAATACTAAAACAAAAGTGTCACTAAAAATGTTTCCTCACACATATTAAATGTCACTATATTAGTTACTATGTGAACTATTAACCACATATAAATAATTTATAATTATGTGTGGCTAATAGCTTGTATTAATTTTCCACGTCAGCATGTGTAAATATGATTAGTAAAATAAAATAAAATATAAAAATAAATAAATAAAATGCTAAAATATAATCGTGCATCTAGTTAGCCACACATATTAAATGTCAATAATTAATAATTATAGTTCACTTGATTTACCTACATATATTTTAATATGTGTGGCTAAACTACCACACATAATAATGTGTGGCAAAGTATGTGTGGGTAAAAGTTCAATTTTTTGTAGTAGAGATCATCAAGGTTAAGGGAGACAACAAGTACAAAATCCCTCACATGAATAATAAACAACTAGAAAGGGAAGGACTTCTGCCACAATGCATTGAAGTGGAGTTGGAGCTTGTAAGGGAAAGCTTAGACTTCATAAACATCCAAATAAGCAATGAAGATGAAAGAATTCAAGTAGATGATCTAGCTCAAAGGCTGCAACAAGTGGCAATCCATGATTAAGGCAAGACATGTGATGATTTTTTTATTAGGTTTATAGGAACAAACATTGTGATGCTAGTTTTTGAAATGTTTGGAATGTAAACTGTTTTTGTGACTAATTTATTTGCTTAACTAGTCTCAACATTACTTTTGCATCATTGACTGTTTAATTTGACTCCTAAGCTGCCTAAGTCAACCTCCAAAACTAGGAAACTCTAGTGGTGGCATAGTATGACAACCATAGAACTCAAACAGAATCACAGAGGCATCACATTCAATTGTCATCATAGGGACTAGCTCACAGAACCATATATAACCCTCAGACAAGATCAATTCAATTGTCATCACAGGGATTAGCTCACATAATTCATCATTTTACAAATGCATCATCATGTAAATATGCATTTTTAAGCATATCAGGAATCATAGAATCACAGAATCAGCCCAACCAATCACAAATGCATCATCATGTAAATATGCGTTTTTAAGCAGATCAGAAATCATAGAATCACAGAATCAGCCAAAAAATCACAAATGGCATAACAGGATCAGCCCAACAAATCATAAATGGCATAACAGGATCAGCCCAACAAATTACAAATGGCATCACAGAATCCGAATCATAAATCACATGAATCACAAATGGCGTCATAGAATCCGAATCAGAAATCACATGAATCACAAATGCCTCAGCAATTTGGCATGAATCCTAGAATCCGAAAATTAACCAACAAATCACAAATGACATCACCAGCCGACCCACTAAAAGGAAATAATTATACATAGTAGAACTCAATCACCTAATTCCAGCGTGTTCTATAGCTTTTTGGGCCTTCATTTTTCTGTGAAATTTTAAGACTTCACTTAGTAGGAAATAGGCATCATCTGTAGGCAGCAACTCTACGACAATCTGCTCTAAATTCTCACCCAATGAAGGTGGAGTATCAGAACTCACCATCATCAGAGAATCAAAAGATTTCTCCGGCACCATCATAAGAGAATCATTAGATTTTTCCGGCAAAGGTGGATGAATCTCACAATCGGCAACTTCCACAGATTTCTCCGGCACCAAGGAACCAAAGTAGGCAGATCTGCTTAAGAAAATCTCAGATCCAGAGGGTGGAATCACCCAATCGGCAACGGTGGCTGAATCGGACATCTGTGCCGACTTGGTAGGCGTCACAGAGAAGATAAAATTACGAGGAGAATCAAATATTGTTTCAAGAACGATTTCGATGGAACTCGACTCCATTTCGGAGGAACTCATCATCGAAGAGGTGAGATTATGAGAGAGATACGAAGAGGAGAGATTGGATGAGAGAGATACAAAGAGGAGAGAATGGATGAGAGAGATTTCAGTAATAGCGGCACAAGATTAGGGTTTTCAAGAGAGGGAAATGGTATTGCAGAGTATCGAAGAAGAGAGAAATGAATAATTGTGGAAGTGGGGTGGGTGGGCTGGTGTTATTTCGATGGGTGGGGTGGTGTTATTTGGGTGGGATTAGTGATTTAATTAGGGATCCTAATTAGGTTGGGTTAAAGAGTGGGGTGGGCCCATTAGTGGCAATGAGTAGTAATTTAGCAATCAAAATAAGGGTAAGGGTGTCCAAAAAGTAAAGTAGGGCTTTAAATTAGAGACAAATTTTGAAGAGCAAACAGGGCATTAAAACAGGGACGGAGGGAGTATTATATATTAATAATGATGCAAATAAACAAGTTAATATACTTCCTATGTCCCAAAAATATATGCATAATTTTTCATTTTCGTCTTTCCCCAAGAGTATGCATAGTCCATTTATGAAACAACTTGCTCACTTATTACCCTTAGAGCATGCACGGCGGCTCATTCGCCGGGCTCAAGCCGCGTTTCGTGACGAGCCGCCCGATGTTGAGCCTCTAAGGCTCGAGCCTGCTTCATCCGGTTGAGTTGGCCTTTAAGCATTTTATGTAAGGTAAAAAAAATCGAATTTGAATTGGCTAACGGCTAGTTCCTACGGCGCCGGCGCCAACGGCTACTCCGGCGGCTGTAACGGCTCGTCGGCGCCGACAACGGTCAATTTTTTTTTTTTAATTCTAGTTTTTTCTCTGTAAATACACCTATCCACTTCATTTTTTCTACACCGGTCCTCTCCAATTCATCTTCATTTCTCCACTCCAATTCATCTTCATATATCATTTTTCCTCTATAAACACACCTATCATGATTGTGTGCGTCATCTTGCACAACATGGAGAGATGACGATGCCCTTGTCGGGCAGGACATCCGCCAATGCCCGGCAAGCTATCCCGCCTTCTTTCGAAGACTATTTGGCGAGAGATTCACCTCTCAAAGATAGACGAAGAGCCGCATTGCTTCAAGCTAATTTAATCGAGTACCTTTGGAGGCGATTCAGACCAATCGAGTGGTTTTTTTGCCTAATCGTGTATTTTTTTTTTATGTTTATGTAATCTCATTTCATTTCAATTAATGCAATTTTTAAATTTAAATCAAAAATTGAAAAATATTAAAATCTTAAAACCAATTCATATGAGCCTGCGGATGAGCCACACCAGTATGGGCAGAGGCTCATTTGGGCCAGACCATCCGTTGAGCCTATGTGGATGAGCTAGACCACTATGGACATGCTCATTTGGGCCAGACATGTGGATGCTCTTATAACTTTCATATATTTACACTTTCTACCACATAGTTCATCACTTTCTATCATTTTTTCCCCTTAATTCTACTTTTTTTTCACCCATATTTTACTTTCCAAGATCTTTTTAAAATGCATGGCGCCCAAAACTATGCATACTCTTAGGGACGGAGGGAGTATTGAATTCGGAGAAGTTTATTAGGAGATCATCATTTATAGCAAATCACAATATATGCTCATCTCTTGTATAGTTTACATCACCAAGTAGTATCATACTTTAGTATCTCACCACCTCAACATCCAATCCTATAAGTTAAATTCTGAAACTAGTCAGAATCATACAATAAAAAATATTCAAACACAGTCATAATCTTCTCATAATCATTGCTTCTTCTCAGCGACGGCCAAGAGGGTGCTGGCAAGCTTGGTTACCTCACCCTCGAACTGAGTCGCCTCGGGCACGGTAAGGCCGAACTCATCGAGTCCCATCGAGCAATCGGAGTAACTGATCGCGGAGAGATGAGTGCGGAGAGCCGAAGTCGGATCATCTTTCACGAACCCGATGCATGCCTTGATGTTGTCCATGACGTTGTCGTATGCCCAGTGGCACGTGCTCACGATCGACTCCTTCGTCTGCGGCTGCAGCTCTGCCGGGATCTTCGCCGCCACCACGTCGGCAACGGACTTCCCCGCCGCCGCCTGCTGTTGCACGCCGTTCAGCGCGTTCGTCATCGCCTCGCCCCAGCTTTTCGCGCTGCCGACCAACTGCGAGCAGAGGACCTTGTCGTCCGCTGTGTCGCAGAAGGAACCGCCGGCGGAGGCGGCCACGAAGGCGGCGGCCAGGACAGCCAGCGAGAAAAGGATGGTGGTCTTCATGGATGCACTCGAAGAGAGAAAAAAAATGATGAAGAACTAAAAAAGAAGGATTTTGGAGTTTGTGTTGTTGGAGAAGTTATACTACTAATAGAATATGATCGGAAGAGGTGATGATAAATTAGATGATGATGTTTATTTCCGATGAGTTAATTCTCATGGTTTTGGGTTAGATATTGACAACTATTTATAATTTGTGGATTTTTCCAAAAATAGATTAAGTTTCACATTGATCTATGGTTTTGCGGCATATTAGCCCTTAAATCATGCTTATCCATTACAATTATTGATGTAAAGTAATTAATCATAATGCTGCACGCGTTTAGTTTGTTTTCTTTTTTTGATCTAAAAAAAAATAAAATTTGTTTTCTTTTTCTTTTTAACCAGGATAAAAACCTCATGCACTAACCGGTGCGGTCACAAATTATTAATTAATAGGTTAATTATTTTATAATTAATATATACATATATTATATATATGCAATTTAATATATTTCAATCAGAGCCCATATATTATGTAATATTATTAATGAATATTATTATTATAGTTATGAATTTAACATTGGACCACAAAATATTATGGGATGCGTAGAATCCGAACCCAAGTTCTGAATGCAGATAATGCAAAAAGGTCCCCTTGGGGATGACCTAGTGGTAAAAGTGAGCGTTTAGGACTAAGAGGTCTCAGGTTCGAACCTCATGAAACGCTTGTCACAGTTGTACTTGGAAAGTGTGGTTTAACTGCCCTATGTGGTTTGCAGGCTACTACACAAGGGACAGGGGTTTACCCAGTGCGCACTGAAGGTAGCGGCTGCGGGTTCCCACGACATCAAAAAAAAAAATGCAAAAAGTTCTCAAACTCTGTTATAGAAGAAATACAAAACATAATCAGAAAAAGGAAACTAATAACGGAGGGAATGAGTTGGCAACCGTAAATCAATTCGATTTATGAAAGGAAACTGGCCTCTTTAACATTGAATAAGAATTTCATAAGTATATATAGCACATAAATCACATAATCAGTGAAAATTCTGCAAAATTATTGACAAGGTTGTCATTAAGTTACAGGAACGGACATACTTTGAAGCAGTCCTACAGGTATATTCTTTGAGAGATTTTGTAACGAGTTTTAACAAGTAGTTTGTTATTCACCTTCATCTTGTTTAATACTCACATATTAGCATAGTTACGTATCTTAAGGCATATATATTCTGATGGTTTATTTTATACACAAAGAAATTAAATAGAAATTCATATATGCAAAAGAATCCAGAAAAATATGAAGATAAACTAATTAGTAAAAAAAATTATGAGAAAATACATTAACGTGTTGGTTTCTCTTTAATTTGTTTTCAATTTTTATTTGCTTTTGCTTGATTATTTGGTAAGAGTTAAACTATACTCCACAAGAAGTTTTTTTTTTCTTTTTTTTTTTAGTTCTTTCGATAATCCAACATCATGGTTACCATTTTATACTTGTGCGAGAAATTGCAGAATTCAAAAGTTGAGCATGCATATAAAACATGGTCAGAAATAAAAGGTGTAGCACATTTTCTTCATGTAAAATTATATGATAAATTAATATCATAAATTTCAATCATTGAGCAGCAATGAAGAAGCCAGCACAACATTTGTACATTCACGAAGAAATTATCGAGGAAATTCTTTCCCGGCTCCCTGTAAAATCCCTCATGATATTCAAAAGCGTGTGCAAATCGTGGAACAATCTTATCACTGATTCTCGATTCTCAAAGGTTCATCTCAAACGATCGATCGAGGAAAATCGCATGAATCTTGTCTACATGCATGACAGTAGCACCACTTTGGCATACGAAGCAAAGACAGGTAGATTAATGGAGGAAGATGATGATTCAGATGCTATTGTAGGTGTCCTAGCTTATTGCAACGGCTTGTTTTGCATCAGCGTTGCCCAAGACGTAATTCTATGGAATCCATCAACCCAGAAACCACGAAAAATCTCGACCTCGGCCATTGAATTCCCGACGAGTTCCTCTACGTGGGCTTCAGTCTTTTTCGGACTCGGCTACCATTCTTCCTCCGATGACTACAAACTGGTCCGAATTTCCATGTTTGACGACATGGATTTGTTCCGGACAGAGATGAAGATATATTCAAGAAATACAGGCACGTGGAGGAGAGTCGAGGACTTCCCGTACGATTACCCCCTCGCACGCCCCGGCGTGTTCGCCAACGGCTGTCTTCACTGGATAGTGTCGGTGTGGGAGGAGGGGGCTCGTCGTCACAGAATTGCTATGCTTGATCTCACAGCCGACGATAGCTACGGCTTGATCGGGTTGCCTGAATTCGGACGCCAAGCGTTGTTCTTCGACATTGGATCGTTGGATGATAAGCTCGTTGTGTTCTACTCTTCCAACGACTGTACCTCCGATATCTGGATACTTGAAGAGCACGGCAGAGCAGAGTCGTGGACAAGGATCCAGATCGCGACGGACTGCATCAGAAGCTTTGAAGCTTTCATCTACTTCCAGCCTCTGTGTGTTTTGAAGCCAGGCAAAATCCTCATCCGCCTTGGCGCCAAAAAAGTTGTTACGTTTGATGTGGAGAAGAAACGGTGTTACGATATTTACACACCACACATTTTGGACTGCAAAATGGTCAGTTTTGTGGAGAGCCTCGTCTCACCATATAGTATTCTCCCTACTAAGTAGTATTTGTTTTGTTTTTTATTTACACTAATATAGTTAGAAGTTATTAATTTGGCATGCTTTAAACAATGACATCGATCGATCCATAAATTGATATAATTACAACACTGTGTGCGCCACTATTGCTAACTCTAATTATGAATTACTAAGTAGTGTGTGTCCCCTTGGGGATAACCTAGTGATAGAGTGCAACCCTGAGATTGAGATGTCTCAGGTTCAAACAGCATTAACACCTCTATAGGCTGCCGGTGGCCCTGTGCCAATTTTTAGTCTTGGCAAACCTATCTAGACTTGAGCAAGAGCAAATTGCCATATAATCCCAAATTAACTAATTAAGGATGTATTTACTTTGATGGAAAAGAGTGACCATGTACCATGTGATATAGTAATTTTCTTTTTCCCCTTAGTAAATATGTGATAAAAAAAAAAGATGGAAATGACAATATTTTCCTACTTTTGTCTTGTCTCTCATTTTACAATGATAAATTTACAACCAAAGCAAACGAATACTTAACAAATAAACAATATATAATTGTAAGCAGTTAACAATAAGCTAGTCAAAGTCATCGAGGGTGAATGACAGATCAGAGCGTGTTGACTTATATATATCCTATAAATTGTTTATTAGATACTTGCAAGATTCTATATTCAACTAGCTGACTTTAGTATCTCTAAGTGCAGATGAACATGTTGTGGATTCAAAAGGACCAAAATGACCACAGGTCACAACAAATCGTAGATGATAAGAATGTTGAGAATTGAGATGTCTAATAATGGGCAAGAGATGTAAATTTTGTTGAAAGTTAGTTACATGAGGTTTAAGAGCACCCACAATATCTGTCGCTCACTCCTCATCATTGACATTAACTGCTAATCAAATCTACTTGCTAATACTATGAAGTGGATTTAACACATTATTCAAAATAATGATATGACGAAAGGCAAACTATGGTATAATGGGAGGGCTAAATTGTGATTACACACATAAGAAAGAAAATGAAGATATGAGGAAGGAATCTTACACAAAAGTCAGAGCAGCACATTCTGTTTCAATCCCTTAGATTCCTCGTAAGCATGCTCCAAAGTCAATGGAAGCAACCAATAGCAAACTTGAGCATCCTTTTCTCACTTGTTCTCAACAAGGCATTAACAATCAAACTTGAGCGACAATTTCTCCCCCTTAACAGAGGTTCAAGCCTTCTTACATGTCAAACAGCAAGTTTGCTATGAGACGCGATGAAAATAAAAGACATTTTTGGCTTTTCCATATTTCCTTAGATATTTAAAACTGCAAACCTTGGAGAGAATGGAATTTTCTGGCCAACCAACGACACAGGCTGTCGCTTTTCAACTTGGGGTTGGTACTATTTTCTAATAAATAACTTCACTATCAGATAATTAACCACTTGTACTGATCCATAGATGTGAGTACGGATTCTTGCACGTCGTATCAAAGACTTGGATGCTATATAAGCCAGCAAATATCTCATACATCCTGCAAAATAGAGACGATCGAAAGCTTATATATTAGTCTGCTTCAGTATAGATTGAAACACAGAGGGATCTAAATTCAGTTCATTTACCATTCTTTTCTCTGCTAACCACCTTTTGGCAACATGGAGGTCTCCCATGGAGCAGAAGAGAGTTGTCAGAAGAAATTTGCAGTGGCGGTGGATTCTGAACACAAGTCCACTGAATTCAGACTATTCTCAGTGGCGGCGCCACACATGCGGGCATTTCATCTATCTTGGATTTCTTTCTTCGCATGTTTCGTCTCCACTTTTGCTGCTCCACCTCTGTTGCCAGTCATCCGTGATAATCTTGGCCTAACTGCAACCGACATTGGAAATGCGGGAATAGCTGCAGTTTCTGGTGCAGTGTTTGCTAGAATCGCCATGGGGACAGCTTGTGATTTATTCGGCCCTCGCCTTGCCTCGGCCGCTCTCACTCTTCTCACTGCACCGGCAGTTTACTGCACTTCCATTTCCAATAATGCTGCCTCATTCCTCCTGGTCCGTTTTTTCACTGGTTTCTCTCTAGCAACCTTCGTGTCAACGCAGTTTTGGATGAGCTCGTTGTTCTCAGCCCCGGTCGTTGGCACAGCCAACGGTGTGGCAGGAGGTTGGGGTAATCTCGGTGGCGGAGCAACGCAGCTGATCATGCCTTTGGCGTTCGACCTCATCAAGCATATTGGTGCTACACAGTTCACAGCTTGGAGAGTTGCGTTTTTCGTCCCCGGTCTCTTCCAGACGCTGTCTGCATTCGGGATTTTCTTTCTGGGTCAAGATTTGCCCGATGGAAACTACTCTCAACTCCATAAATCTGGAGATAAGCACAAGGACAATTTCAAACAGGTTTTCTACCATGCAGTCACAAATTACAGAGGATGGATCCTGGCATTGACCTACGGGTATTGCTTTGGTGTTGAACTAACGATAGACAACATAATCGCGCAGTACTTTTATGACAGATTCGATGTGAGTCTTCATACTGCTGGAATCATTGCAGCCAGTTTCGGATTGGCAAATCTATTCTCGAGGCCAGGAGGAGGGATACTATCAGATATTATGGCGAGAAGGTTCGGAATGAGAGGGAGGCTGTGGACTCTGTGGATCGTGCAGACGTTAGGAGGAGTTTTCTGCATTCTATTGGGGAAAGTAGGATCTCTGGGCGTTTCAGTAGCTGTCATGCTCATATTCTCCGTGTTTGTTCAAGCTGCGTGTGGTCTTACCTTCGGGGTTGCTCCTTTCGTTTCAAGACGGTATGATGATATTCTATAAGTCCGTGTCTTGAAAGATCATCACCTACAAAACTACCATCAAATATATATACGTAAGGTCTAAAATTTAAAAATCAAATGTGACAGGATGAGTCCGTAATTAAACTATTTTACAATGATTCTTCTTGAGTTTGATTGTTCGTTGCTGAGCAGGTCGCTAGGCTTTATATCAGGGATGACGGGTGGAGGTGGAAACGTAGGCGCGGTTCTAACTCAAGTAATTTTCTTCCGAGGATCGCATTACTCGACAGAAACAGGTATAATGTTGATGGGGGTGATGATGGTGTGCTGCACCCTAGTGATCATGTTCATCTACTTTCCACAATGGGGAGGGATGTTCTGTGGGCCGTCGTCAAAAGGCACCACAGAAGAAGATTACTACTTGTCGGAATGGAATTCAACGGAGCAGGAACAGGGTTTCCACCGTGCCAGCTTAAAGTTCTCGGAGAATAGCAGAAGTGAAAGAGGTAAACGGGTGGTGGAACCGGCACCCACACCATCTCTTGGGACTCCCAATACATATGTCTAACTCCAACATGGTGTTTGGAGTGTGCTTTACTATATAGCCTAAAGTTTCATTCTGTAAAAAGTTGGTCCTCTACTCTTTGTTTTGTTTGTATTGCAATTTACATACATTTCAAGTTTTAATGCTATAAAGATTTGCATTGTATTTCCCTCTCTCACACACATTTTCAACAATAACAACAAAATGTTTCTCAAAAGAAAAAGAAAAAAATGGCTGGGCTAATCTACAGAGAACTCAAATAAACACACACGAATTCTAATCCTATTCTCAACCTTGACGTAAGCAAAGCATTTTACTGGTAGAGAGAACATATGGAAATTTTGTCAAGAGTTGGGAAGGCATGATTTTAGTTGGGATATAAATCCTAATTAATTTTAGTTGGGACTTATAAATCCTAATTGAGGACTTCAGTCGTGAATAATATAATAAACTCTAATTGAAGCTAATAAAGAACTAATCTTAATTGGAGATTAATAATATAGACATCCTTTTTAAAATTAATAAATCATACTAGTACTTTTTTTCATTTGAGAACATAAACCATACTTACTAGCAGTTAACCCTAATTACTCTTAATTCCCTTGCCATAATTATTGCATAAATAATGATAAAGTCGTACTATAATTTCCACGAAACTAACCGAAGATCAGGAACCGAACGAAGAAAGATAAAATTTTAGAGAGAGAGAGAAGGTACCTATCGATTTGAATGTTTATGTTTCTTGAGCTACTGTTTCTAACAGCCATGAATGCTACAAATCTCAAGAATAATCTTCTTCCCCAGATCACATACGCAACTTCTCTTTTTTGTTAAGTCAACAATTCGCACGTCACGGATCTTTAGCTATTTCTAGAATACTTTTCGGATATGAAAATAAATGCACTGAAATCAGCATCTTCTTCTTCTTCTTCTTCATAATTACAGAAACTTTGAAAACTTTGAAATCAGCATCTTCTTCTTCAAGTCGTAGTATATTTTCATTTTAAGCGGACGGAGGGCCCCACCAGTCCGAACGACGCGGTTTTTGGACTCAGAAAATTCAAGTCAATGTTCGTCCGACATCGAAAAACGCTTCCTGTCTCATCTCATCAAACTCATCGTTCTTTACCCCGCAAATCAATTACACATTCACTTCCTGGATAAATAATTCCACAACACACAGTTTTTTCTTCCATCCCGGTTTCCCATGTACTAATAAAAATGTCATCTTTAACACTTTCGATCCTTATAATAATCGTTTACCGCGTAAAACAATCCGCTGGCGAGCCACGAGCTACAGGAGCAGCCCCAATATGCAGCAACAGAACAGCGGCGGAATCCGAAAGGCAAGTCTTCGTACCGACTTTCTTGGCAACGATGGATTCCATCACCCCGGAGATCACGAGGCAAAGATACGGCACAGTGGTGAACGGGACGGGAAACGACACCGTTTACACCATGGGTGAGTGCATGAAGGATCTGTCTCAGGACGACTGCAATCTCTGCTTCGCTCAGTGCAAGACCAATATCCTCAGATGCCTGCCGTTTCAGAGGTTGGTCACCGGAGGCAGGCTTTTCTACGACGGCTGTTATCTGAGGTACGATGATTACATGTTCTTCAACGAGAGCTTGAGTTCTGTGGATAGGACAGTTTGTGCGGCTGATGATTTTGTCGGGAATCGGACTCTGTTTAAGGATAGTGTTTCGGAGTTGCTGAAGAATGTGACAGTTCAAGGGCCTAGGAATGATGGATTCTTCACAGGGTTTGTCAGCAATGGGAATTTGACTGTTTATGGTTTGGCTCAATGTTGGGAATCTGTGAGAGGGGATGGTTGTGTGAATTGTTTGAGGAATGCAGTTTCAAGAGTTGATTCTTGCCCTCCAAAGCTGGAGGGGAGAGCTCTTAATG
The DNA here is from genome assembly GCA_029490685.1 of Schizonepeta tenuifolia. NCBI lineage: Eukaryota > Viridiplantae > Streptophyta > Magnoliopsida > Lamiales > Lamiaceae > Schizonepeta > Schizonepeta tenuifolia. The sequence goes on along the minus strand of CM055955.1, from coordinate 15,875,439 downwards.
CAGGCTGTTATTTGAGATATTCAACCACCAGATTTTACAATAATTCTGCTACTGATCCACCTACTGGAATTGGAGGTGACTCATATATACTATTTTCTTATTATTATTGATTAATGATATTATAAGCATGATTATGTTGTAAATGTGGTAGTTTAATCTTGATTTAGGGGGTTCTCGCCGCCGTGCTACTATTATTGCCTCAACTTGTGGTGCAGTTGCTTGCCTGCTATTTCTAGCTATGGTTACATTTCTTGTGAGAAAAAAGATTGTAAAAAGGAGGAAAGGTAAGTAACTAACAAAATGTCACTTCAAATTTATCTTTCTTGACTGAATTGGACTTGACAAATTAATGAGTTAGTCTGATTGCAGAGAAGAAGAAGTTTGGTGCTCTGTTGTCCATAGTTACTCAGTCAAAAATCAACATCTCGTACGAAACACTAGAGAGAGCCACCGGCTACTTCCATAGCTCCAACAAACTAGGACAAGGAGGATCTGGTTCTGTTTATAAGGTATCTCAGTTTTCACCATTTCACATATTCTTGTCTGAGAATGAAAGCATCTCTTGATCTTGCCTGATCCAATTATATACTATAGGGTGTATTACCAGGTGGACAGACTGTTGCAGTGAAACGGCTCTTCTTTAACACGACACAATGGGCGGATCATTTCTTCAACGAGGTTAATCTGATCAAAGATTTGGATCATAAAAACTTAGTGAAGCTCTTAGGCTGCAGCATTACAGGCCCTGAGAGCCTCCTTGTGTATGAATACGTCCCAAATCAAAGCCTTCATGAGTACCTATTTGGTACTTTTCTAGTATCTTTTTCTTAATTCTGAAGTAGCCTTTCATTGTGTTGATCCGGAACTAACTTTAGTTATCTTCGTTTCCTCGAGACCAGTTAGGAAAGGCGTGCCCCCTCTGCAGTGGGAACAACGGTATAGAATCATATTAGGTACTGCTGAGGGTTTGGCGTTTCTTCATGAGAATTCGAAGTTGCGGATCATACATAGGGACATAAAACTGAGCAATGTGCTTCTAGAGGAGGATTTCACTCCAAGAATTGCTGATTTTGGGCTTGCTAGGATGTTTCCAGAAGACAAGAGTCATATTAGCACTGCTCTTGCTGGTACACTGTAAGTCCGTCATCTCTTCTTCCCATCTTCAATTGATTATTCTACGTCGTTTTGAATGTTGATTAACTTAATGTGATGATCCTGATCACATTCAGTGGCTACATGGCACCGGAGTACATAGTTCGTGGAAAACTAACCGAGAAGGTGGACGTGTATAGTTTTGGAGTGGTAGTAATCGAAGTAGTGACTGGTACGAGGAACAAAGCTTTCTCCCATCATAACTCTCAATCAATCTTCCACAAGGTAATGTAGTTGCATCTCATCATCAGTCATTTACCTTACATAAGCAAGTGATGGATCATGGACTCATTATCTTGCATTCATGATTAGGTGTGGAATCTTTACGGGTCAGGAAATGTGAGCGAAGCAGTTGATCCATCACTAAAGGGGAAATTTCCAGAAGAGGGGGCGGCTAGGCTACTGCAAATAGGGCTACTATGTGTACAAGCCAACGCAGAGCTTCGGCCTTCAATGTCGACGGTCGTGACGATGCTTAATGGCGAGGGAAGCATTCCGCAGCCAACGCAGCCCCCATTTCTGAGCTCGACCTCCAGCTCCACTTCGGCAGAATTCATCAATCCTTTTAGTAGGCCAGATTCTTGCACGCACTCTTCTGGGAATGAGATAACAGAGAGTATTGTCGAGCCTAGATGATATGATTTGAGGCTTCATTGCTTAGGTAGTCTACACCTATAGGCGGCTATAACAACTTCAAAAATGTACATGAAATCGTTCAACAAATTTTTTGAACTTGGTGTATTTTAACATGCTCTATTATTTTATTCATTGGTTTTCTCCTTAAAGAGTCTTGTAATCATTGTAATGAATCAAACCTTAATACTCCATTGCCATGAAGAACATTTGTGGGAACAGATTTAGATCTATGATTTCCAACCAAATTCTAAAAAAAAAAGAAAGGTTCATGAATAAAACAGGATTACAACAGCAAGCCATTGAATGAGAAATTAAGGGTGTGATGTGAACAAAAACTAAACTTGAATTCATCAATATTTGACTTTTTGTATAAAATTTCAACAGTTTTCTTTGGACAACTTAGTACTATTGTTTTAGTTCGCTTAACAGCTACTCCCTCCGTCCACGAATCAAATCCCTACTTACCCACATTTTTTTGTCCATGAATTAAATTCCTACTTACCCTTTTATACAACCATACCCTCCTACTTTTCCTTTATTTACTATCTCTTGCCATTGGTGGTCCCACCTCACAACAACTTTATTCATACTTTTTTATCATCACAACAATTTTATTCCCATTTTTTGGTCAATACCACCTCTTTTTTGTCAATACCAATCTCTTTTTTGTCATTACTACTGTTTTTTTATCATTATCCTACTACCCCTACATTCTAACTTTTACCCTACTCAAAACAACTTTATCAGCTTTCTTATTTTCCGCGTCAGAACCCAAATGGGGATATGATTCATGAACGGAGGGAGTAATATTTATTTAACTTAATTGAGGAATCTAAACCTTAAGAAGAAATATAATTATTTCATTTTTATAATTAACCATCCTTTTTTCACTGGTTTTTACTAGCCGCAGTGTGTAGGGGTAAAATTATTATATTTATAAACAATCATATTACTCTGTTAGTAATTTCATAGTATCTAGTTTATTGTATATTTCGTACTAATAATATCCTACCTTAATACTTCATTTGTTCACGATAAGTGTGACCTTATTTTTTTTTCGACCGTCTACAATAAGTATAACATTTCCATAAATAAAAATGACCCCATCTTAATATATTACCCTTTTACCTTCTTCACTCTCACCCACCCTCCTTAGTTCTTAAAACTTGTTTCATTCCTTCCGAATCACATTTACAGTAAACTCCACCACAACCACCAAATCTGGATTTATATGGTACAAGGTACAAACCTCCTTAACTCTCACTCCAATTCCATATATGAATATGATGTTTTCAACGATCTCGAGAGCTGGAGAATTTTTCTCATCTTCTATCTTTTATTTTTGATAATTGTATTCAACTCGTCTTTTCTATAGGTCATGGAAACCCGTATCCCCCGAACGTAATTTTTGTCATTTTCTCTCTTATGATGATGATAAATACAAGTTTGGAACTTGTAATTTAAATCAAATTTCGAATAATGCTGTTTTGTGCTATTTGAAAGTCTCTATTGGCCGTTATAAGTGGTTACTATTTTTTTTATCAGTCTGAATTGTAACTCCAAGGTTTACAATTTCGATCTATTTAGCAAGAGATGAATTAATTTCATGACCTAGAAGACGTGCACACAAGGATGACATGCGTTGCTATTGCGTATCTATCTATTTATTTAATTTTTAAAACAAAAACGACTCTATGTAAAAAAAATTCTACGTGGCACCTTTCAAATTCCTCCATTTCTATTTATCTAAATTCTAAAATTTTCTAAATTAAAAATCAATATTTATTAGTATATTATACATTATATATTAGATTAGATTAGATTAGATTAGATTTCATCCACCATTTTTAGCATATATAGATTCCCTAAATTTTCTTAATTAAAACCAACGTCCTATTGAAAATTTTCTATGTACAATATGTTCATGTATTCACATTAATCTCTCTTCTATGTGATCCATTTCTATTTATCTAAATTCTCTGTAATTAAAAAAATAATAAGTACTATATTTATTATTATATATTTTTGTTTCTATGCATACTAATATTCTAATCTATGGAATATTTAATCAATGCATTGTAAGCAAAATTTTAGATTGACAGGTCCATATAACAAAATTCAAGCTTCTATGTACAATATGATCATGGATTCTGTGGCGACCCGCGACCCGGGCCTATGCGGATCCGTCCGAGCTGCCAGGCGGGGGTGAGGTGAAACCATATAAATCATGATTATAAATGATAACAAATGTTATTATATTGAAAACATTGAAAAGATAAGTGGTTGAGACAATAAAGGCAAGGTGGGTAATTATTCAACATCAATGCTCTAGCATAACATAACTGGGGTCGATGTATGAGGACACCGGCCCCGCACGGCCGAAGCGTTTCAAAAGATAACTATCTAAAAGTAGATGGTTAGAACATAAAAGATAACATGAGTTTGATGATATAAGACTTATGGAAGACAACAACAATGGTCATAAAGACCGACACAACAAGTACTGGAATAAAACAAATAGAGAAACATCAACATCCCCCTCCTTCGCCTCCACGTTGATCAACCTGCATTAGGGAAAATAATGCAGGGGGCTGAGTACAAAAGCACTCAATGGATTCCGTGCCCCATTTTGAAAACAATTTTGCAAAGATATAGCATGCTTCTTTCTTATGGAAGGGGTTACTTTAGTGAAAACGGTTGTTTTTCTCATAAGTTAAAACAGTTAAAAGACTAATCGGTTCGAACCATAAAACAACTCATATTCTTGGGTTACCGCCCCGTCCAATTAGAGGGGAGCCACTCCCTCCAATCGAACCGTCATAACTTCTTGTGTACATTACCTTGGTTTGTACAGAGCACAAGGCCGATCATATTATAAATACTTTCAACATTGGTAATCCACAAGCAATTGAGCATAAAAGATTCAGCATGCATAACACATTGAAAAGCGTTGAGTTTAATAACCCTAAAGTTACATCAGTGGGAGTTTGTAATCCCACAGTTTAAAAATAGAAACCCACATTGGTTCAGGTTCTCTTGACTAGTCCGTGGAATTGAAGAGTTGCTCGGTCCTACATGAATTGTCTTAAACACTTAGGTTCACGAGCATAAAGTTGTCTAAGGTTTTAGCATCCTAGGTCGAACTTATTCCCTTTATGACTTTTATGTTATGCATGTCTTGTCACATGAGTCATATAAATGTCTTAAGTATATCATGTCTAGTTGATGCATGCATACGCAAATCATACGTTTCATGTCATAAGAACACAACTAAAACATGTATACTTAGCTTAGAACATTTTAATTAATTAATAAAGAATTAATTAATTACTTAAGGGTATATAATTAATTAATAAAGAATTAATCAATTATTAAAGGTACATAATTAATTAATAAAGAATTAATTAATTATTAAATAATTAATTATTAAAGACTTTTAATAAATAAATAAATAATTAATTAATTATTAAAGAATTTTTAAATAATTAATTAATTTCGGATTGAATAAATAAATAATAATTTTAAATAAATAAATAATTTTTAAATAATAAATCATAAAATAATTATTTATTTAATAAATAAATAATAAACATTTAATGGTGTATAATAATCATAAACATCAATCATTTAGTACACATTTGACATATCATTTAATCACATCTAGATTTGGACTAAGGGTCCATATTACACATGCACAAGTCATGTTACATCATCATAGTCACATTAATCATATAAGGACTAAGCCAAATTACTTTAATTAATTTAGAAATAGTCCAACATATAATATTTCATTATGACAATATAAGTCCACTATTATTAAATTTAGGCCCAATCAGGTTTATTAGATATAGTCCAAATATAATAATGCAGGCCCGATCAAAATTTAGACATAAGCCCAATCAAACAAATAAATACATAACAAATCTGCAGAAGTCCAATTATTTATTAGTCCACCCAATTAGCAGTCCATAAGTAAATTAAACTAGTCCAAATACATGAGCCCAAGTCTATTAATTGCTCAGCCCAATTCGATTTAATTCATGAAGCCCACAACAATTAAATACTCAACCCAAATCTATTATTTATTAGGCCCATCCGAATATTACAACAATTCTAATTAAATCTTTGGTCCAATACTTTTAGAGCCCACATATACATCTTAGCCCAAATTTTACTAATTAAAATACTTAGCAGATAAATAAATCATTTTAGTCACCAAATAATTCATACATGGCCACATTAATTTATAACATATCCTACTATACCTTAATATGATTTTTAATCATGTTTTTTCCACCCAAAAACCGAAATCCACACAAAGTGTCACATGCATAGAGCATTTTCTGTAGATTTTCCTTCAACACCATTAACACCGTAATTTCGGATTAAAATAGCAAACTAGCTTAAATTGATTTGAAATTTTTACTGGACCTTCCTAACACATAAGGTCATTTCTAGAAGCTTTTACCTATCAAAAATATTAGTTTTAACTTAGGATAATCAAGCAAGTTTGAAGGATGATGTTTCTGCAAAATTTCAATAGTTACTGCACAATCTACTCATTAATAAAATCTTTAAAAAATCACTTGTTTATTCAAAAATTAAGTGTCTTATCATTCTGGAAAGTTTGGGATGTCTAGTTAAGGTTTCCAAAAGACATTGCCTCTAAATGTTAAGTACAGAGGGAGTTTAAAGCCAAAACATTGCCGAGAATCAGGGTTTCTTCAGCAGCATACTCCATTCCTAAATTCAATATAAAATCACTCACTTAATCACAAGACAAGAGAAATACCAACTCAGAAACTTCAGAGTGTCTAGATTAAGATTCCAAAAAGAAAATCACTCAAATGTTAATCATAGAGAGAAATACAGCCTTAAACATTCTACTGCGCAGTTCAAGCTTCATGTCTAGAGCAGAAGTTATTAATCCATCAAAATTTCATAACTCAAGATAAAAATCTGAAAATTTTACACAACCATCCTAACATACTGATCTACGACATATAAAAATTTGAGAGGCAAATTTAAAGTTTAACTAAGGTAACTAAGCAAATATGTTTCGGGGCAGACTGCCCCCTTATGCACAACATCACATTTTTCATCAACTTTTGCTTCAAACATCACCATAGCAACATATAAACGTTTTTCAACTTATATCTCATGATGTTTAGACTGTAAAGTTCATACAAACACAAGATACACCACCCTGTACTCAAGCATTGACCACATAACATATAACAAGTACACACATTATCACACTTTAGAACTTTTGGCTGCACATAGAGGTTTAGTGTAAATTCCATAATAGATTGAGTTTTCATCCCATAATAATGAGTCTTATCATTCTAAAAACTACAAGAAGCTTAGAACATAATACAACAAGCCATATTGTTAAGATATTAACCCTTTTTAAGATAGTAGCAACTCTTTCACACTTAGTCAGTTTCTTGACAGATTCGAGCAAGTTACAAACTCAAAAGTTTTGACACCTTTAAACTCAAAACCAAGGGCTCATTTTCACATACATTGTAGCCAACATACCAGGCTTTCATTTGAAGGTGATTTCACACATTTTCATGGAGTATATTGGGAGATATGACTCGTTTATTAACATACATGTGCAGCCATACGAACTGCCAAACATCTTTTTTCATACAAACACATTCATAACCTAGATTCTAACACATGGAACACCCTCACAACTCATAAAAACGTGATTAGCATCATTTTAACATGGATTTACAACTCTTATAACTCGTTCATCATTAACCTAACATGTTCATAAAAGAAGGAAAAGCAAAAGAACTAGACGAAGATTTATACCTAGCTTCATTCTCCTCCTTCTCTCTCACGTTTCCTCCTCTCTCATCCTACTTCCCAACTCTTGGCCCTCTTCCTCACGAGATTCCGGTCACCTCCTCTCCTCCGATGGTGGCCGGCGGCGGTGATTTGGCAGCAGAAGGTGGTGGTGGTATTTGGGGGCTAGGGCTTTCTTTAGATGGTGATGGAAGATGAAAGAATTTAGGACTTGATGGAGAGGGTAAGTTGCAGGTGATGGTGGAGAAGATGAGTTCATCTGCAGAGATTTATTGAAGAAGTGAAGAGAGGGATTACCGTAGGGACTTAAGGTGATGATTAATCATATTGTTCTCTGATTGGGGAAAGAAGATGTGGTATTGGAAGTGTAAAAGAAATCTAATAATTATGTTGAGATGTAATCTCTGCACATCCCTTCTCTCCCTCCCAACCGATATTCTCCTCTTTCCTAATGATGCTTCTAATTCCTTTTCGTATCATCTTAATTATCATTTGAATTTTATTAAATTTTGATTAATTAAATTCCCTTGTCATTATCTCAATCACACAACACACAAAACACACGCACACACTCACACGGTTCACGCCGCACACACACATACTCATATATATATGTTAATATTATGTTACTTTATTTCTTCTTATATAGCATATAAATTTTCGTTCCCTAATACAATATTCATTCCTCCGATCAAAGTTTCGATCGAACATATAAGTAGAAATATTTATTCCGGTCATAACGAGACCAATATCCATATTAGTCTATAAATTAAATTTTTTACAAAATTAAATAAACAAACGCTTCATATTTATATATATTATATATATATATAATTTATCTTTTAATTAATTATTTCTAATTAATCACATTATTGCATAGGCAATAATAATATCGACATATTTCACTCGAATAATAAAATATGAATGCTCATGCTATGCAATGTATATGTATAATTTTTTTTTTTATGATTTAGACGTATACAATTTGTCAGGAATAAGTGACCGTTCTATTATCCGATTAATTCTATATAATTTTTTTTATATACTTAAAACGAAATTTTTAGGCTCGAATTTTCGGGGTTCTACAGATTCACGTTAATCTCTCTTCTATATGATCTATTTCCATTTATCTTAATTATGAAATTTTTTGAATTAAAAAATAATAATGACTATATTTATTATTATATATTTGTTTCTATGTGTATAGATATTCTAATTCTATGGAATATTTAATCAATACATTGTAAGCAAAATTTTAGATTGACAGGTCCATCTAACAAAATTCAGGCCCGCGTCAACGGGCCGATTCCATCCTGAGATTGCGGGGGTAAACGAGATGATTCGAAATCGACAGTTCAAATTATCTTTTTAATGATTTTATATTGAACTCATAATATATGATATTTAAGATCACTTTCATTCTTATAGACAATTTTGATTAATAAAATTAAATTTTATACCACAAAAATTAAAACCGTGGTCGACGGGCCGATTCCCACCCTAAACCATGGTGTGTAGGCGGGCTGATTCCAAGCTAAATCAATATGAGACAAAGAAATATTTGTTGTCAAAAAGATCCACCATAATTCTCATACCAACACGACATGTGACAATATTTTAAGAGCCAAATATACTATTGGCCCTCATCGATTTTGAAAAGAAATAGAGCTTTCAAACTATCTTTCTAAATGCATGTTAAATATATAAAAATTTACTTAAAAGACTATGTAATGATCTTCTTTCGAAAAATTCTAATTAAAATAATTAGCAAATAATAATTTTTTTTATAATATTATTAAATAATAATTTTTCGTCGATTTTCGACGGGTTACACGCTAGTTTTATTTTATTTGGGACATATACATATGAAACTGTAAAGGAAATTCTCTAATACATTTTAAAAATAAATAAATAATCCAATACACCCTCCGTCGTGTTCAATATGACCTGTTTTTCTTTTTGGGATGTCCCATTCAATATGACATATTTCATTTTATGAAAAGAATTAAGGCTTACTTTAAGTTTAAAGAGCACTTTATTGACTAAAAAAATACTTTATTACTACCCCCGTCCCACCAAAGATGAACCCTTTAGTTTGGGCACAGAGACTAAGAAGAAATAGTAGTGGGTGTATTTAGTGAAATATTTTATTAATAAAGAATGTAAAATTAGTATGAATAAATAATAAAGAAATAAAACAGTATGAATGCAAATGTAAAAGCAGTGTGAATGCAATTAATTATTTCCCAAAACAGAAATGGCTCATCTTTCGTGAGACAGTCCAAAAAGGAAAGTGACTCATCTTCGCGGGATAGAAGGAGTAACTAAAAAGATATTTTATCAGCACTTTATTATATATAATTTCCTTTTTATTAGTCTTCGTACTGAAAACAACTAGGCCATATTAAATGGAGCAGAGAGATCGTAACTTTTAGAATTGTACTAAGATGTTAGAGAATGACTCTGGTGCAACGTGTCTCACAGCGTGAGACCTCGCGTGGCGCGTGCACTGCACACATGCACCTCTCACGCGCAGCTCGTGTGGTGCACGCGCCCTACTTTTTTTTTTTTTCTTTTTTAGCCAATATGCACACCACTTTATGTTGATATGTGCACCGAAGAGTATTGATATGCACCAACTTTTTCCAATTTTTTTTTTCTAGTTTTTTGTTTTTATTTACAGTTTTTTTTCTTTTCTTTTTCTTTCCGGCGGAGCCTTCGGCTTCGATTTTACGGCTCCGCCTTCGCTCCGGTTACTAATCTAAGGATAATTGTCAGGTAATAATTTGGATTTTTCGGCTTGCTCTGAAGTCTTCGGCTCCTCTCGCTCGAATCTTGATCAAAGAAGAAGCGACAAACAAAATAACGATGAGGCAAACAAAAAAAAGGAGTGCAAAATAGATTTAGAAATTTAAAAAACAAAAATTGGAAAAAAATTGAAAAAAGTTTGTGCATATCAATACTCTTCGATGTACATATCAACATAAAGTGGCGTGCATATAAATATATAGGGAAGTGCATATGGTCTTATTGAAAAAAAAAATCAAGAAAAAAAAAAAGGAAAAAGACGCGTCTCTCGTGCACTGGAAAATTTGTCAAGATGTTATGATTTGTTTGTAGTCATCGTCTCATCAATATTAACTACTCCCTCCGTCCCGTTCAAGTTGGCCAGTTTCTTTTAGGTACGGGGATTAAGAAGTGTAGTGAATAAAGTGATATAAATTATTTTTTAATTGATAAAGTGGTGCTGGAGTGATATAAAGTAGTGCTGAAGTGATATAAAGTGAATAAAGTGATTTCTTAATTTTTGTCGAAAAAGGAAAATGATCAACTTGAACGGGACACCTAAATAGAAAATGTGGCCAACTTAAACGGGACGGAAAGAGTATGAAGTTCGTAAAACTTTGTTCCTCTCTCTCTTTCACACGCTCTTGGAGAAGGGGAAGCAAATGTTTCGCTTTTGAACCTATAGTCACCAAGATTAGACCACCGAGTCAACTTCATTGACCAAAATAGACATCATATAATTTATATATATATAAGCTGAATATATTTTAGAATTACAAAATTATCACTTTTCCGCCAATAAAATGCACACTAGAGAACCGAGATTTACTTGGTCTACAAGATTTGAGTTGGGGAAGTGAGATTTGTTCGAGCTCCGAATATTATTAAAATTTTAAGAACATTAAGTTTCCTAAACGCATATACCAATATAATTAAAATTAACATTACAATTTGTCAATAAAATTATGAATTATTTTAAACTACAAAAATCACGGCATATAGAATTAATTATTTAAAAGAAAATTGCATCAAATAACACGTGTATATGTTTAATTTGTAATTAATGCAAATTTATTTATTCTCCAGTATTTTTTAAAATAAAACTGATATCCAGTATATTTATCTTTAAATAAATTGCTTTATTTGAATGTAAGAATTATAATGCAATTTCTGGAATGTGATATTAGAAATAGTCATTTGTGCTTATGAGAATTTTGAAAAATATCGATTTTGATATATTTTAGAGTATTATATCAATAATTGGTGCAATATTATTCATTGTTTTAATATTATTGTATTTTTTTAGTATATCAAAAAAAATGTAGAAAAAGTTATTTTGGGCTAAATACATAAAATACATTCACTAAAAAGTATGTTTTCAATATACGAGTTTATTCTATTGATTAACTCCCATGACAATGATTTTATTAAATAAGTTGTCTTGCCCCATCAAAAAAATAGGGTTATGTGTTATATTATGTGTTTTTTAAATAATAGTGTTATGTTTTGATATGTTTGTTTATATCTGATCGATTTGTAAATAGTACTACAACTTTATTTACTCTCCAAATGTTTAATAATAATCTAATTGCATTTTCCTTTTATGTTTTAAAGTTTGATTACATTTGTGCTCTTACTATTTTTTAGTTTGTTGTCATCTCATCATTGAGTTATAATTTATTCTATTTGACCTTTTATGTTTGATCCATTTAAAGTTGACTATCATTGATCTTCAAATTTAAAAGTCGAATTTAGATAATCAAGTTTTATCTTGAATTTAAAAAAAGGTAATGAATTTGAAAACCTCCACACATTACCTGTTTTTACGAAGTTCATGATCATTTCCATATGGACTATTCTTATTTATGCATTATGCATTAGTAGTTTCCAATATGACTCTTTATATCGCAATTCAACTTTTTATGTCCATTATTCTTAAAAAAAAAAAACAAAAAACAAAAAACAAAACAAACAAACAAACTTTTTATGTTCGTTATTACTCCATCCGTCCCACTTAATTTGTCTCAATTTAATTAAATTGATATATCACTCAATTGTCTATTTCATTCAAAATGGTAAGACCAATCAATTTTCTATATTTTATCCTTATTCTTCTTAATATAGAAAAATGAGAAGGACTTGGGTGCATAAGTCTACACTCATTTGCACACAATCCGACCCGCCCCACGCGCCATTCCGACCCGCGCGTGAGATACACGCGCCGCGCGTGGGTCTCACGTGCCCAGTTTTTTTTTAATTTAATAATAATAATAATAATAATAATAATTATTATTATTATTATTATTATTATTATTATTATTATTATTATTATTTTTCCATAATTTTTTTTTCTCCACGGAGCCTTCGGCTCCGATTTTACGGCTCCGCCTTCGCTCCGATTACTAAAATAAGAATAATCGACGTGCAACAATTTGAATTTTTTCGGCTGGCTTCGAGGCCTTCGGCTCCACTCGCTCGAATCTTGACCAAAGAAGAAGTGGTAAACAAAAAAAGAAGAATAAAAAAAACTAAAAAAAAAAACTGATCAAAGGGGGTTGACCGGAATCAAACGGGACGGGTTGGGTCGGGTCAAACGGACGGGTGTTCTACGGTGTAACAGTTACACCAGAGTTTTTGTCTAAAAAAACTTAGTAGGATGAAGGGAGTAATTTGTTTACATAATGCAGAAATTATGTTATATTTTCATTCTGTGCAATGCATGCACGGGTGGATTACTAATAGTACTAGTATATTATAAATGACGTGGTAAAATTTGGAAGGTTAATTGTTTTTTACTTCCGCATCATAAATCACGAAATTAAGTTGTGGCATTTGCATAGTCGAAGACAGCTTTCAAATTTTAATTTGAAATTGTGATTGTCAACAAAATTTATTTGACACTTAAGTCAAAGCACATTATTGTCTCTATTTTTAGGGCTGTTACGATTGCGCTCGCTCACATGCTACGTCAGAGGGAGCTCACGCGCTCGCTAGGATTACAGTGGCGAGCTCGTTCTTATTTAATTTTTTTTTCTTTTTTGTTTTTATTTTTATTTTATTTTATTTTAGTTTTGCATAATTAAAACTAAATAATATTAAATTGCATAACTAAATTAAAAGAAACATAATTAAAAGAAATACAATGACATAATTTAAAAAAAAATCCAAAAAACTAAAAAATCGGGCACATCCTTCACGAGTTGTCAAACTGCCAAATGCTTGAACGTCTCGTCGTGCATGGACGCTCATTCATTGAGCATCGAGTTCACCAACATCTCCTCAGTGACGCGGGCCAAAGCTTGATTCTGGGTAGTCTGGTACAGCGAGTTGAATAACCCGCAATTGCTCTTGACTCGGGACCAGTGGTAGTCTGGTACAACGCGTTATATTATTATTATTATTATTATTATTATTATTTATTATTATTATTATTATTATTATTATTATTATTATTGTAGTTAGTATAAGAAATATTATTACTATTATTAATATTATCATACATATCAATTATTAAAATAATAAATAAATTTTAAAATAATAATTAATTATTATTTATTTAATATTACAATTATCCATTTTCATTTCATTATTAGGATTATTCCGTTGCCATTTCATTTGATTCATGCATACCAATTATCCACTAATTATTTTCATGACAACAAAATTCTCCTAATGCTAATTCATTATTAAATTCTCATTTCTCCAAATTTGCGAGTGGAATATTTCCATCAAGATTCAAAGTCTTGAACCGACTCCAGTGGGGTCCAAATCATCCGCCACTTACCATAAACTGCTCTTTGATTTTTTTTTTTTAAAGAATTGACTTACCTAAACTGTTACTACTATTATTCACCCAAAAAGGATATCGGCTTAGAAGTAGACTTCCTCACACTCACGCCGTCGCCCACCCACTGTACATTATTCCTTGATAAATACATATTCTTCATTTTCGTCTCATTTAGTCACTAGTCAACTCCAACATATCAAAGTCAAAGAAGCTAAGTTAAGAATACTTTCCATCCACATATTGAACCATGAGATGAAACATTCGTGATTTCGTGTAATATAATATGTGTAAAACATCTTGAATTTGCTCATCACCGGGGAACTAACATCAATCGTTGATGTTCACATACTGTATTAATATATATAAAGTTGAGAGTGAATGTGAAGGCTCGTGTGGCATGTGCTGCTAATCAATTATTGAAAATTAATTAATGTGGTCGGCTCTCTCTCGTTGGCTGTATTCATTATTGCTGAGTTGTTATCTTACGATAGGTCCAATTTTTCATCAATTCTCACCACCTCCCTCAAACCCTACTTCTATCACGTCACAATTTTGTTCCTCTTCTATTTCAGATCAACAGTTTGCGCAACCCAGACAGCTGTCCTTCCAGCAGTCGGTGGTTCGAGCCATCATAACTCTATCCAAATTAGTTATTTCTAAATTCAGTGTGAAAAGTGGAACTATATATATATATATATATACATTCTGCTTCTTTTCATATCACACAGTAGTCAGTAGAAGTAGATCTACTGTGTTAAAGTTTTCAGTTTCTGGCGATCTATGAAGGAAAAACAACCACAATGTTTCCGGAATCAATCATCGCGACGGCGGTCGCACTCATAATCCTGCTATTTCCGAAAGCATCATTTGCAGAGCCGAGATCCGAGACGGTGAAGATGATGTGCGGGAAGCAAGTGGAGCACAACGCCACTCTCTACGTTCCGAACTTCGTCGCGACAATGGAGAACATAAGCGCGCAGATGCGATCCGCCGGTTTCGGCAGAGCGATCACGGGATCAGGACTCGATACCAACTACGGCATAGCGCAATGCTACGGCGATCTCTCTCCCATCGACTGCGTCCTCTGCTACGCGGAAGCGCGTACCCTCCTCCCTCAGTGCTTCCCCTTTAACGGCGGCAGGATCTACCTCGACGGCTGCTTCATGCGAGCTGAGAACTACAGTTTCTTCCACGAGTATGCCTCTCCCAACGACCGCGCTGTCTGCGGGAACAGAACGCGGAGGGATTCGGCATTCCGGGTTTCTGCGAAGCAGGCTGTGTCGGAAGCGGTTTTAGTTGCTACTCATGATAATGGCTACGGACGGGCGGCGTCCGGCGCAGTTAACGAGTCAGCTTATGTGTTGGCGGAGTGCTGGAAGACGCTGAATGCGACTGCCTGCAGGGATTGTCTTCAGAACGCGTCTGATTCTGTTTTACAGTGCCTTCCTTCGTCCGAAGGCAGGGCGTTGAACACCGGCTGCTTTCTGAGGTATTCCGACATTGATTTCCTCAATCCTGTTCCTGGTAATGAGAGCTCAAGAGGTAATGTAATGTTAGTCTTTTGAGTTTCATTGAATTAATGACATGTGACAATCTAAAATTTTACATTTTGTATGTGGAGTTTATTCCATCCGATTAGGATATATATATAATTATTTTTAAATCGACACATGTCATTAATCCAACTGAAGCAATAGAGAATGTCACATAAGTTTGCAACGGAAGAACTGAATTGATCCTATAAATAAATGGTTCGTGGTTTTGCAGGAGCAGTGATAGTAATTGTAATAGCAGCGGTTAGTGCAGCTGCTGTAGTTGTGATTGGAGCTTTGATTGGGGTTTATATGTGTAAGCAGAGAAATATCCAAAAGAAGAGGAAAGGTAACATTTTTTGCATGAGATATAGTAATACTTAGTACTAGTATAATTGCCCTTGTGCTCTTTCAAATTATGCTATTACCATTCCATCATTTCCAGGTTCTAGTGATGCAGAGAAGTATGTGAAGAGCCTGAATGACAGCAGCTTAAACTTCAAATATTCGACGCTAGAGAAAGCTACTGGTTGTTTCGACGAGAGAAACAAACTAGGCGAGGGCGGGTTTGGGTCCGTGTATAAGGTAAGGCCACTACTGGATAAACTCGTATATCTATCAAATGTTTGTTGAGTCGAGCATTTTATAATTTAAATGTTGGTGCAGGGAGTTTTGGCTGACGGGAGGGAGATTGCTGTGAAGAGGCTTTACTTCAACAACAAACATAGGGCAGCAGATTTCTACAACGAAGTTAAGATTATCAGCACCGTAGAGCACAAAAATCTGGTGAGGTTATTGGGGTGCACTTGCTCGGGACCTGAAAGCCTACTCGTTTACGAGTATCTTCCTAACAAGAGCCTAGACCGCTTCATCTTTGGTAAGAACAGTAGACCGCTTCAACCTAAAGCTGCTTCTGGTTTAAGATATGCCGTAAATGTAATGAATGTTGACAGATTCAAACAAAGCGAAAGCACTGAAGTGGGAGAAGAGATTGGAAATAATTATAGGAACAGCTGAGGGATTAGTGTACCTCCATGAAAACAAGAACACGCGGATAATTCACAGAGACATTAAAGCAAGCAATATCCTCCTCGACTCCAGACTTCGCGCTAAGATTGCAGATTTTGGATTGGCAAGGTCCTTTCAAGAGGATAAGAGTCATATCAGCACTGCCATTGCAGGAACACTGTAAGTTTTTTATATATACATGTTGATATGATGCAACTTAATATCGGACCCATGTATATATATGTGTAACATGAGAAAATATTTACCTACATTAAATTGGGAAAATTGCAGGGGATATATGGCACCGGAGTATTTAGCCCATGGGCAGCTGACAGAGAAAGTAGATGTGTATAGCTTTGGTGTGCTTTTGCTGGAAATAGTAACGGCCAGGCAGAATAACAGAAGCAAAAACACAGACTACTCTGATAGCTTGGTCAATATTGTGAGTTTCAAATAATTTACTTATATATATATATCCTATCACACATATGGAATGCTAACACGACCTATTGATTCATTATCAAAATTGTCCCTATAATGTTGAAATGAAACTATTAATTTGATACTAGACATATATATTCGACCTGTATACATCAATTCGACAATATTTTTATATTGAGTCGAGAATATCAAATTGATAATTTTTCAGAAATTGAGGCAAATTTTTTTATAAATTGAAATATGATCAAAGGCTAGAATGAGATATTTGTCCTATGTATATCGAATTGTGTTATTCCTCTAACATGAAGTGTTTGAATGAGTCAGGCATGGAAGCATTTCCAACAGAGAAGAGTGGAAGAGCTTTTCGACCCTAACCTAGTACTAAACAATACCAACATAAAAGATGAGATTGTAAGGGTGGTTCACATAGCTTTGTTGTGCACTCAAGAAATCTCATCATTACGACCATCCATGTCGGAAGCACTGCGGGTGCTGGTAAACAAAGAACAAGAGTTGGCGGCACCGACCACTCCTCCGTTCATGGACGACGACACCATGGAACTCAATGACCACTCCTCATCGTCTCTCCCCTATGGCAATGCTGCTGCTTCAGTTGCCAGCGTTTCTCAGAGCATATTTTACCCCAGATGACACCTCAAAAAGTATCGATACGGTTCTAAATCGGTGTCGTATCGCCTTTGCAGTGCATGGTGAATTCGGTTTTCAATATTTATAACCGTAATTTCCTGCAACAGAGCAGAACCAACCAAAACGTTTCTATTTTTAGGTATCGGATCGATTATTGCTCATCCCTACTTACGTTATTTGTAGAATCATTTGTCTGAATCTCAGCTTTAGTGTATAGAGTAGCCAGAAAGAATGAGGTACAAACAAGGCAGTGATCTTGGAAATATATTGAAGTTTTGTTAGGGTAAGTCTATCCGATGATATTTTCCAAAATAAATAAATAAGCTTCAATATTTAATAGAAACGTATGGATTGGATCAAAAGTTTCAATTGTCCATGCCCGACATGAACTTTTAACTGAGACGTCGTTAAAATTTAAAATCAAGCAAAAATATAGAAGGAGAAAAATGCCATTGCTGCTAATGTTTCAAGATTTTTTTTTTCTTCTAGTTTTTTGTTTTAACTTTTTTTTTTTTTTTTTTTTAATAAATGAGAGTCCGATATACGTTTATTTTGGTAGTGTATATAAGTAGTGGCGTTGTAGGAATAAAAGGTCAGGAAAAAAAATGATTTTTGTTTTTGAGGACTAAAAAAGATGTAAATGGGAGCTATGACTAGTTCACCTTAGAAGATCATTTAGATTTAGGGACAAAAATATCTATCTATATAATGGGTTGTGAAATGGGAGCTATGACTAGTTCACCTTAGAAGATCATTTAGATTTAGGGACAAAAATATCTATCTATATAATGGGTTGTGAAATGGGAGCTATGACTAGTTCACCTTAGAAGATCATTTAGATTTAGGGACAAAAATATCTATCTATATAATGGGTTTTGTGAGTAGATTTATCTTAACTTTAACCCAAAACTATCTATCAAAATAATGGGCCATTGGGTTTTAGAATATCATTGACCGGCCCAATATGTCCAAACAGAATGATTCTCTCACAAGTCTCGCTAGAATTCCAACAAAAATTAAAACACAACAATAAATAACATAACGAGGGGTTAGTGAAAATAACACTTATTATATTGTATACATGAAAATAGCATTCAATATAATTCTTTAAAAATTTAGCACTTTTTAATTTATATATTCTTGATTCTTTAACAAAATTCCATATAAGATTAGTAATACATATTCTATTGTGAATAATGGTGTAAGAAATAAGAATTACAAATTGTGACTGAACAAAAAAGAAAAAGTTTCACCATCACTTTTCCGCCATCGCGGTTGCCGTGCTGCCGCCACTGTCGCCGGCGGTAACAAAAATTTTTTTGTGACCGAACAAAAAAAAAAATTTCACCACCATTTTTCCGCTGTCGCCACCACCGTGTCACCACCGTTGCCGTCGTGCCGCCGCCATTGTCGCCGGCAGTCACAAAAAAAATTCTGTGACTGAACAAAAATAAAAAAAAATTCACCACCATTTTTCCGTTGTCGCCGCCGCTGGCGGTCACAAAAAATTTTCTGTGACTGAACAAAAAAAAAAGTTTCACAACCCCTTTTCCGCCGTCGTCGCCGCCGTGCCACCACCGCCGCCGTTGTGCCGCAGCCATTGTCGCCGGCGGTCACAAAAAAAAATTCTGTGACTGAACAAAAAAAAACGTTCCACCACCATTTTTCCGTCGTCGCCGGCGGTCACAAAAAAAAGTTCGTGACTGAACAAAAAATTGGTGGCTCGATGGAAAAGTGGTGGTGGAATTTTTTTTGGTTCAGTCACAATTTTTTTTTTGTTTAGTTACAAATTTTTTTTTGTTTAGTCACAATTTTTTTTTTGTGACCGCCGGCGACAGTGGCAGCGATGGCGACGACGGAAAAATGGTGGTGAAACTTTCTTTTTTGTTCAGTCACAATTTTTTTTGTGACCACCGACGAAGGTAGCGGCGGCAACGGTGGAAAAGTGGTGGTGGAACTTTTTTTTTTGTTCGGTAAATTTTTTTTTTTGTGACCGTCGGCGGTGGTGGCACGGTGGCGGCGGAAAAGTAGTGGTGAAACATTTTTTTTTTGTTCAGTCACAAAAAGAATTTTGTGACCGCCGGCGGCGGCGGCGATGGCGGAAAAGTGGTGGTTTTTTTGCGTTCAATAACAAAAGTAAAATGTGATAGAACAATAAGGTGAGAAAAGAGGGAAGAGGGATGAAAATTTAGTGAAAAGTGAGAGGAGGGGCAAATAAGTTAAAAAGTGCTAGATTTTTAAAAAACTATATGAGGTGCTATTTTTTAACTTTGCAATGTGTTTAGTGCTATTATTGGGGATATTCTCTAACATAAACGTGTTATGAATAATATATTTATATATGTGGACATTACTTGTAGGATTGTTTAGGATTTTATATTCCATATTCTCATGTTATTATATATAAGAAGGTCTCCCATGCGACCTGTTGCATCTGAAATGTGATCGGGTCTGGTCGGGTTGACCCAGTCATTTTTTTTTCGAATTTTGTTTTTAAATTTCGGTTTTTTTTTTCCGGCTCCGCCTTCGGCTTCAATTTTACGGCTCTGTCTTCGCTCTGATTACTAATATAAGGATAATCTTGACCAAAGAGAAAGCGACAAACAAAAACGAAGAGGAAAAAAAAAGAGGAACAAAAAATCTGGAAATTAAAAAAAAACTGAAAAGATAATTAAAAAAATAATTAGATATTGTGGCACAAACAAAAACGCTAAAAAACACTTATTAGGACACTTCTGAAAAGTGTCCTAATAAGTCAGAAAAAATAAAAAATAATAATAAAAAAGACAAGCGCGTGCACCCCATGCGCCCCACATGCGGTCGCATGGGGTGCGGCAAGTCTCATCCAAGTTTTTGTGATTATATATATATATATTATCACTACCTTGTATGGATACACTTGAGAGTAATAATAATATTTTCTGTTTCTCTGCATCTGCGTCGTCTCATTCTCTCTCTCTCTCTATTTTCGGTGTTCTTATTTCTATTTACATTACAACAGGTTATTAGCACGTGTCTCTAGCCAATTGAATGAACATTGGAAGTAAGTCATGGAAAAGAATCATATCTTTCCTGCAAGGTAATTTCATGAAAACCATATTAGTTATATGAATCGATTTTTTCTGGGGAGAGATATTACTTGGGTTTATCGTACTTTGTATGCTCCGATTATGACATGAAAATTTGTGTATAAATATTATTTTCCGAAATTGGTTTTCATATTCAATCAGTGACTTCTTTCTCAAATATTCATCAATCCTATTCAATCGACAAGACCAACCCAAATTTTTATTTGCTTTATCTAATGCTTATGTGTTAATGCATGTTGTCGGTCAATGTTTATGGTTAATTGGATTAAAAAGATATGCATATGAAGATGCGTGCAATTTATATTCTGAAAAAAGTTTTTATTGTTTTTGTAAGTCTTTTCGTATTAGCATTGATTTTAGCACGAATTTAATACAAACATAAGTATATTCTTTACATTTACTAGTATTACACCCGTGTGTTGCACGGTAGAATGCAATTTAAAATTTTGATAATATTAAATTATCAATCGCCTACATAATGAATAAGTGTTTTAATTATAAAAATTTAGGCAACAGAGGAGAATAATTATATATTAGTTTTTTCAGTATAAAATAAATAAGGACATTTAAAATATAACAGTAACAAATACTACACCATGTTACATTTTAGACATTATGTAAAACTTCTTTTACACAATATTTTTTAAAGACAATACATTACTACACACCAATATCTTAAAAACTTTGAATTTGCAACTCTTGATATATCCACTTAAAATTATCGAAAGGATGTCAGTCACAGATTAAATACATTTATCATCTAATATACTTTCCCCGTCTCAGAATAAATAACCTCATTTCTTTATTGGGTTGTCTCGGGATACATGACCCCTCTCCTTATAAGGATAAGTTTTTAACACAAAAAGTTGTGGTCTCCACCACTTTCTATCTTTTACTCTTTAAGCATTCTTCTACACAATATCCGTGCCGCAAAGAATGTGATCACTTATTGCGGGACGAAGAGAGTATTAATTATGGTATAACACAAAACTTCATGCATTACACCCATATTTTTTTGAGAGAGGATTTTGTAAATAGCACTTCTTAGATAGTTTTATTAAAATCTAGCACTCCTTATAAAAACTTATAAATTTAGCACTTCTTGACATTTTTCCCCTTCCATCACATATTTAGTAACCAAAAAAATATTTGTGACTGAACAAAAAAAAACATTCCACCACCACAACCTCACCACCGCCGCCACCCTGCCACCACTTTCCGGACGCCGTCGCCGCCGCCACCGCCGGCGGTCACCGGAAAAAATTTGTGACTGAACCAAAAAAAAAAAAAACCACCACCACTTTCCCACGGTCGTCGTCACAGTCGCCGACGGCCACAATTTTTTTGTGAAGTCAGAAAAAAAAAGAGAAAAAAATTGTGACTGAACAAAAAAAAAAAATTCAACAACCACTTTTCCGCCGTCATGCCGCCGCCACTGTCGCCGGCGGCAATAAATTTTTTTATACGATTTTTGTGAAATCACAAAATAAAATTAAAAATTTTGTGAAATCACAAAAAAAATTGAACATTTTTGTGAAGTCACAAAAAAAAATTGAAAAAAATTGTGAAGTCACAAAAAAAAATGGAAAATTTTTGTGAGGTCACAAAAAAAAATTGAAATTTTTTGTGAAGTCATAAAAAAAATTGAAAATTTTTGTGAAGTTAAGGAAAAATTTTTGAGACATCACATAAAAAAAAGAGAAATGTCAAAATTGAATCCCTACGATCACCTCAACATATCTCTGAATGAAGACGGCACGCTGACTCGGTACATTAAGCTGCCGACGACCGTCGCTGACAGCGAAGCCAGCTAGGCAGTGATGAGCAAGGACGTGACCCTCAAAACCAACAAGAAGATGTGGATGCGGCTGTACCGGCCCTCGAAGATCCCCTCCGCCACCCGCCTCCCCGTCATTCTCTACTTCCACCCGCGCGGTTGGATTCAGATGAGCGTCGCCCAGAGCCTCCTCCACGAGAGCAGCAAACGCTTCTCCGCTGAGCTGCCTTCGATATTCATCGCCGTCGACTTCCGTCTCGCCCCCGAGCACCGCCGTGACGACGTCGAAATGTGCAATTTTTGCCCGGCGGTGACTCAAAAACCAAAAAAATGGCAGAACTTTCTCCGGAGCGATTCAGCCATCTCGACCTATACCAACAGATGCACAATGGCAAGACGAAGAGGATGGTACCTGTCCCCTTCCTCGAGTCGACGTGCCGGTGCCGGAATCTTCAAAATAGCGCTCGACGGCAGGATATACAAAAAGCTCCGGTGATTCCTGTAGACGTTGAATCGAGGCACCACACCATCACAGGGTTGTGCGCCTTGAAGAGACGATTCCAACGTTATATGGCAGCGGCGGTGGGTCGCTCGGACTTCGCCGGAATCTGCAATTGAAAAACTGATAGGAAAAACGCGTTGCCGACAGTAGCTCAAAGTCCGTCCAAGATTCGCTGACTTTTCCGGCGAGTGGAGTCTCACCTCCACCACCACTGGATGCGCAGGGGTGCGAGGATTGAGGATCTATGTACGTCGACCCTCAACTCCGAGCGGCGGCGCAAATGAACTATTAAAATAGTAGTCGACGAACCAAAACCGGCGAAACTTTCAATGTCGAAAACTACCTCGAAACCCGACGGATTTGAGTGATTCAAACGACCAAGTTGATCGATTTTTCACGAGGAACATGAATATTCGATTAGATTTGGCATTGGAAGAGATTAAAAAACGATTAGATTTGAGGCAGAAAGACGAATTTGAAATAGAGAGAGAAAGAGCAGATAAATTGTAGAGGAGGATTAGATTTGAGGATATGATGGAAATTACAAATTGTGTAGAAGGGTAAAAAAGAGATAAAGTGCTAAATCAACAAATTTTTATAAGGAGTGCTAAATATTGAAAAAACTAACTTGGAAGTGCTAGTTTCATGGATTATCTTTTTTTTTTGAAAACAAAACATTCAATCCAAATAAGATTATTAAATATGATATATTTTATTACCCTATATATATGACATATTTGATTAATTTATGTTATGATATAATCCCTCCATTCCACTCATTATGTCTATGTAGTATTGGGCACGAAAATTAAGAACAAATTGTAAAAAGATAGAAAATGGGTAGATTCTACCACTTTTAATGTGTTTTGTGAAGGGTTAATTCTTTCTTTATTTGGACATAAACAAAATGAGTGGACGTCTATTTAAGAAAATGTAGACATAATAAGCGGGACAGAGGGAGTACTTATTTGTACATAATATTTTTAATAATCAATATTTTGTATATGTCTTTATTTAGAATATAAAAACATTTAACTTTTATTTACTTATTTTTCAGTTTACAATACATAACAATAGAGAAAATTTTAATGAAGACAACTAAAAATACAATATAAAATATCATACACTATTATGTTAACCTTCCCATCAAGAAATCTAAAAAATAATCGTAACTATAAATAATACTTATTTTAATTATCAAGTATTGATTTGGTATAAAAAAATGAGCTCGTCCTTTTTTTTTATACAAAATCAATAGCTCATGAGTATTAAAATGAATATCATTGATAGTTTTACGGTAGTATGAGAATAGTTGAGTTATGTTTTTTGGGTCATCTATACGTGTGTAATCCAAAAAAAAATGTGAAACTTTTTTCATTAATATTATCAAATAAAATAAATAAATTATATAATATAAAAGATATAGTTAACTATAATTACACTAATTACATATAAAACAGTTAATTACATTAATAATTTAAAAATTATTTTTTATAAATTAGCATAACACATACTTTCCAAACATCTTTAAACAACTACTTTTTATACTTGAAAATGCAATTTTGATTATAACACATTTCAAAATAACATTAATAATTTAACTCATTTTGGCATTTTTAATATATATTTTTTAACTTCTAAACATCTCGAAATATATATTTTTAGTTGTCTTATTAATACTTTTTTACTAACAATATTTAAGAATTTAAATAATGAAAATTATAAAATCATCTTGGTAACTAATTTTGCCATCTTATTTTTTCAAACTTGTATGTATCTTTATTATAGAGTTGTGATAAATTAAAATATTTATTATATATATTAATATAAAAAATAGAAAATTTCATTACATAATCCCAAATTCAATTAGATAAGTCAAAATGCATAGTTATGCATAGACAAAATTCATAGCAATGAGATGTATTAACCAATATACATTATTCATCATCCATAGAATGATTTAAAGGTCAATACCTATTATCCATTAAATTGGATTTGGAGGGAAAAGGACAAACTTGTTAATATAGCCACAACTCTCTCTTTTAGTATTAGATAGATAAATTTGTGTCATGTTGCATAAAAGGATCCTTATGATATAATATGTTTGTTAGTTAATTATTTGCTATTTTCAACTATGCTTTTGATTGAGATCTCTCAAAATATGAAATAATTAAAATAAATCAGTAATTCATAGCAAGTATGTAGACAAAACAAATTAAGGCAGTTAAATAACTTATTAAAATGAATCACTGGAGAAAATACTTATGAAAAATTCGTGTCTGATGTTGCATATATGTAGAACCCCAAAATTTCGGACTTAAAAATTTTGATTTCATTAAATTAAATAGAATAGAATAAGAATGGAAAAATTAAAATAATAGAATGGTCACTTATTCCCGATCAATATTAAATTTCTAAATCATATAAAATATAGATGTTATATGCATGGCATAAGCACGAGCATCCCTATTATATGAAATTTTTATTGCTATTCTACAGCTTACGTGATATTACGATTAATTACAAAAAATTATTTTATGGTATAATAGAGTGATAAATGTCAACATGAAATACTTTTTTAATTGTCCTTTTTATTCTTATTATATATGGCAATATTAGGCTCGTTAAGACCGGAATAAATAATCTTATAAGTATGCTCGATCGAAACTTCGATCCGACTAATAAATATCGTTTCATGGAATGAAAAGGAGAAATACATTATAAAGGAAATATTATAATATAATATTATATATTATGTATTACGTATATAAGTGTGTGTGCGTGTGTTTAGTATGTATCGTGTAGTGTGTTTTTAGGATAATTGTGTAAGGATTAATAAAGTAGATAATAATTAACTAATTAAAGATTGGGGAAAAGGGAATAAGATAAAAAATAATTAGAAGAAGAAAAGAAAAGATTCGGGAGATCATGCATGAGTGACAAAAATCTTCTCTCTGCAGATAAAATCTATCTCTTTTCTTCTCCCAAAAAAATTCTATACTTTCATGCCCAGTGAATAAGAAATAGGAGTAATCATTCTGATAACCTACGTATTCAGTTCATTGTCTTCTCCCCTCAATAAGAATCTGCAACTCTATCCCTTCATCACCACCTTCATTCATACAACAATCCAAAAAATTCTAACTCCCAAATACCACCACCACTTCACCACTGCCTAGCCGCCACCGGAGGAGAGGAAGCGATCGAAATCCAGTGAGGAAGAGAGGGAGGAGTTGGGCAGCGAGAAAAAATGGCTGAAATCGAAAGAGATGGTAGAGAAAAATCGAAAAAGAAGGAGGTACAATGGTTTAACTCTCTTTATTTTCGTTTTGTATGAACAAGGCAATGAAAACTTGATTAGCATGATATATTTCTGCCCCAAACCATATTTAATCACGTTCATATGAGTAAAGATGATGTTATATGTGTTTTAAACTAAGTTGTGTTCGTTCCTATAAGAATATGCTAATTGACAGCATGAGTGCTGCACTTGTATGTGAATCAAAGGTTGATATCTCACAATCTATAAATTGAAAATCGATGAATCCACTTGCTATTGAAAGCCTTGAATGTTGGCTTTAATGTATATGAAAATCAGCCTCTACTTTTGAGTACAAGTAATCAAATTGCTTGAGTTTATAACTTGTGCAGAATCTGTCAAAAACTGACTAAGTAGGAAAGATGTCGTAATAACTTGAAAACAATTAAGAGCACGATAACATGGTTTAATGGAGTGTGTTCTTGACTTCTTGTAGATTTTTAAATGATAAAGTTCACTGTTATAGGATGAAAACTCGATTTTAAAATGATTTTACGGTAAACAGCTACGTGCTACTATTTTCATAAGCATCTTAAAGTGTGGAGATTAGGCTGTTTATGCTTAAAAAGGTTTATGATGGTTGTAGTGTGTTTCCTATATGAATGAATGATGGATTATGTCTAAGAATATGCTTAATGATGTTAATGGTGTCGAATTGTGCATGATATTGTTAGATTTTACTCTTGTGTTCTTGATGCATGTTTTACTTGGAAATGTGTTAATTGTTAGTGTTCTAGCAAAGTCATGATTTAGGTCTTCTCGTTATATGCTACTATGAGTATTATGAACATGTTTAGGGCTGTAGGGGTTGTCATGTGTCGATTTGGTTAAGTTTCATTGGAAATGTCGATGTTATGAGGTTTATATGCAAAATCGTAAACTGTCCTGATCTAATCTGCGTGGTTCTATAGGTTAAACTTCGAATTCATGTTCCAAATTTTTATATGTTGTTAGTGAGCATGCTAAGGAAATGATATCCAAAAATTAGAATTTTTCATCGAAAGAGTAATTTTTGGTAGAGGCATGTATAAAACTGCTACCGTATGAATGTTAAAATTGTGCAGTTAAATGGTTTGAGTCATAGCTCCTTTGTCACTTAAGATAATCGAACTCGGCTTTTTGGAGAAAAAAATAGACTTCTTAAAGTTTTTATATTGATATTAAACATGATTTTTGACCAAATGAGTAAGTCTCAAGATGAAATTCAATCTGACCTATTTTTCAGCAACTTCAATTCCAAATATATTCACTCAACTTTGAGTTTGACTCGATTCCTTTTATATAAAATTAATATTTTCAAGTCCATTGAAGTTTATTTGATATTTTTCCCGTACTTTTCTTTCTTAAGTATCTCAAGAGAAAACTACCAGAAAAATACACCTTATATGATTTTATCATATGATTTCGTTTTGCATGCATAAATTGGATAATTGTGATGTATATTACATGTCATATGATAAGATAAGGTTAGATGATTTTTTAACGAGTGATTAAACGGGCTTATGCTAAGGTAAATTAGCCTACTTATTAATTATTAATTATGTTGAACTCTAATTGATCTAATGGACTTAAATAGATCATTGGGCTACATGGGCTATTATGCTTTAGGTGGTTGTGCTATACTAATCTAAATTAATCAAATGAATTGGGCTTGACCCTTATATGATTATGTAAACACAAATTTTATGTATTTATAACAAACACAATAATTCTTATACAAATAAGTATTTGTGTATTTGAAGTAAGATGTGGGTTGCGTTCTCTATATTTCTCCTCTGAGTCGCCTCCTCAACTTGTTCTTAAAAATCTTCAAACGACTTCCGGGTTTTTCGGAGATTTAGCCTCATTGATCTTGATCGGATTTGAAGTTTGGACTTATAACTTTAATCCAGAGGACCGACGTCTTGTTTCTAGATCAAACGCTGATTTGGGACGCTTTTGGTGAAGAATTGCTTGAACTCTACGAAGAACGCCTTGAATGCCGCGAAGAACGTCTTGAATATTGTAGAGAATTCTCCTACAACTCTTGAGCTCTTTAATATGATTTGAGGTGTGTCATTTGATCTCTCCAATCACCCCTATTTATAGGTGAAAATGTAGTGGACTTGGTGGGCTTTTGGACTCCAAGACGGGCTTTAGGGCTGAGGTGGCACAATTCTATTAGCTCCTCAATTTTGGTAGTTATCTCCATCAAATCTTTGACTTAATGATCAAAAAATGATACTTGTCAATTTCTAATTGGTTGAAAATCTCCATCTTTTAAATATCAATTTATATTATTTAATTTAGGATTTATCTTTAATAAAATTCCTAAAATATAAATAAAATATAAAATTAATATTTTTCATTAATTTTTATGCGTCTACAGACTAATTTATTAGTGTTCCAATATGACTTGTTTATGTGTGATATGGACCTTTAGTCCATAAGTATATGTGATTAAATGTCATGCCAGGTTGTTATTATTTATGTATGATTAATTGTTTATTATTTAATAATTAATTATTATTTATAATTAATTATTTTGAAATTAATAAATAAATAAATTAATTAGTTATTTATTATTTAAATATTATTTAATAATTAATTATTAATTATATGCCTTTAAATTAATTAATGATATGCTTTAATTAATTAATTAATTCTTTACTAATTAATTATATGTCCTTAAGTAATTAATTAAATCTTAATTAATTAAAATGACTTAAGTCAATGGAGTAATTGTTATGAATTCAGTAGTCAAGTATGAATGTCTTACATGTTTTAAAGTATGATCTTATGACATGAGGTATGTGATTATTTAAGTATACATGCATCAATATGAAATGTTATGAACATATGCATAAGAAATCTATGGGAGTCATGTAACATGACATGCATGACATACATCATTCACATATGGAATATAACCTTGAGGCGAAGTCTCAAGCTTGATACATGTTATAAAAATGGAATAAGTTTGACTTAGGATAGTAAGACTTTAGACATTATATGTTTTTGAACCTAAGTGTTAAGACAACTCTTGTAGGACCAAACAACTCATAAGTTTCGAGGACTATTCGAGTGAATCCGAATCAAGGTGGGTTATCCTATTTTTCAAGTGTGGGTTATATTCTCACGAGGTAACATTTCGCGTTATTAAGCTCAAAAAGCTTTTTACTTGATATGCATGCTTAAATATTTTTATGCTTAATTGATTGTGGTTTACCAAGTTGGAACATCTCAAAAATACGATCGGCCTTGAGCTTTGATCAAGCCAAGGTACTGCGCAGGAAGTTATGACGGTTCGGATAGAGGGAGTGGCTCCCCTCTATTTAAATCGGGGCGGTAACCCAAGAATATGAGAAGTTTGGTACGCGCGTACTTGTGTTGAAATTTTAAATCGTTTTGCTTATGTGAATGGTAATTTTACTAAGGTATCATTTCCATAAGTATTGAAGCATGCAATATCCTTATAAATGTTTTTCAAAGAGGGGCACGGAACCACGGAGTGCTTTTGTACTCAGTTGAACAATGTGGAGGTTGAAGAGGTGATGTCGGTATCGTCAAGCGAATGTTGGGTGACGACCTTGTGGGTCGTCATCAATAGCTTTCTTTATGTCTTTTGTTGATCTAAGTGACTCTGTTGTACTCTCGTTTGAACCCTTAAACTTGTTACCTCATTTTGATTTCGACTATCTCTTGTTTGATAGTTATATTTTCGAACACTTCCGCAGTGCAGGGCCAGTGTCCTCATACATCGACCCCAATTATATTAAGCTAGGGCAATGTTGTTTTGAATATTGATCACCCACCTTAACTTCTTTTATTTCTACTCATTATCAATAATCAACTTTTTCATTATCATTTATATTTACTTTAAGTTATTTCCAAGTTAAGTCTTTACAGTTCCACACCACCCACGTGACGGCCCGCCAGTCTGCATAGGCCCGGTGGTGGGGTGCCACAATATATTTGTTATTGTTGATTGAAATGGATCGATACCAACTGATAGTAATTAACAAGTATAAAATTGAATGATATAGATACAATATTTATATGCAGGCATGAGTA
Source organism: Schizonepeta tenuifolia (assembly GCA_029490685.1). NCBI lineage: Eukaryota > Viridiplantae > Streptophyta > Magnoliopsida > Lamiales > Lamiaceae > Schizonepeta > Schizonepeta tenuifolia. The sequence goes on along the minus strand of CM055955.1, from coordinate 15,844,891 downwards.
AGAAAAACCAAGCGCATATATATTTATAGTGTTTGTTTATATTCTTTGATTTTTTTTTTGGAATAAATTGATGGATTTTGAATATAAATACATAAAAATAATAAATTGTCTTAATGTATGCTATGATCTTTTATTATCACTACGTATTTATGTTCTCTTTTTCGACAATTATTGGAGTTTGAATATGTCTGACATCAATAAAAGAGAATTCACCAAGCTTGTTGTGGAGATTATTTGACATGGGCTTTGTATGTTGAGATATATCTTGCCTCATGTGATCTGAATGAAACTATTGTTTCAAAATCTTCAAGTAGCTCCGTCCAAAAGGCGAAAGCACTGATTTTCCTTCGTCACCACTTGAATAAGTACCTAAAGAATGAGTACCTTACTGAAAAGGACCCTAGTGTCTTATGGCAATCCCTAAAGGATCACTTTGACCAACAAAAGGCAATTATTCTCCCTCAAGCTCAATATGATTGGCTCAATTTACGATTTGACTTTGAGTCTGTAATTGAGTATAATTATGCATTGCATCGTGTTGTGACACAAGTGAAACTCTCTAAGTAGATGTTAAAGAGGCTGATTTGATAGAAAATACTCTTCCAACTTTTCATGCTAGTAACCTTGTACTCCAGCAACAGTACAAGACCAAGAATTATAATACGCATTTTGAGCTTATTTCTGCTTTACTGGTAACAGAAAAACATGACGAACTGCTAATGAAAAAATTACAATACAAGGCTAGTTGGTACACAAGAAGTGCCTGAAGCACATGCTACAACTTATAAAGGTGGTCGAGGGAGAGGTCGAGAAAATTCAAGTTGGTCCCAACATGGTGTACGAGGTTGGTCACATCGAGGGAGTCGAGGTCAAGGGTATAATAATGTTTCTAGATCTCAAAGCTATGCAAAAAGTTTTTGAAATACACCTCCTTCATAAAAGGATGATACATTTCAACAATTTAAAGAAAGTAACAAACTAAAGAAAAGCCACAAACTTTTCATAGATGTGGATGCGAGGGTCATTGGACCAGCACATGCCGCACTCCGAAGCATCTTGTGGAAGCATATCAAAGAATGCTTAAGGACAAAAAGGACAAGGGAACTCAAGGTGAATCACATCATGCTAATTTTCCTGAAGTAACTATGGCTTTTAATGCCGATGATGACCATTTTAATAATCATGTTGCGCTAAGCTAAGTATGAATTCTAAAGACCTAAAATTTTTTAAACTATGGCCTGAGTGAATAGGTCATCATGGGCAAACTATGATGCGTCGGATTATTAATAATGCTATTAAGCATAATCTACAACTCAAAAGTTGGAATAGAATCTCCTACATTTCTTGAAAGAATTCAAGGGGATATATGTGGACTAATTCACCCAGCGTCATGACCACTTCGATACTTTATGGTTTTGATTGATGCTTCAATTTGATAGACTTATGTATGCTTGTTATTTACTTGCAATAAAACATTTGGAAAGCTTATTGCCAAAATCATTGAGTTGAGAGCTTAATTCCTGATTATTCTATCAAGTCCATTCGAATGGACAATACCTGTGAATTCACGTCAAAATCTTTTGACGAATATTGTCTTTCATTAGGTATCAAAGTAGAATATCTTGTTCCATATGTCCACACTCAAAATGGTCTAGCCGAATCGTTAATCAAACTTTTAAAATTAATAGCTCGACCATTGTTACAAAAATCTAACTTACTTGTTACATGTTGGGGACATGCAAATGTGCATGGAGATAATTTGCTCTAAATTCGACCAACTACATATCATGATTATTCCCCAATACAATTAGTACGTGGTAAAGAATCAAACATTTTTCATCTGTGAATATTTGATTGTGAAGTGTATACTCCAATATCACCATCTAAGCGTACCTCAATGGGCCCTCAACGAAAGCTAGCCATTTACATGGGTTATGAATCTCCGTCTATTATTAAATTTCTTGAACTCATGACTGGGGATCAATTTACCGCTCGGTTTGCTGATTGTATTTTTGATGAAGATCATTTTCCCGACATTAGGGGGAAAGAAATGTCCAATTTTACCACAATGTCGAGAAATTTTATGGAATGAAAAGAATCTTCAATATTTTAGATCCACGTACTAATGAATCAGAACTAGAAGTTCAAAAGATAGTTAACTTGAAATATTTAGCAAGTAATTTTCCAGATGCATTTACTGATCATAATGGAGTGACTAAATCTCATATTCCTGCTATAAACACACCACAAAGAATTGAAGTTACACGTGAACTAACTAAATCAACTGATTATCCTCAACGCCAGAAGCGTGGAAGACCTATTGGTGCTAAAGATAAAAATTCCCGACACACAAAATCAAATAAGGAAATGATATCGCTCCAACAACCTCCTGAAGAGGATCATCCTGAAGATGATAATCCTAGTACATCTAAAAGTTCACTAACTAATCATAATACCAGGATTGCGGAATGGCCAGATTACAATATTCTGGGAAATGACAAAGATCTGGTTGATGTTAATATCGAAGTTGCTATGAACTTTGTAAATACGGGAGAAACTTATAATAGAAATGATATTGTTGTCGACAACATATTTTCCTCAACAATTGTTCTTACCATTTCTAATGATAATCAGGATCCTGAACTAAAAATAATAGCCGAGTGCTGGAAGCTCTGATTGGTTGAAATGGAAGAAACCGATTGAGGTAGAGCTAAACGTGATAAATATTAAGAAAATTTTTAGCTCGATAGCACTTACACCCAATGGTGTTATCCCAATAGGATATATATATGTGTGTTTGTACGAAAAAGAAACGAGCATAATGAGGTGGTGAGATATAGAGCGTAATTGGTAGCTCAAAAGTTCTCACAGAGACTTGGAATTGATTCTCATCAAACATATTCTCATGTTTTGGATGGTATAACATTCCGATATTTGATATTTCTTGCATCAAATATGAATTTAGAAATGCAGTTAATGGATGTCGTGACCGCATATTTGTATGAGTCACTAGACACTGATATTTATATGAAAATACTCGATGGGATTAAAATTCCTCTAATGTAGGAAGCTCACAGCATGTATAGTGTTTAAATTACAAAGGTCATTGTACAACTTAAAACAGTCGGGAAAAATGTGGTATAACTGACTAAGTGAATTCCTCTTGAAGAAGGAATATGTGAACAATGACATAAGTCCTTATTTTTTTATCAAAAGATCACAAAATGATTTTTGTATATTTCTGTGTATTTGATAATATAATTATAATTGGAATACACAAAGAAATTGTGGAAGCTAGCTCATGCTTAAAGACGGAATTTAAAATGTAAGACTTGGGTAAATCCAAATTTTATCTCGGCCTGCAGATTGAACAACTCCCTGAAGGAATTTTTGTACACCAGTCAAACTATGTGAATAAGCTATTAGAAAAATTTTATATAGATAAGTCACATCCATTTAGTACACCAATGGTTGTCCGATAACTAGATGTGAACAAGGACCCATTTAGACCTAAAGAAGATTGATGAAGATATTTTAGGACATGAAGTTCCTTATTTGAGTGCAATTGAAGCACTACTTTATCTCGCAAACTGCACGAGACCCGGTATTGCATTTGCAATTAACTTGCTAGCAAGGTTCAGTGCTTCTCCTACATGGAGACATTGGAATGGTGTTAAACACATTCTTCGTTATTTTCAAGGTACAAAAGATCTTGGTTTATTTTATCAAAGAAATCAAGACATGACATTGGTAAGCTATGCGGATGCTGGCTATTTATTTGATCCCCACTATGTTAAATCTCAGACTAGTTATGTTATTCTCTGTGGTGGTGCAGCTATTTCTTGGAAATATGTTAAACAGACTCTAGTCACTAAATCCTCAAACCACTCGGAAATTATCACTTTACATGAAACCGCTAAAGAATGTCTGTGGTTATGATCTTTAATAAAACACATTCATAGATCTTGTGGTTGCGATAAATGAGAACTCTCCCACTGTCCTATATGAAGACAATGCTACTTGTGTTGCACAAATTAATGGGTATGTTAAAGGGAATTTAACAAAGCATATATTACCTAAATTCTTTTATCAACATGAGCTCCAAAAGAGCTGCGAAATTATACTACAAAAAATTCGCTCTTGTGAAAATCTTGCAGATTTATTCACAAAATCTCTTCCTACATCAACATTTGAAAAATATGTTTATAATATTGGGATGCGTAGGCTTGGAAGATTATTATCTTCAGGGGGAGTGAACATTACAAACTAGTTTTTGAAGATTGGACCTTGAAGGTCTACATCAAGCCTCGAAGGCTAAATTTGTTGTACTCTTTTTCCCTTTTGATGGTCCCGATACGAGTTCTGGTGTATGGGGGGGGGGAGGGAGAGAATACACCAGTTAGGAATTTTAAAAACAACACCCTGAAAATATCACAACCGAGTAATGCAACTCAGTTAGAATCACAACTGAGTAAGAAACACTCAGCTGGAAGTGAAGTGCTGTGCGGAAAGTGGTGGAAAATAACAACTCGTAAAATAACTCACGCTCAGATGCAAGGTTGGTCAACAACCAAATCAATTGAGAATGTATGAATGCAGATTGAGTGCTGGTTAGTTGGTCAGTTGAATATGCAATAAATAACTGAATAATAAACACAAACACACAAAGATTTACGTGGTTCGGAGAGAACTCCTACGTCCACGGGGAGTTGTGAGTCCACACAACTCAGTCCAAGTTCTTCTGGACAAAAACCACAAAGCTTACGCGGGCTTTGCAACCGTTAAGATAAGTTTACGGGTACTTATCAACCTATCTACTCAATTACGGGAAGAGTAGGGTCCTAACAACCTTTTTAAGGGTGAGTAAAAGGGTGGGTTTTTCCAACTACTGCTCGAACAAGAAAGTGAGCTACGATCTAACACTCTATGAACTCTCAACTAGTGATGTTCTCAAGGTTGGATCAAAAACACCAAGACAGAATCTAACACTCTAGGAACTCTCAGCTAGTGATGTTCTTAGAGATTGATTTCGGTTTAGCTCGTGTGCGATATGAACTCTCAACTGGTGATGTTCGTTCGTCTAACTCTCTGCTCTTGCACTTGTCTGTCTCGTAAGTCTTGGTGAATGAATGAATGCCTCTATTTATAGGCGGAGAGAATCAACTAGCCGTTGGATGAGCCGTTGATCTCTGTTCTGTGAAAGCGATGGCTTGTCTCTCATCTCTGCAGACTTTCCGGATTTGGCAACTGTGTGCTTCTGCTTTCCATCTGAGACAACCTTGTGTTGGACCAAATGAGGTAATGACAGAGAGTCAAACCTTCACGTGACTTCCTTATTTGAAATTCAAATTTCAACCTTTGACTCTCAACTTTGCTTAGTCGGTTGAGTCTTTTGATCTTCATCTAATTGGTCTTCAGCTGATGTTCCATCTGATTGCTACCTTCAACGGACATTCTGTCTGAAGCGGAACAGTTAAACTCTCAGCTGCCTTGAATTTCATGTTGTCGATCTTATCAGTTCGAGTTCTGCAACTGATGTTCTATCTCTTGAACGCTCAGTTGGCTCGAACGCTCAGATGACTTTCTTCCATCTGATGTTCTCTTACAACTTCCCCCTTTTTAACTCTCATCTGATGAACGCTCAGTTGTCTTTCTTACAACTGATGTTCTATCCGAGTGAAGCCTTGTTGCCTTCTTCAGCTGGAGTCCTGTAAAGATAAAATCTCAACATTGCTCAAACATCGAGCCTAACTACTAACATTAGGATCTTGCAACATCTACTCGGTTGGGGTCAGTTGGTTTTGGAATCAATCAAAACTTTAATAAATTTCCCAACAATTTCCCCCTTTTTGATGATTCCAAAACCCTTATAAAAACCTTTACAGATCAAACTGATCTAAACCCTACTGACCTATCTAAAATCTCAGCTGAAATTCTAGACAGTCTATAAGATTAAAACATCAAATGGTTAGCACAGTTATAACATGGTATTGAAATAACTTTGCGATTCAGAGCTTGGACAACTAGAGATTGTACGTCAAGTTGAATCGGATAACTGATGAAAGTTTTCACTTACAACTGATGGTTACAAAATAAGCACAAAAGTCAAAAGTACATCAGTTGCTCAAAAACTTTAACTTGGCTAAAACTGTAGCCCATATTTGCTGAACATTCTAACAAAAATTTCTCTCTTCGCCTCTGACTCCTTCGCGATGTCAACTCCATGCTCTCGACAAACTTGTCTTGCCTCAGCTACTATTTTCTGTCGGTTGGGGTTTCGAGTGTCTGGGAGGAGTGGAGGACGGTAAGTGACTTTCTGAGGGACGGGGACGGTGTTCAAATCCAGTTTCGCATCTATCATTGCTCACCTGAACTGGCTGAACATGCCCGGATTCCCAGAGTGTAACTCAGTCAGCGCTTCTTTGAAAGCTTTCCTTGGATCGTCAGTTGTGAAGACTTTTCTGTAGTAGAAGTCATTCACAAACTCCTGCTTGAATGACTCCCAGTCTTCATTCCACTCAGGCTGGCATCCACTTATCCACATGCCTGAACCGACTTTGGAGCTTTACCTTCCCTGGCAGCCTCTGTTGTTTCAGCCTTGCCTCAGCCTTTACTTGATGTTTTTCTATTCGGCGTCGGCTGCGGGAGGCAATGTTCCTATCCAGGTTCTTGGTGACTTTGTCAAGCTCCTCCTCGAACTGGTTGACTCTTTTAGCTTGGCTGGCAGCGAATTTCTTTATCCAGTCGGGATTCATGTAGTCATTTTCCACAACATCCATAGCTTTAGCAGCAGCAATACACTCTTCAGTTTGTAATACCGTCGAGTTCTGCATCAAGCTCGGCTGCGATCTCGGCTATGGAGTTGTAGGAAACTCCATACTTCTCCGCCTGCTCCAAGTCTTTCGCCATTTCAGCTCCGCCGACGTCGGTTGGCTTAGGAGTGGACTTCTTCTTCTGAGTCTTCTTTGGCTGGGTCTTCAGCTGAGATTTTTTGGCTGGTGTCTCATCTTCCCCCTGCATCTCAACTTCCCTAGTCTTCTCTTCCCCCTTTTTGGCATCATCAACAAGGCTTGCGACTGAGCCATCCAGAGAGGTGAGTTGCTGTTCAGCTTGTTGGATGCGGTTGAAGAGTTCATCGACCGCGCATTCTACTTCAACCTTCTTCGCCAGTTCAGAGTCAAGGCGCTCTTGCTCTGCTTTCCTCAGTCCAGCAAATGTTTCATTGACCTCGGTTTGGAAAGCATCGAACTCAGCCCATCGTGACTCGAATCGAGACTCCCATTCTTGGTCTTGAGTCTGTTGAGATTTGGCTAGGTTGGAATCAGATAAGGACTTGAACACGTTCAGATCGGATTTGATTCCATGAACAGGTTGTCCTTAGTGCATTGATGTCTTGGCTGGTGGATGTTGAGAATTCGTCCAGCTTTATCTTCAGTGAAACATTCTCCTCTTGCAGCTTCTCAGTCTTTTCTTCCTGTGCTTCCAACATCCTCAGCTGATCTTCTTTGTTGAGGTTGAGGTTGGCAAGCATCTCGGTCCTTAGCTGGTTGACCCTCTCAACTATCAGCTCACATATTTCTTCAGTTGAGGGTGTTGGCTGATCACCTGGAGCTGGTTGGTCAGAAGTTGTAGGCTGCTCAACAGTGACTATGGCTTAGCGATGATTTGCCATGTACTGTTGGAGTTCTTCCTCTTCCTGCTTAGCGGCTGCGGCAGCTGCATCAAGATCAACAATAAAATCAGCAGATTTTGTAAGCATGTTGTCCAGGAAATTGATGCAATCTTGTTCAGCCTTTTCCCTCGTGTCTCTGCCTTCCGCCTTGCTGAGGTCCAGACGACGCGCCAGCAGTGCAACCTTATTGTTGTATGCAACCTCAAGGTTGGTGTAGTTAAAGTAATCTCTAATGTGCGATTCATCTGCCTTTAGCTGGTTCCAGCTGTGTACCCTTATGGTATCTTCCTTCACATACCAGTGACTGAAGATGAGGTTGAACTGATACAGCAGCTCGGTTCCAAGCGTAGCAAAAATCGGCATGTCGCGCGCTTCAGAGAACATCCCGATCAGCTTCTGGAAGCAGTAGGTCACCTTGCCTTCATGCTCCAACGTGACGGCTTGACGATCAGCTTCGTCATCGATGGGGAAGGGAGATAGATTTTCATATGCTATTGGTTCAAGAGTTTCATCAATGTTGGCCAAAGAAGTGGTCTCAACGTTGGCATCGAGCTAAGAGCTCGGAATTTCGGACTGTGGGGGGAGTTGGTATCAACAGGTTCATCAACATTGGCCGAAGAAATGGTCACAATGTTGGCATCGAGCGGAGAGTTCGTAATTTCAGGCTGTGAGTCGGTTGTGAGAGTGAGAGGCTTTTTGGGCGGTACGACATCAACTCCTGCTGTGGGGGAGGTTGGAATGTCTTCAGTTTCCTCAGATGAAGAAGAAGCATCCGAGGTCAGATCCGTTTCCATCCTTTCCAACTCATCTGTTTCACCTGTGCGAGGAACAATCTTGAAAGCGTCCTTGTCAACTGAGTGACTCGACTCAGATGGCTCCGCCTCAGCTGGTATCTCCTCCTCAGCTGGTGTATCTTCAGCTGGACATATCCTCAGCTGGCACATCCTCAGCTGGAACCTCCTCAGCTGGTATCGCAACTGACTTCTTGATCCGAACCCTCAGCTTCTTCTTAGCTGGTTCTTCCGCTTTCTCTTTCTCCGACTCAGCTCTTTGTCGGCGTCCAGCTGTGGATTTTGCTTTGCGGCCGGCAGCTGGGGGCAGCTCCTCAGCTTGTGTCTTGTTCTTCAGCTATTTTTACAGCTTCCTTCTTCTCCTTGGGAGTATAGACACTTCTAACCACATCCTGAGCCTTCTTGGCGGTTGGGAAGAGCATCAGTCTCTTGACAGGAGTCTCCTCACAGTCTTCTCAGACCATGTTATGATCCTTAGTGGCGAACAGGATCAGGGCAGAAATTTTGCAACCGAAGTTGAGAGTTCCCTTGACACTCAACAACTTCTCTCCAGACTCGGATGTGGATTCGGAGATCTTCTGCCTCTCCAGAGTTAGCTGGTGTTCGAAATACTTGAATCAGTCGACGTTGTGTTTGTGTTTGTGCTCCAGAGCAATCAATTGCTTGAGCTTCGGTCGGCTGATGTCTCCGAAGGCACCACTGTAATCCGAAGGCCACCTTGGATACAACATCGAACAGAAGTCGATGTTCTGGCTTCAACTTGGTTCGCTGCATATTGCTCCTCAGTTTTTCTGGAGTGATGAGAGCACTCTCTAGAAACTCATCGGCTTCCGCATCGGTGATGTTGTCGATGGTGTCTGTGGCGGAATGATTTGGAGGAATGACTTGGCATAAAATGTCTGAAACTACAATGGGGACGGTGACCCGGCGAATCGTTCTGGCCGGAACGTCGCGTTGACGGCAAGAAACTTCTGTAATGACCCCGTCTCGGCTGTCGATGGGAGACTGCAAGTTCAGGTAGAATTCTCCGACTTGACGCCTGAGAAGATGGGACGGGAAGAGCGTCGCCCAGTCCAGGAAGCCGTTCTCCCTGAGAGTATTGGCGAGGGGAGACAACACCGACGATTCAAGTTCATCTTCTGAAAGTATCTGCTCGAAGTGGATCTTGGAGAGCATCATCTCAAAGGATTCTTCGTACGATGAAGGAACAAGGGAAGGTCCAGAGGATGCCATCTTCTTTCCTTTTGGTGCCATTTTTGTAGTGCAGTGTAGATTATATATAGAGAGAAGGAAAGAAGAGTTTGCAGAAAATAGTGAGACAAAATTAGAGACGATGATGAACAGTTACTGCAGATAAACACAAATGTAGAAGGTAAGAGATCACTTCCTGATTTTCCGCCTTTTATAGGTTAGTGGCTTGGTTGAAATCGACGGTTAGGGTTGAATGGCGCGAATCCATCAACGGCTGAGATCTCGCGACTGTTGACTAGCTTTGACTTGACGTCACGATCCGAGTTCCAACCAGCGCGTGAGAAGGTGAACTGTTTTTCATGTCAGCCCAATCGCACTATAAAGTAGGCTATTGATGTTCAGCCATACTTTACATTAAATGCGCTACGATGGCTATTTTAGTCTAACTGACATGCTCAGGAATGTTTGAATTTATTTCAAACATTCTCATTTAAGACATAAACACCTTCAGCCATAAATGACACCTGCCAGCTGATGTTGGGATCAGCTGTGTTCACATGCCAGCTGATGTCGGAATCAGCTGTGTTCACCTGCCAGCTGATGTCGGAATCAGCTGTGTTCCAATGTTGCGGCATACCATCAGCTGATTCGAGTTCGTCCGTACAGCTGACGTCTGATGTCTTCGGTTGGCTATCCGCATCTGAGATTCCCCCTTCATCTAAGCTTCCCCCTCAGATGGATATTTATCTCTTCACCTCAGCTGGTTCCTCATCTGATGGATCCAACAATCCAAGTAGATCACATAACATCTTGAACCATGCTTCGGCTAGAGGTTTGGTGAAGATATCAGCTCTCTGAATCTCAGTTGGAATTTTCTCCATGGATACGTCCTTCTTCTCAATATGATCTCGGATAAAATGATGTCGGATGTCAATGTGCTTCGTCCGAGAGTGGTGAACAGGATTCAAAGAGATAGCAATGGCACTTGAGCTATCACAATGAATGGGAACCTGTCCAGTTGTGACTTCATAATCTCTCAGCTGTTGCTTGATCCACAACACTTGCATGCAACAACTACCGGCAGCCATGTACTCTGACTCGGTTGTAGAAGTGGCAACACATGCTTGTTTCTTGGAGAACCATGAAACCAGCTTGCTTCTCATGAACTGACAGTGTCCAGATATGCTGTCCAACCGATCTCCGGCTAGATCTGAATCTGAGTATCCGGTCAGTTGGATATTGTCGTCAGTTGGATACCACAACCCAATATTAACTGTACCCTTCAGATACTTTATGATGTTCTTTGCTGCCAACATGTGTGCTTCCCTTGGTTGAACTTAGAACCGAGCACACACTCCAACCGCGTAAGATATGTCCGGCCGACTGGCGGTTAGATATAGCAAAGAACCGATGATCCCTCTATACTTACTGGCATCCACGAGTTTTCCCTCAGATCCGGGTTCAATCTTCTAGTTAGTATTCATCGGGATCCTTGTGGTTTTACTTGACTGCAAACCGAACTTTACGATGAGCTCCTTTGTATATTTGGACTGATTGATAAAAATTCCTTTTGGTGACTACTTCACCTGTAGCCCTAGAAAATAATTCATCTCGCCCATCATCGACATCTCGAATTTCTCCTTCATGAGAGTTGAGAATTTCTCGCACAGCTCCTCCGACTTGGAACCGAATATGATGTCGTCAACATAGATTTGCACAACAAGTATGTCTTCTCCAACTTTAATTGTGCACAGTGTTTTGTCAACTGACCCTCGTTTGAACCCCGAGGTCAGAAGAAAACCACATAGAGTGTCATACCAAGCCCTGGGTGCTTGCTTCAAGCCATAGATCGCTTTCTTCAACTTGTACACTCTTCCATCTCCAGTCTCAAAACTGGGAGGCTGTTCAATATAAACGTCTTCCTTAATGTCACCGTTGAGGAAGGCACACTTCACATCCATCTGATAAACCTTGAACTTGTGAAATGCGGCATATGCTAGAAATATCCGAATGGCTTCCAACCTTGCAACTGGCGCGAAGGAGTCCTTGAAATCGATTCCTTCTTGTTGGTAATTTTTTCTGAGCTACCAACCTTGCCTTATTCCTCACGATGAATCCAATGGCGTCTCTCTTGTTCTTGAAAATCCACTTTAATCCAATGACTTTGACACCATTTGGTCTTTCTACCAACTCCCATACACAGTTGCGTAGAAATTCATTCAGTTCTTCTTGCATAGCTGTTGTCCAGTGAACACAGTTGAGAGCTTCCACAACATTCTTCGGTTCTGGCACATCAGCTACGAAACAAGAAATCATGGCAACATCTCCTGCTTGCTCGAACTCCTCAAGAACTGCCAACTCCTCAGCATATTGAGCGTAAGTGTTGGAATCTTCCTCAGCTGAGTCTGGATTTGCAGCTCTGCTCCTAGTACACACACATTCGGTTGGATCTCCAATGATGTTGTCCGTGGAATGATCTTCATACCATCTCTTGTTGCGTCTTCCTTCTTCTTCCAACAGTGGCTGTTCCAGAATTTCAACTGATGGTGAATCCTGAGCTGTGGGAGATGCTGGAATCTTCAGAACTGGTGATTGATCATCTATTGAGTCTGGATCTTCAACATTGACAATATTTTGAACTGAGCTTGGTTGGGCTTTGGATGCTGATGCAGTTGGAGTGACATCAGCTGGAGTTCCCTCTTGAGATAAGCTGGGGTCCTCGCATTCATCTTCAGAGGAACAAGGATCATCATCCTCGGTTGCCCATACCAATGGTTCAGCTAGATTCTTTTGCCTTAGAATCTGCGATCTGGTGAGAGCAGGTGGAACATGTGGATCAGCTTGTTGTCCTTTAGCCTGTTCCCTGCACTCAAAAGTAGATTCATCAAAACTAACATGAGGTGTTATCTCCACAACACGAGAGCTATTGTTGAAAACTCTATAAGCATTGATCCGAGCGGCATATCCGAGAAATATGCCCTTCGAAGCCTTGGCGTCAAAAGTTTTCAACTGAGTCTTCCCATTGTTGTGAATATAATACTTAGAACCAAAAACGCGAAAATAAGAAATATCTGGCTTCCTGCGTCTCCATAGCTCGTATGGTGTCTTTCCCAACCGCTTGGTCAGAAGAGACCGGTTCTGGGTGTAGCAGGCTGTGTTGATTGCCTCAGCCCAAAATCTCTTTGGCAGAGCTGAGCTTGTCAACATGGATGTAGCCGCATCCTTCAGCATTCGGTTCCTTCGCTCGGCTACTCCATTCTGTTGTGGAGTACGCGCAGCTGATGTTTGATGAGTAATTCCGTGCTTCTCGCAGTACTCGATGATGGTTTCATTTAGGAACTCAGTTCCACGGTCTGATCGGATGGAAATAATTTTCATCTCTTGTTGGTTTGATATCTGATCCATTAGTTTGGGTAGCTCATCTCGGGTTTCACTCTTGTGTCGCATGAAAATGGTCCACGTGTACCTAGAAAAATCATCAGTAACAACAAATGTAAACTCGTTACCATTCATGCTTTTTGGTGTAACTGGCCCGAAGAGATCCATATAGATCAGCTGCAATACTCGATCGGTTGAGGGAATTATTTTCAACCGGAAGGAGGCTCTAGCGAGCTTTTCCAGCTGACATGCACTGTAGATATATGTTGTTGAAAACACTCGGTTTGGAATGCCCTTTGCATGTTCCTGTCTTGCAAGTCGGTTCATAGTCTTGAAATTCAGATGGTTGAGCCTTTTGTGCCACAGTCAGCTCACATCTGAACTGCTCTTTGATAACAGACAGGTTTCAGGAGGACTACTGTTCCAATCTGCATAGTAGACATTCCCGGTTGGGGATCGATTTCCCAACAATATGACCTGCTTTGTTTCAACATTTTTAACCCTGCATCCCTGTGCATCAAACTTGACAGAGAAACCATTATCACAGAATTGGCTGATGGAGAGCAAGTTATGCTTCAATCCATCAACATATGAAACATTAGAAATAGATACATGATTAGTTTCAAGGGTACCGTAGCCTTTGGTGTGACCTTTTGAGTTGTCACCAAAGGTAACCCGTCCTTCTTTTTCCACGAAACTTCCAAGAAATCCTTCAGATTTGTCATGTGTTTCGAGCATCCACTATCCATCACCCACATGGTATGTGATGCTTTATTCTTCCTCAGCTGTTTCTCCTGTTCCTGCACAGAGAAACTCGCTTAGGTCCCTAATTTCAGTTGGGTCCTAGAGGGTTAGAACCAGTTCCCCCTTGAACTGTGAGTCGCTTTTCCCTGTATATTCGGATAGATTTATCATTCCAAATCACATTTCCTTCTCCATCAACTATAACAACACCTCGGTTATCCTTAGGCTTGTTGTTAGTAGTGATGTTCAGTTTCTTGGGAGGAGATGGATTTCTCCCATTGTGAGCTTTAGGAGGAGAGGCTTTTCCCCTGTTTTGATGGCGCTTTTTATCCTATTGGTTTTGTCGATGAGGTCGGACGCCATGTTGGAATCTGTGTGGCTGAGTCTGATTCCATCTTCCTGACTGTTGGCGACAGCTGTTCATGCTCGGATGTTGATTCAAGTTGTGGCATGAATATTCGTAGCTGTTCGAACTGTTCCTCATAGGCTGACTCGGTTGGAAACTCTGGTTGTTCTGATGATGGAACCGACGTTGATACTGATGGTTGAATCCCTGTTGATTCGGTTGATTCCATCTCTTCTGATGTTGGTTCAGAGGTCGGTTCAGAGGTCGGTTCTGAGGTCAGTTCTGATTGTATCTCTCACGTCTCTGATTCCTCTTCCGAGTCTTGGAACATTCCCCCTCAGTTGATGTCCCAACCGATGGAATGTTCAGTTCTCCATCCACTGTTCCTTTCCCTTTCTCAGTTGAAGTTTCCTTAGTCGGTTGAGCTTGCTGAGAAGTGGAGGTTGGATTAATTTGGGGAGTTGCAGACTCAACTGCGTCAGGTTTGGCAACCGAGACATCCACTGCCTTGATGAAGGTTGCTGGTGGAATTCCAGTATCTTTGACCACGTCGTAATCGAGTCCAGACACGTCATCCATCTGTCTTTGATAACTGATGAGATTCTCGATGATTTTGGATGATTGATATAGCTTTATCAGGTTGTCCTTCTCAGTTTGCAACTCCTTGAGGAGAACAGCTATATGCTCGGTCTGTGCGTCTGACTTCTTCGTCAGCTGGTCGATCTGTGCCTCTTGCTTGTTCAACTGATCATGCTGCTCCTTGATCTACTTCTTCAACTCCTCATCGGTTGGAGCATTAGTTCGGTTGGCCTCATTCAGTTGATTTTTGAGATTATCAATCTCTTCGGTTTGACTTTTAATCAGATCGTCCTTTTCGATTAAGGATTCTTCAAGTCTGGCGAACTATTCTTGAAGACTCTTAAACTCAACCGATTGCTGATGCAGTTCCTCACTGAGTTCTCGAAAGTCACCCCAGGAGGGTTCCAACTCTTCATCTAGTGTTTCCTGCATGTTAGAAATATTGGAAGAATTTAAATTAGCAGGATTAGAATGTACCTCAGTATCATCCTGGTCGGTTCCAAATGCCATGAGACATTGATCCTGACCGATAGCGTTGTTGGTGGAAGTCAGCTCATCCTCATCTTCAGTGTCGGTGAAGATGTCCATGTCATCAGCTGCTTCTTCTGCAACCATGGCCTTGTTCTTTCCACTTTGCTTGGCCCTCAATGCTTCTCTTTCTTTCTTTGAAAGGTCTGGACAATCAACTTTGAAATGTCCCTCTTTGCCGCATTCAAAGCAACTGTTGGTTACAGGCTTTGAGTTCTCTCGAGTTCGGTTGGATTTATAGAACAGTTTGTATTTTCCGAACCGAGTATCCATGTCAGCTAGCTTCTTTGACAGGGCGGCTATATTCTGTTGCAGCTCTTCTCTGCTTGGCTCCTTCGTAGCTGTGTCCGCAGATCGTGTTGGCCTTGATGTTCGCGGCTGGGAGTAGTCAGCTCGAAGTGCGACTGTTTTTGTGGCTGAACCAACATCCTCATGTCGATTCATCTGAACCGAGGACTGAGTTGACCTTCGTCGGTTCACCTTGTACTCATTTCCTTTTAGGATTGAGAACAACCTTTCTGTTCCCATCTCTCCAAGATCAGCTCGGCTCTCATGGATATTGGTGAAGGTGTCCCACTCAGCTGGTAGAGCTTGTAATACCTTGAGGTTGATTTCTCTCAAAGTATATTTCCCTCGTCGGATGGACTGAATCCTTCGGATGATATCTATGAACCGAAGTTCCAGCTGATCAATGGTTTCGTCAGCTAGTTGTCGAAGTCTTGACATGCATGGGAGAATTTGTTCTCCTTGGTTTCGTCACTCCCTTCGCTAAGAGATGCCAAAATATCCCACATCTCCTTAGCGGTGTCGCACTCTTCTATCCAAGGAAGATAGTCTTGTCCAACTGTGGACATGATAGTGCTCTGAGCCCAGATATCCAGCTGGCTCACTTTAGCTTCCTCTGGAGTGAAGTCTTCTGGCTTCTTCTACACTAATTCCTCAGTTGCATCCCTATCATTGGGATTTGTAGGAGTGCCTGTGACTCTCTCTCTGATGATGATCGGTCCAGATGTAAGTACTTGTTGCATTCTATGATGCTTTGACAATAGAATCTTCTTCATCCGAGTTCTCCAGGATGTATAGTTCACAACCGAGAACATGACCACGATCTTGTCTTTAACATCCATCTGCACACACAAACAAAAGACAACAAATGCAAGCAGATATGCACTACCGTGAAAAAGATCTGTTCAGTTGACCACTGAAGAAAACACCTCAAATTCACACCTCGTGAAACAGAGTCAGCAGTCTTTTGAACCACTGCTCTGATACCACTTGATGGTCCCGATACGAGTTTTGGTGTATGGAAGGGGGGGGGGGAGAATACACCAGTTAGGAATTTTAAAAACAACCCCCTGAAAATATCACAACCGAGTAATGCAACTCAGTTAGAATCACAACTGAGTAAGAAACACTCAGCTGGAAGTAAAGTGTTGTGCGGAAAGTGGTGAAAAATAACAACTCGTAAAATAACTCACGCTCAAATGCAAGGTCGGTCAACAACCAAATCAGTTGAGAATGTAAGAATGCAGATTGAGTGCTGGTTAGTTGGTCAGTTGAATATGCAATAAATAACTGAATAATAAACACAAACACACAAAGATTTACGTGGTTCGGAGAGAACTCCTACGTCCACGGTCCAAGTTCTTTTGGACAAAAATCACAAAGCTTACGCGGGCTTTGCAACCGTTAAGATAAGTTTACGGGTAGTTATCAACCTTACAGATAAGTTTACGGGTACTTATCAACCTATCTACTCAATTATGAGAAGAGTAGTGTCCTAACAACCTTTTTAAGGGTGAGTGAAAGGGTGAGTTTTTCCAACTACTAGCTCGAACAAGAAAGTGAGCTACGATCTAACACTCTATGAACTCTAAACTAGTGATGTTCTCAAGGTTGGATCAAAAACACCAAGACAAAATCTAACATTCTAGGAACTCTCAGCTAGTGATGTTCTTAGAGATTGATTTCGGTTTAGCTCGTCTGCGATATGAACTCTCAACTGGTGATGTTCGTTCGTCTAACTCTCTGCTCTTGCACTTGTCTTTCTCGTAAGTCTTGGTGAATGAATGAATGCCTCTATTTATAGGTGGAGAGAATCAACTAGCCGTTGGATGAGCCGTTGATCTCTGTTCTGTGAAAGCGATGGCTTGTCTCTCATCTCTGCAGACTTTTCGGATTTGGCAACTGTGTGCTTCTGCTTTCCATCTGAGACAGCCTTGTGTTGGACCAAATGAGGTAATGACAGAGAGTCAAACCTTCACGTGACTTCCTTATTTGAAATTCAAATTTCAACCTTTGACTCTCAACTTTGCTTAGTCGGTTGAGTCTTTTGATCTTCATCTGATTGGTCTTCAGTTGATGTTCCATCTGATTGCTACCTTCAACGGACATTTTGTTTGAAGCGGAACAGTTGAACTCTCAGCTGCCTTGAATTTCATGTTGTCGATCTTATCAGTTCGAGTCCTGCAACTGATGTTCTATCTCTTGAACACTCAGTTGGCTCGAACGCTCAGATGACTTTCTTACAATTGATGTTCTATCCGAGTGAAGCCTTGTTGCCTTCTTCAGCTGGAGTCCTGTAAAGATAAAATCTCAACATTGCTCAAACAGCGAGCCTAACTACTAGCATTAGGATCTGACAACATCTACTCGGTTGGGGTCAGTTGGTTTTGGAATCAATCAAAACTTTAATAAATTTCCCAACACCTTTACTAAGTTTTTCTCATTGAATTTTCTTAGTTAAGGTTTTTAACGAGGCAACAAATGCAACACATATATAAACGTATGTCATTGACTCTTCTTGACTGTTTTCCTCCCATAAGATTTTTTCAGCGAGACCTTTAATGAAACATGAATATCACGTCGTAATATTCAAGGGGGAGTGTTATGAATAATATATTTATATATGAACATTACTTGTAGGATTGGTTAGAATTTTCTATTCCATATCTAATGTTATTATATATATATATGGTAGGGATCTGGTGAGAATAGATATTATATGAGAACGTGAGAATGACACATTTTAATGCATTTTTATCATATTAGTAATGCATATATTGCAGAAATGTAATGCATACACATTCTAATGCATAAACTGGAGAAACCTAATGCATAAACATTGTAATGCATAAATTAGTACAACATAATGCATCGTTAAATCTGAGTCATTGATCAACAAAAATCAAGGGTCCAGATTTATTCTCATTTCTCACCTAACATAGCATTCTCATATGATACTCTTCCTATAAATATATATCCTATTATCTCTATCTTGTAAGGATACACTTGAGTAATAATAATATTTTCTGTTTCTCTGCATCTGCGCCATCTCCTCCTCTCTCTCTCTCTGTTTTTATTTCTACTTCTCTCTCTCTTATGTGTTCTTATTTCTACTTACGTTGCAACAAAACAAAACGAACAATTCTATCGCATATAAAACACACTACTCAACACTTTCTTTAATTTCAAATTGAATGCGTTTAATTATTTTCAAATTGCACTTATTCCACATTGCATTTATATTGAATTGATAAGTCATGTATCTATAACGTGAGTAGGTTCTTGCGTAGGAGTTCTACTCTAGGTTCATTCATTTTACGTTGGTATCATTAGGACTCCAAAATATTTAGGCTAAGTATTTCTTTTGGTTTAGAGAATGCTAGTGGGAGTATACGTTTATTTATAACCTAAATTCTAAATACGTATCTAGACCTATTATAAAAGAACGAATTATTACAAAATTTGATTTGTTTAATATATCCTTATTATTATAATAATTTATGGGCAATAATATTAGATAAGATTAATAAAATTAGAAATATTATAAAATATAGAAAAACAGAATTAGAGGGATTATTTTGAGCAGGAACGTATAAACTCATATCTTCTTCTAATTAAATTCTACTACACATTACTCTATAAAGTACAAGCTCCATACACATGTGCATGCATATAACTTACTTACAATTGAATAGATTGGGAAAGAAAATGGTTGGATTGTAAGAGCTTATTTTTTGTATTCATTTATTAAAGACTTTTTTCAAGTTTAATTTTATAAAATAATTTTCCGAGATTAAAAAGAAAAAGAAAAAAAATGAGGGGGTTGGGCTGGCAGGTTATAGTGGTGATGGTGGTTGTGAGAGAGGGAGAAGGAGGAGGGGGTGTGGGTTGTGATACAATTTGAAAAATCATGTATAGAATACAGGTAAATGTCACGTATTTTACGAAAAATAATCTCATAATAATTGAAGTTGTCATAGTAATTACCTTTAAAGTTAAAGAATAGAGTATAAGCTAAGACGACATTAACTTAACAACATTGTAATTGAAAATATATACTACTCCCTTCAACTCACTCATGTTGTCATCCTTTCTTTATTTTGATATCCAACTCATATTGTAATCTTCCAAATAATGAAAGTTTTTAACCCTTTTAAAATCCTTCAAAAGTGATGGGACCTAGCAACTTCTATCTTTTTACCATTATTCTTACTCTACGTGCGGAATAGTGACATGACAATTTCAGTGGGTCGGAGGGAGTAATATGTATGTTTGCTTTTTCACAAGTCACTTAAATAATTAGAGATCATTTCCTTTTCTTTTCTTTTCTTTTCTTTTTTTAGAGTTTTCCCACTAGATAGAATTTTACACTTAAAAGTTTTATAAGGTTTGACTCTAAGCTATATTAAGTTTGTTATATCTAGAATTTAAACTGGAACTCTCCGTTCTTTTTCTTTTATATATATATATATATGCATTCGTGCTAGTTGATTATTATGAGTACCGTAGATACGATATAAGAAATTTGGTTTCATTTTTTTCTACTTTTTACGCATACTAGCTAACATTTTGTTGAAGTTAATATATAATCAATAAATAATAATATTGTAACTTTACAAAATTTATATCAAACATATTTTATTTATAATAAATTAGTCGTATTAGATGAGAGGTTCTACGTACAACGCACGTAATCTCCTACTAGTAACTATAAAAGAGATAAAAACAAAATTTATACAGACACTTCAAACATTTAGATCCAAATTCATATCCAATATTATCTATGTGTAATTATAAACTACAAATAAAGTACTCCCCCAAATTCATATCCAATGTTATCGATGTGTAATTATATACTACAAATAAAGTACTCCCCGTCCATTCGATATGGCATAATAAAGTACTTTTTTTAGTTAATAAAGTGCATTTTTAATTTGATGTAAGTCATAGTTCTTTCCATAAAAGAAAACAGGTGATCATATTGTGTAGAACGATCCAAAAAAGGAAAACATATGATATTGAATGGGATGGAGAGAGTAATTATAAATTTTTGGTTCGAGAACTTTGATGCGGTACACCATGAGACTAACTGAAGACAAGATTTTCCAATTATAAGGTCTAGTTTATTGAAAATTAGAATGGTAAAGTGAGTAGTATCATATAAATATTTAAAGAAAATATACAAGATATTGAAGACATGCATAAATGTGGTTAGTGCTGGAGAAAATTGGGAGAGACAATGTCCGCAGCCCCATCCAAGTGCATATTATCCGGCGATTTCCAGTGTCGCTTCCTCTGATTTATGAACCAATTGTTTATTTGCTTCTGATCAAGCCCCGTCGACTCCGCCAGCGCTAGCTTGTCTGCTTCCTGCACATTTTTTTAATAAAAATAATTGAGGTTTTGAAATAATTCAACATTGATGATGATGTTGATTTAGAAATTCACCGTGGGGTAGGGCCATTTAGAGTGCAAATTCCACCAAGTGAGCAAAGTTTGTCTGCCCTCCTTTGGTAGTTTCCCTTTCTTCTTCTTCTTTGAAAATTCAAGCTTCAGACTACTAATATGGCTGCCGTACATTCTCAGCAGCTTCTCCTTCAGCTGTCGATCTTCCCTCTTCGTTTCTGCATCTTGTATTTCTATCAATTCCTCCTCCGGAAATTCATCTACGCCCAAAAACACAACATTGATTGATATTTTTTTATTCAACAACAGAAATTATGACATCATTTTTCACGAAATAGAGTGTAAGAATGACAATGGGATAAAAACAAGCGTGCATTATATTGGAAGATGAATGACTACAATACAACTACATATTTTGGTATGGGCCAATCGTGAATACGGACCCACTAATTCAATTGGGCCCGACCGATTTTCCTTGGAGTTAATTCTGACATCAGCAGTTATGGGCCCGAAATATAACTTGGTTTCCACTAGGAACCTCTGAGCTTCTTAGTAAATTTAAAATAAAACAAACACACGCATTAAAGAATAATGAATGGGCCCCGGGGGTGGGGGTGGGGGTGGGGGGGGGGCACGAAGATCAATAAATGTGGAGCATAGACAAACATTTATGGAGTAAATGAGGGTGTGGGCCGGGCTTCAGCGTAAACCCCGGGCGTCCATGTGAATATACGACCACCCGCCCTATCCGGGTTTTTCCTTATTAAAGCTTCTCTGCTCAACCCCACCCACCCCCACTTCTCTCTCTCTCTCTCTCTCTCTCTCTCTCTCAATTATTTGACCAAACCAAACTACGTCGTCCTACTACTTCCGACTCATTCGCCTCATGCACAAGAAGAGACTGCAGGCACTAACATGCGCAGGAATAGACGGTCAAATATCATTCAACTGAAATTAGTCCAATTTTGCTATTCCAAGGCAGTTTCCAAATTTATTGTAATAGCTATAAAGAATAGAGCACAAGGGTATGAAATTAATTAACGAAACATATATATATATATATATATATATATATATATATACAATTGATGAAGCTGAAAAGTTTATCACAGAAAAAATAAATAAAGTGCGTGTCTTGTGCAAGTATGAGTAACATTTAAAAACATATTCATCTTTGGTTGATTGGTTCACATAGATGGTAGAGAAAAAGTGGCCGGAAGAGACAAACAAGTGATAATAAAAGAGAGAAATTTGGTATCAAATTAAGGGAGCGACAATTGCTGCAAAGCTAGACTATAGACATGATACCACAAACATCACAACAAAAGCATAGTAACTGTGATTCATTCATACGTCAAAACAATTTGAGGCACCAAAAAAACACACAAGGCCTTGACTGACTAATAATGAACATCCTCAAATTTTTGGAGGCTGCCAATATTTACAAAATCTAAGGAAAACACATGAACCAGTTCAACCTGATGATGATTTTTAAAGAAAAAATACCAGCAAAATACCAAATGGAGACAGCATCTTGGAACACTGGTGCCCTAACACTAGCAAAGCACGTGAAAATGTGCTATCTTAATATGCAAAAGATCATTAAGAAAACAACTGCCGCAAATAGAATTAAAACTAACACCTGAAAGGAAGAAAAATATATAAATAAATTTGTACTTTCGACTCAAAACAGATTCGTTGTCAACCAGACGAGCGTTAACCTCTTTCTTTATCCACGTGTTATGAATATATATAGCTTGTTTAGATTAACAAATTAGCTCCCAGATATGTAAAGCTGATCAACAGCTAATATATTAATGCCTAACACATTACCTCCACGCCTTGCTCTTTTCTTGGAGAGGCATAAAATACTGCAACTTTTCCAGACACTTAGCATCTTAAAATAATCTAATCTGACTAAGATTTGTGCATGCAACAGATCCCCATTGTACTTAACTACAATAAAATATGAGTTTAAACTAGGTAATTAAATGTAAAGAGAAAAAAAAAGAAGGAACAATTTGTAAAAGAAGCAGATGGAGGTGGCAGGACGGAAACAGGTGCATGTGACTCAATTTACAATCTTATGATAAGCATAAGTTGGAAATTAGTAAATTAATATAGCAGATTTCAGCAGTAAGTACATCGATTATTATTGTTATATATATAGGGAGTATTTTAATTTATGCAACTACATATATACTATGGTAGCAGTATGTTTTTTGTTTAAGAGAATCATTTAATTCTGGGAGCAACTACCACAGCATACAAGATAACAAATAAACCCACTTGACGCATTCCTATGTTAATAATATCTCTCCTATTTTATTTTATTTCATGCACGCTCGGTCAAATACATGATCTAATATTGGAACTTGAACCTCTTATTTTTGCCAGACCTATGTTATGTGCATTTAAAATAAAAATCAAATCAAAATTTGGTGTAATTCCATAAACAGGTAGAGTGATTAAGGCAACAGCTACTTGTTACGTGTAAAATTAACATCTAATTGTCATGAAACAGACCTCTTCATGCAAAGAATTTTGTCTAGCACAGTTCACTTTTATTTTATGAAAACCCAACCAACTAACTAGTGTGTGTGTGTGTGTGTGTGTGTGTGTGTCTGAGAGAGAGAGAGAGAGAGAGAGAGAAATTCTTTTCAAAATACTGAACAACATATAAAGAATACAGTGACTAGATAAGATG
Organism: Schizonepeta tenuifolia; assembly: GCA_029490685.1. Classification (NCBI taxonomy): domain Eukaryota; kingdom Viridiplantae; phylum Streptophyta; class Magnoliopsida; order Lamiales; family Lamiaceae; genus Schizonepeta; species Schizonepeta tenuifolia. The sequence goes on along the minus strand of CM055955.1, from coordinate 15,821,264 downwards.
TATGCACAAGTGCAACACCTGAGAATTTGTCAGATAGATACAAGTAAAATTACACACAATAGATGTGTGCTGAATCAATTTGGATCTTGTATTTCAACTTGTTATTTCCAGCTTTTTTATTATTCTTTTTCTAGAGATATAACAAGATTGTGGTTGTGTACAACTTAGTTTGAGCAAACCAGTCAAATTGTAATTCACATAAATAAATGATCAATGGTGCCCTAATAATTAATTAACTCCATTAAGATTACTATTACCTCCATTCTCCATCTAATATGCTACGAATCCAATGTCATACACAAAATAAATTAAAATGATGATATGATAATAACATTCAAGGTAATTATTAATAGTCATAACAACTATACAATGGGCGCAAACATGTAACACAAGCATCAATATAAACCAAAAATATGTATCAACATACAACATCCATTTAGAAGAGTTGAGACACAAATAGTATAAGAGAAGCATGTTGTTAATATTAACCTAGAAACACCTCTCTACCAACTTAAATACTATGAGATCGACCTGCCATGATTCAATAGTAGAATCCACAATAATGCATAAATTAATAGATCGAGCTGCCATGATTCGGAGAGCCAATTAAAAGAGAGAAATGTTATTTTACTCAAAAGAAAAGGAGAAATGTTACTCCAACTGAACTTTTCATTTTCTATTTGTTTCAAAAAAAAAAAAAAAAAAAGAAAGAAAGAAAGAAGTAACTACTGTAAATGGTGTCAATGATAGGTCAAAATCAGAATCTGTAGCAAATGAATGGTATTTTGTGAAGCTTTAATTTCCCTGACATGAAAACAAAGACGAGGGAAGAAAAGGGAAAAGGATAATTAGTAACGTCCACGACAAAGTTAAGTTAAATGGCATTGTGAGGACGAGATATCAGAAAAAAAACTGCACTCAGCTCAGCTGATTAACAAAAGGGTAAAAGTGTCAACACTGTTTAAACTTAAGAGAAGAGAAGACCCACTTGAGACTTATGGTTTAAGGTTTGCTATTTCCTAGACGCTATATATATGTATACATACATTAAATACAGTGAAGAGATAATAACGTAACTCATGTAAAATCTTACAGACATCCTCAAACACATCGAAACACAAAAATTATTAATTTAGAGCCCGAAATGGAAGAGATCTCCAAAACCCCATCTCAAAAAACTTAGACCTCTCTTCCAATTCTAGGGTTTTCGCATTATTCGTAATGAATACGAGTGTACGTTAGTGCATAAATGGCTACGACAATCAACACATGGTCACAGATTGTAATTTATAAGGCACTCACTTAAGGAAAATTATCAGACAGCACACTCTGCGCTTCGTGTGTGCACACGTGCGTCGGTGTGTGAGTGTGGGAGAGAGTTAGAGAGAGAGAGAGAAGATGCGATTATTTGAGAAAGGAGGCGAGTACCATTGCAAAGATTGAGGAGTTGGGTCTGAATCTGGGTGAGGAATGAAGTTGCTTCATCAAAAGGCCGGGACAGATCCGACTTGAACTTCACCAATATGTGGCAGTAGGTTTCCTTCAAAATCGATTAAATAATATTAATAATAATAATAATAATAATAATAATAATAATAATAATAATAATAATAATAATAAGAGTGAATTAAATCAAAGAAAAACAGTGTTACGTATGCGTGTGCTTCTGTGTGTGTACTCGAGGAGTTTCTGTGAGGCTGGTAAGCAAAAAATAATTGCGACCGTGCGTGTGTAGAGAGAGAGAGAGAGAGAGAGAGAGACCATGAAGTGGTCGAGTTGAGGATCAAGGGAAACAGCAGCGTGTTGCTTGCACAAGTCCTTTTCTCGCCTGATTTCATCCAACACACACACTATCTCGGGGGGAGCTCCAACCTGCGAGAAAAAAACTATTCCAAATTAACATAATTAATTAAACCACCTGCCCAGAGAAAATTACCCCACATGCTCAAAAACCCCAATACTTTTCAAAACCCCCAAAATAATCAAACACATAATTAAGCGTTTTCATGTCAATTTAACGACGTGTTGTTGAGCTGATCATTTAAACCTTCTGGCAATCAATATAGGCATCAAGCAATTTTGGATAGGAAGGATGGGAAGCAATTTTAGCCTTCATCACACTCAAATCCTCCTCCTCCTCCTCCTCCTCATCATCATCTTCATCTCCGCCGTCGTCTCTGTGATTGTGGAGATTAACAGAAGCCGATTCATGAGACGCGGCAGAGCACTGGAGCCCTAATTCATCGGAACCAAACATCGGAATCCGATGATGATAGTTGTCGGCGCCGGAGTTGATCAAAGAATTATGGTGGTAATGATACTGATTGTACTCCTCCGGGATCATCATACTCTCCGGCGACATCAACGCCTTGTCAACATACTGATCATCTCCCGTAGAATCAAACCCGTACATTTCATCCATATCATTCAGGAATTATCCCCCAATTCCGGTGCAGTTTGATAACAAATAGCTCTAAAAGGATATGATACCTCCGATATATGTTCTTAAAAATATCTATAGACCTGCTGCAGCTTTAATAGAGCTTGGGTGTCGGCGGCGGCGGCGGAAATGTTGGTGGATAGGGTGATTGTGTCTGGAGAAGAAAGTAGAAGAATGGAGATGGTGAAGGTGAAGAAGGTGAGGCGAGTGATGGGTGAGGCCCATTCTTTCCATTATTAATCTATCAACAATTTCCGGTTTTTATACTTAGTATAGTAATAGTTGCATATATTTCTTTTCCTCTTTAATTTCTAAATATTCTTTAATTACATAAATATATTATTTATTTCGATGATAGTAGTTTATTAAATTTTGAAATGTCAATCTCACTTGAAAAAATGTGCACAATTTCGAAGTTTAAGTAATTTTTTTGTACTATACACTCACTCTCCATCCGCTGGAGTTTCTTTAATTGATATAGTTTGATACTCTATTAATATAGTTTACTTGCGTCCCTCTCGTTAGTATGATTATTTTCTTTTATTAGTCGTCTTAACTTAATATGGTGTTTTCTTTTTAAAATATATCTTTTATATTTTTATTTTTAAAAATTTAATATATTTACTTATATAAAGTTTCTGCATCGACTAATAAATTAACAACACATTCTAAATGAATTCCTTCCCCCACTTAAAATATCCCTATCAAATATTTATCTATTTTCCTTTAAAACCTGTACACAGCCCCTCACCATACAATGTGGGGACGGAAGGAGTATTAAATTAATATTTTAAAAAATTTGAGTTCAGTTTCTACTGCTTTCCTTCCTTTATTTGAGTAAAGAAAAAAAGAAACTCAATAATCTTCCCGCAAAGGAAATTTATAAAATACGATCATTTATTTATACTCCCTCCATAATTGTATAAGTGCCCTGTTTCAACCCTTTCCTCTGTAATTATATAAGTGCCTTGTTTGACTTTTTTCCCTATTATAAACTTCTCTGCAGATCCTCGTTTCTTGGTGCCGGTTCCTTCCTTCGAATCTGCGACGCCGCCCTCCACTGCTGTTCCTCGTTGCTTGGTGCCGGTTCCTACCCTCGAATATGCGACGCCGCACAAGGAAGCAGATAAAGGTGGTGGTCAGCTTGCAGCCAGAAAAAGAATTCTGGCTTGGGGCACTGCCTACGAACTCCAGAAACAATCTGAACAACCGGGGTGGATGACGCCAGAAGAACAGTATACTTATTTGATTGATGAGTGTTCAAGGCTCAAATTAAAAAGGGAGGAAGTTCTTGCTTGGGCTTCTAATATCTAGGTGATTCTGTTCTATGTTTTCTGCATATTTTTTCTTGCTGGTGAAGCCTGGTGATGGCTGGTGATGATTATTTGAGTTTTCTATGCATTGTGGGGGTGACTGGTGATGCATTTGCTGTTGCTTGATGCTATCTGTGATGCTTGTTGGTGCATTCTATGATGATGTGTGCATTCTGCGATTTGTGCCTTATTTCTGATGACATGCTGTCATTCACATGATGAATTTGTGATTGTTTATGATGCAATTCTGATGATTAGCTGCATTTCATATGATAAAGTGTGCATTATATGAATTGGTAGAATTGATACTACACTACACTCTCACATATGCCACCACTAGGTTTCATTATATGATGTAATCTAGTTAGGAGGCAGAAATGAGAGCCCCCTGAAGTCAATGATGCAAAAAAACTTTGATTAATCAAAGTGCTGAGACCATTTACATTCCAAACAACACACAAAAACTTGTTGTTTGTCCCTGTAAACCTTACCAAAAAACTGGCCATTGTTGTCATGTCTTCTACTCCTCAATTCCAACCTGCCCCATCCCATGAATAAGTTGCTGAATGTTGTGTACTCCCTCACCTCCATTGCTCTCCAGATACTGATATGCTTCCATCACTACCCCCTCCTCAATGTCATATGTTTTTGGTAGAGCCCCCTGCCTCTTGAGTACTCCTTTACCAACATGTGGAAGGGTGTACTCATTGCTCCCTCTTGCCTTTATTATTTATGTGTGACAGCTCTGTAGTGTTAAAAACACATCATTGAGCTTCTCACTGTCATAATTCTGAAAGGCCTCCTGCACATTCTTGATCATTTCATCCACTGTTGTTGCATTCTTCTCATCTTTCAAGGTTTCAATGGACCTGAAAAAACCCAAGTCATTCACATTTGTGTCTGGTGAATTTGCTGGTTGTTGGACTACTTGAATATTGAATCCATGTGAGTGAGCTATTGCTTGGAAATCTGGAGCTAATGTGTGGCCTTGCATTATCCAGTTGAATGATTATGTGTTTACTAATTTCTTCTGGCCACTTTGCAATGATACTTGGCACAAGCTGCAACAGAATATGGCTAAGTGATTATTGTAGTGTTACAATCTGATAGCAGCAGAATATGATACACTTACCCATTGAATGAATGCATCATTCATCACTGGTTTTGTTATTAATGCATTAGGCTTGGTCAACAAGGCTCTTGAAATATGAATGGCCATATTCCAAACTTCCCATCACATATGCATCTACTTCCTGCATCATACATTGGCCTTCCAATTGCTGATAAAAACATTATTTTGAGGATGTGTTGCTTGGATTTGATGGTTATGTGCTGTTCTTTCTCACCATTCACAATGTAATATCTCTGTGAGCTATTGGTCAGATTTAACCACTTTTCATCAACATGAATGTGATTATACATTGTCTGATATGAAATCTTACCATTGCTACTTATGCAAGAAAGCATACTAAGGCTCCATTTGAGCCTAGTAAGCATGTTCTGAGGGGTTAGATGAGGCTTGACAGAATTGGTATGTGGCTTCACTTTTTCCTCTTTCACATATCTCTGAACTACAAATATGCTAACCCCAAGGTTAAGACCAACCTTTCTCGTTGTTGCTCTCTCTAACATTGACAAGCTTTTCATCTTTTCTGCATCTAACACTTTTTTGTGCCTTTAACTGACCCATTCTTCATTGATTTCAGGTGCAGGGGTTGGCCCAAAGCTTTCTGCGCTTTAGCTGCTGTCCATATCCTCCAAACAGTCTTCAAGTCAACAGCAAACATCTTTGCAGCTTCACCTTTGACGCCATAGTTGAGCTTTCCATTTTTGCTGTTCTGAAATAGCCAAACAGCAAGATTGTTTCTCTGTATTTCTGACAGATTCTTTGCTCTATTTCTCTCTTCTTGGCTCATTTTGAAGTACTCTCACTTGTATTTATTGCTCTCTAGTATAGTCAATGAATTATGGCAGAAATCTCACTGTATTTATGGTGGCTGTATAGGAGTAGAGTAGGTGAACTTTTGAGATTTAAATCTCCCTCCACAATTTCTATACTTGTTTCCCTCCAGATTTTGGAAATGAATGAAATGAATTCCCTCCTTAATTATTTTATCAAATCAGCTGTTTACTTTAATTTTTTTATTGTTCTGCAGCTTTCCTGTTTTTTTTTTTTATATATTTTCTGTTCCAGTTTATATTTCCAATAAAAATTGTACAGAAATCGAGTTTATACATGTACAGAAATGGAATTTATACATGTACACAAATTTAACAAAGACATGTACAGAAACCAAAAAAAAAAAAAAAACAAACACATTTACTAACCTTTGTTAAATCGAAATTTAACAACCATATGTACAGAAAAAAAAAAAAAACAAACACATTTACTAAGCTTAATGAAATCGAAATAATTGTGAACATATACAAGTCTTATTAAAAATGAAACAAACAAAAGGATTTATTCTATCCACTCTCTTGATTTAAAATTGCTACATCCAATACACTTTATTAACACAATAAACAACTTTATTAACAATTCCCCTACCCTCTAACTTTTACACCACTCAACCACCTTTTACCAGATTTCTTAATCTCCGTGCTCGGTTAAACTGGGGAGCTTATACAATTACGGAGGGAGTAAATCACAAAAGTAAAATACAAATTTAACCTTACTCTAGTGAAATTGCAAAAAGAAGAAAGGAAAAAACAGAAATAGTTGGAAGTCAAGCTTAAAAAATCCCGTATTTTTATTAAGCAACACCTCAAGTTTTATAGAGAAACATCTTAACGGTCATGAGATTTATGTGTAAATTTAATGCACAGAGTTGATATGCTAGCTACCTCTTGTGAGCATCATTTGTGAGCACATTTTTTGGTTAATTGTCTATATTAATGTTATTTTATTTAATTTTTGATATTTTATTTTAATCTAATACTCCCTCCGTTCACAAAATGGTTGCCACATGCTGGACGACACGAGTTTTAAGAAAATAATAGGTAGTAGTGAATTATAGTGAGTATTATTGTGAGTGGAGTAAAGGTCTCACAATAAATATGAGTGGAATAGCAAAAGTGGCCACCATTTCGTGGACAAACTTAAATGGCAAAAGTGGCAATCATTTCGTGGATGGAGGGAGTACGTTAGAAAATGTTATTAAAATCATTAAATTGAAAAAATTATGTTGGAAAATTTGATAAAGGTTTGATTCATCCCAAAATCCAACTGACCCCAAATGAGTAGATGAAACCATTAGTCTGAACTTAGATAGAGCTCACTGTTTGAGCGTATGGATTTTCATCTTTACAGGTTTCAAGCAGAAGAAGTCAGCCAGACTGAAGAGGCAAGTTGGTTAGTCGAACTGAAGCTCAGTTGATTCCATAGTTGATCCATGCAGCTCAAGCATGTTGAGAAGATGTGATGAAGTCAGACGTCGCAAAGTCAAGAAGAGAAGCCTGAAGACTGTGAAAGTAGATGAGTTGAAGTTCAAAATTCAAATCTACTCAGAAGCTCAAATCAGCCAGCAAACTTTTCATAAATGGACCGACCAAGAGGACTTGCATAAAGCAAGAGGGGGAGCTTTGGCATACTTCATACAAATTCGGACTTGGAGGATTTGGAGGTATGAAGATGCTTATGGTTGATTATTTTCTTGATGATTGGTTTTGTCTACATAAATGCCAAAGGGGAAGATTGTTGGATTTGAGGTGTTGCTTTTCAAGAGGTGATACTGCTCGAAGATGTTGGCAAAGTTTATGTAGCCAAAAGTACAGCTGAAGTGTCGAAGCCGCTGCGTAGAACAAACTCTGTTATGTGTGCTTCAGTCTGTGCTAAGGGAACCTGGAACAGTCTGGCAGAGACTTACCTTATCGGCGCGGATTTTGCGGGATCTTTTCCAAGTATATGATAGATGCGGACAAGATACATATCAAGCAGATAAGAGTCGTGTTCCCCAAGCCTTATCCTCATAAGGAAAGAAGATCTAAAGAGATATACAAACTGGCAGAGGGTACCGGTTAAGTTTTTATTTTTATATATAAAAACTGGCAGTTAACATAACCGAACCGAACCTCAACAAAAATTACTAATTTTACTAATAATATGTTATAAAATTATAATAATTATTTACTTTTACTTGAAATTATGGTAGAGTTCAATTTATAATTAATTTATACATCTTTAAATTGTATGTTTTGAATGTAAATCGTTAATATGAATACCTTTTAATGCTATTAATTATAAAAAATCGAAACTTTCTTTCATCAAGGTCAATCATTGAATAACGATTAACCGTTTTTAGGTTAACCTTTGTCGAGGTTTTCAGTTTTTATTTTCTAAGTTTTAACGGTTAATCGAACCGAGTAAAAATCATACGGGCGGTTTTTGTATGTGGCAAATGGTCGGTAACCGAACCGTGCTCACCCATAATATTTCGTAGATGGAGGGAGTTTATAAAATGAACAACATTTTGGGCGAATATTAATTGCAACCAAATATGTAGAGAAATCATTGAAAACTTTCTCAATATTTTAGGGAGATCCTAACATGGTAAAGAGCCTCGGGCTATAAACGAGACGAGTGGAGTTGAGTAGTAGACAGCTCAAACTCGACTCGTTTAAATTAATATTCGTTTGTCATAGCTTGACTCAAACTCGAGTCGAGTTTTTGCCATTTTGATCGAGCTCGACTCGATGCAGAACTATCGAGCTCCAATTTGACTCGTCAGATACTTCATAACGAGGTATTCGAGCTCAAGGTTGAGTCGAACTGGCTAAGAAATCATCTAAAATCTTCTTTTTTGGCTTTATGTACAAAATTCGATTATCAAACTCATGAACAAGCTCAACTGAGGCTTGATTTATAGGTTCGCAAACATACTCGATTGTAGGCTCGCGAACATACTCGATTAAATACGAGCCGAGCATGTCGATCGAGTCGAGCAACATAATGCTCGAACTCGACTTGATAAACATATCGAGCTCGATATAAGCTTAAAGCTTGACTTGATTTTTTATCGAGTTGAGTGCCGAACAAATTTTTTTTGTATCGACCACCGAGTAGTTCCCGAACAGCTTAACTTATTAACAACCCTATTAAAATCCTAACCTTTTTTATCGGGAAAAAAAGCATTACCTGAAAACTCTCAATTTTAATTTTTAAACACAAGCGTGAACGGTGTAATGCATAATCGATAATCCAAATTTAATTTTTGAAAGTAATGTAAAAAAAAGTATATTAAGATAAAAAATACTCGTATTACATATACGGACGTGAAGCTCCCGGCGCACGTTAGAGGGATCTTGTTATCGTGCGCCACTCACTGAAAAGCATGGCACGAGGCCAACCGAGATGAAATCCCATCATTAGCACTGCGACAAAGAAGACTCAACTAGATATCCTAGCTCAAGAAACCAGATCTGTGGGGAAATCTTCTTCTAAAATAAGGAAAGCCACTGAGGAAAAGAACTCCAATGAAACAGTTTTCGTGGAATCTATGGAACTAGAGACTGAGGAATCTTTAGCAGCTGCGAATTGGAACAAGGAGAAAGTAGAGTAAAAAACTTCACCAGTCGCGGAGCCAAAATCCCCTTTGAAACGCGCAACTAAAGGTATGCAGCTTGACTTCATGGCTCCTATGCTTAAGAATGATATACTTGTTGCTTGCCCAGATGAATCTGGCATTGAAAATGAAAATGAGAAGTGGAGATTTGTTGGATTTGAGGTGTTGCTGCTCAAGAGGTGATACTGCTCGAAGATGTTGGCAAAGTTTATGTAGCCAAAAGTACAGCTGAAGTGTCGAAGCCGCTGCGTAGAACAAACTCTGTTATGTGTGCTTCAGTCTGTGCTAAGGGAACCTGGAACAGTCTGGTAGAGACTTACCTTATCGGCGCGGATTTTGCGGGATCTTTTCCAAGTATATGATAGATGCGGACAAGATACATATCAAGCAGATAAGAGTCATGTTCCCCAAGCCTTATCCTCACAAGGAAAGAAGATCTAAAGAGATATACATGATGGAGAAGAGATCTAGGGTTTCGCCTATATATATTCGACATCTACATTGTGAGGAGGGCTGGGCATTGTTTTATTATTTTGAGTGCTTATACTTTCTTGAGAGTATTGTATTGTGAGAGCACGAATTATTGTGAGAGTTTTATCTTTGATAAATTAGTTCCTAAAGAGAGTTAAGGGTCGAACTGGCGGTTCGGACTTAGGTTGAGTGATTGCATATCGTCAATCATGAATTTACGTGACGTTAGGAAGAGGGTGAGCGAAAGGGTAGCATAAGGTGGTGACCTGTATGTGTAAGATCCTCTGTAGCCATTTCTTCTAATAGTGGATTGGTTCTCTCTTGGGCAAAGGCCCCCCAGACGTAGGTTGCAAAACCGAACTGGGTTACCATATCGTGTGTCTTTTATTTCAGCACAGTTTATTGTTTCTGTTACACTGTCTGTGCTAAGTTTTTCAGTAACGCGAATAACTTTATATGTGTAAAGTATACGTTTAGATCTAACATATGTTGATTTTGTATTTAACACCCCTACAATCTCATACTTATCTACCTATTTTTTGAAACAATAGGGTGAAAAACCTAGTATCTTTTATCATTCTGAAGGATATTTTGTGATACGTTTTGATTCTGTCCAAATGAGACATGAAATCCTATTTGTTGTCCCTCAATCATCGCAAAATAGACCAGTAGTCATGATAGCATGGGAGCCTAACTTCTGTTTTGAAAAGGAAATCATGCGCATGGTACCTCTCTAGGTATAGCTACCCAATTTGCCTGTAAATTGCTGGGGTGTAAACTCATTGAGTAGAATAGGTAGTTTGATAGGAAAGCCACTTTGTGTTGATGTGTGTACCTCAATGCAAAGCAGGATTTATTATGCTAGATTGCTAGAAGAAGTGGATATCACTCAACCTATTAAGCACTCAGTGTTGATTGAGGGGGAACAAGGGCAAAGAATCGAACAGAAGATTGAGTATAATTGGTTTCCTCCCTATTGAAAGTTGTGTAACTTAGCAGGTCATGACTGCCAAGGTAAAACGAAGCAGCAAGGGCCAATCCTAAAAAACAACAATGGCTCCCCAAAGCTGCTACACATCAAGCTGAAGCAAAAAAGAAAACATAAGAATTAATTCATGGTGAGAAAGAAATGATTGAGACAACTATGGGAAAAGAAAATCTAGATGGAGAAGAGGTCTGGGCCAAACCAAGGAAAACTACTGCTAATAGAACTGTAGTGTCAGTACTGAGAACCTCTATAAAGTTATAGGGAATCAAAATGATCAACTGGATGAACGGGCGGGGACCTTTTCCCTTTAGTGGAAAGATGAAGTCGATACTATGGTTGCAACAAACCCTTCAAGAAAAAAGAGATCAAACTCTTTTTGCAAAAGAATAAAGTTCATGTTATTACCTTGTTAGAAACTAAAGTGAAGGAATGAAACTTCAAGAAAGTATCAGGAAAAATTTGTAAACATTGGGAGTGTGTGCATAATTACAATCTTACTGCAAATGGGCGAATCTGGATAGGTTGGAACTCCAAGAAGATATATATGCAGGTAATATAGGCTCGAGCCCAAGGTGTTTGGTGTGAAATAATAGAACTAAGCTCTGGTATAAAGCAAAGTATGGTAGCAGTCTATGCTTTTAATACAATGTAGCAAAGAAAAGATTTATGGAGTTTTATCTCTAGTGTGGCACAAACAGTTCAAGGCCCTCTATTTTTGGGAGGTGACTTCAATTTAGTTTTGACAAATGATGATAGGTTCCAAGGACGACCTATAACTGAATGGTTGGCAACGACTACATATGGTGTAATAACCAAAGAGAAAATGATAGGACTTACTCCCTCATTGACAGATGCATAGCTAACTCTAGCTGGCTTCAAACTTTTCCCTCAATGGTATTGGAAATACTTGATAAGAAAGTGTCAGATCATTGCCCTTTACTTAGTTTTGAGCAGTTTGTAGTTAATAGGAAACCCCTTTCAAATTCTTAAATGTCTTGGCTGCTCACCCTCAGTTCAAGGATATTGTTGGACTGATTTGGAATGATCAACTACACTGATATGCTCTCTTGAATATCTGGTACAAATGCAAAAAGCTAAAGCATCCTTGACGCAGCCGTCGTTTAAGCCTACCCCTAGGAACAACTAGTTGGCAAGTACAGGATCGATCCCACAGAAAGTTGCTCGCGATAATCTCTGGTTGGGACACAAAAAGGTTGTGTTGAATATCTATCTACTATAGCCTTGGGCAACTGTCACTATCACCTTTGGCAAACTGCTGAAAGTAAATAACTGTAACTTGACAAGCAAAAAAATCAGTAATAAAAACAATCCAGATTTAGGTTTCGAATCAATGAGCATAACTTTAATTCGATCATCGGTTCAAAGATATTTGTTGCGTAAGTGTGTCAGTGGTTATAGGCTAAAAGTATGCAGGGTCCCCATTGTCACGTCGCCACGTACGCTACATAGCTCGCCCAGCTCCATCCTTATGTTTAAGTCTTGACAGGGACACCCTAGTCAATCTTCTTGCTTGCCCAAAAGTCCCGGGCATAACATCTTATCGAGCGCATATTGGTCAAGCAGCATTTGGTTCTAGATGGGTCTCTCCGGTGCAGGTGAGATAATGAGGATCTCTATCCGACATTCACCAGCATTGACACATCTTTGTAGGTCTAGGCTAAGACTAGCAACTCATTCTTGCCGCTCTCAAGGAACGTAAGGCAAGCACGAGCAGCACTTGATAACCCTCCTGCGATGTAGGAATCCATATGTGCCCAGGGCTCATTGGCCTTCCGAGTTATCTGTGACCACCGAACTTCTTTGGAATCATTGCCCAATGCCTCGGGAACACACTTATATAAAACTATCAAGAACACTTGGACCTCACGAGATTTACAAGTTATACATCATATCATCTATCCTAAACCTGGATTTAAAGGCTTAGTTAGACATAAAGTAATTAGCGAAAGTAAAAGAGATAAAGAAAAATATACTTGATAACGATAAACAAAAGATGTTCACCCTAGATGGGACTTAACAATAAACGTAAATTATATCTACGAACATAAATTGCAGAAAATAAAAGTGTATCAAATTGCAGAAGTAAAAAGTGTAAAAAGTGTATGTTGCGCTTTGCATGCATGGATGTATTTATAGAGTACAAAAACTAGGGCAAATCCACAAACTGGCCTTCTAGAAAACGGGCCGGTTGTTTCCATGTAAGGATCCGCAGATAAGGTTGGAAATATCTCTTTCCTTATTGCTAAAAACGTGATGTTATTGTAGTAGGAAACTCCGATCCAAATCTTGTGCTGCAAGGAATTTGTTTCTTTTTTAGGACTTAACAGCTGCATCTTCACGTGTCAGCGCCGTTGCCCAAGCTATGCACTCTGCTTCCCCAGTCTCTTTGCCATCTCTTGCCCACGTCAAGCCTGCACCTTGCCTTCTGAAGCGAAACACACAATCATCTAGATTGACCATACCACTGAAAGTGGAGCAGCTTTTCATCTTGATTTGGACTTATGCCCTCGGTAGCTTGAGCCACGAGCACGACTACTATGGTCATTGCATCGTATCGCCAGTTCTCACTCCTTTTGCATGTTGTGGCTCCAGACTTGTCCAATTCCTGCCTTTCCTTGCCCTGCCAACTCAAGTGTCCTCCCAGACACAAAACAGACACAAAAGACACTAAAATAAACTCGATCTAGACCTAAAACACACATGACAAGAGCACAAAATATGAGCTCGTCAATCCTCTACAACAGTTGAACATCAAGTAATTTCAAATAACTTTAGACAAGGTAACTGCTATAAGAGCTGATGTTAAAGAAATACAAAATCAATTAGCTTGATAAGCTAAATGATGGCTTAATATCAGACGAGAAACTGAAGCTTGAGGAATTGGAGAAATGAAGTGGTATAGAAGAAAATATATGGCAGTAAAAAACAATGGTTGATTGGATCAAATTGGGAGTTGCCAATACAAAATTTTTTCATGCCTATGCCAAAGCAAGACAATCTGAAAATGCTATCAAGTTGTTGACAAGAAATGATGGCTCTCTTTGCTCTAACCAGCATCATATCTCAGAAAAAATTAGATCCTTTTTATAAAGAGCTAATGGGTAGTGCAACTTCAAGCCTTACAATGGTTGATAAAAATGTTGTTGAGAGAGGACCTATTCTTGATTCAGCTCAACAAGCTTATCTATGCACATCAGTGGAAAATCAAGAAATCAAAGTAGCATTATTTGAAATGAATCCACACAAAGCTCCAGGGATTGATAGATATAATGTATTGTTTTTTTATAAAGGCTTGAGAATAATTGGTAATGAAGTTTGTCATGCTATCAAGCAGTTCTTTGCAAATGGCTTCTTGCCAAAAGCAATCAATATGGCCTTGATCACTCTCTTACCCAAAAGAACAAACCCTAATACTGTGAAGGAGTGTATCCACAATGTCATGGGCGATGGTGAGAGTTCCTCGTCCGAAACAGCACAGGCCACGGCGAGTCACAAGAGGGCGGCCAAAGGAAAGGGCAAGGCACATGCCGATCTCATCCTCGCAAACGTCTAATAAACGTCCATTTTGTAGCAACTAAACATGTTTTAATGTCGCTAATTTCATGGCTTTACCTTTAAACGTGTTTGATTTTGTATTATTTTAACTATTTTGGTTTAGTTTCACGTTTTGGTGGAGTTTATGCATTTGTGTAAGGTGAGCTAGGGACTTGAAGTCGAGATGGAAGGCCATAGAAGGGCGGAGATGAAGAAACGGGAAGGAAAAGTGGAAAACGGGACGTGAAGGCACGAATCAGAAAAAAAACCGGCGGTTGGAAGAAGAAAACCGGCGGTTTGTAGCCAAACCGCCGAAAAAGAGGTCCGGACCGCCGAAGCCATCGCCGAAAGTAACTGTATTCGCTCCGTAGAAGAAACCCGAAATCGGCGGTCCACTCGGCGGGTTGGGCCCAGACCGCCGATTTTGGGAGCCAAACCGCCGAAAAATGCTCCTAAATCGCCGGTTTTTACTGTTTTAGCCTAAAAACAGGTTTTCTTCCTCTTTTTGCGATTTTAACTTGGAGTAGCACTTTTTCCTCCCTATATATACTACTTGGCAGCCCCAAAACGTGGAACCTACCCCCCTTAGCTTAGATTCTTGTTCAAAAAGTTTCCATTTAGGGTTCTAAACACATTTCAATTATTGTATTAGTGGATGAAGTTTGGATTTGAAGATTTGTTGAAGAATTGATCATTGGGTTCTTAGTTTCTTAATTATGCAATCATTTTCCCTTTGTTTTGTGTTGATCTCATTTATGTCTAGCTAAATTTCTTGTTGGTTTTGGGGATTTATGAAGATTTGATGATAGATTGATCATAGCTTGTTGATTCCTCCTCCCCGCTTCTAATTAATTGTGGATTTGGTGCTAAATTTCATGTGGGAATTGTTGATCACCTTTCTTGCATGCCAAGTGCTTGTAGAAATTCTTGATAGGTGTTTACTTGCACGGATTTCAAATTGCACAACTTGCATTGATTTGAGACTTAGAAGGTGATGATCTAATGTTTGGAAGTGTTTAATTCTTGTGCTATTTGGAGTTATTTGGTCGTCTCGAGTCTTAGCTGAGAGAGTCGATTGAATGATCCCGATTTACTAATTATCGAGAGAGATTAGTGAATAATTTGGTGAATTGCTTCTTAATTAGAAGATTAAAATTGTTTGCATGAATTAGGAAGACTTGATCAAGCTATCTAGAATCGGATTGAATCTCTAGAACCAACCTTTGTTTAAATTGTCTCTTAATTGTTTCTTAATTGTTTATTTCTTTAAATTGCATGATCTTGTCTTTTGCTTGCTTAATTAGCTTTGATCTTTTGTTTAAGCGTTTGAATGAAACTGAAATCATGTTGTTTACAAAGCTTGAATAGTAGAAAGATACATGAATTTTATTTTCACTAAAAATTCGATAAAATAGTCCTCGTGGATACGATACTCGATCCCTATTACTTCAATAACCCGATTAAAGTGCGGATAAATTGCTTAGATAATTAGGTGATCAACGTCGCCCCTCCTCCTCCTACCAAAGGCGCTAAACCAACGACAAAGCAGCACAATTACACGGTTGAACAAGGCACTTCCGTCGCCCAGATTTGGAAAGAGAAGATGTGCAACTCCATTCTCGGCAAAGATCATCATGGCGAGAAGTACTGGGGGAAAGTGGCGTACAACGCCATGTTCGACGATGACCTTAACCCAAAGACAGTGAAGAGTTTTTTTGGGCGGATCTCCGTCTGGGTCAAGGAGTGGATGATTGCCTACGGCAAGGCGACGTAGAAAAGGCCCAGCGGCGCCTCCGACGGTATGGTAATCGAGGCTGCCCAACAGTACTAAGGCCCAACTTTTTTTTTTCTAGTGATGTATTTTTTTTTATTTCTAGTAATGTATTATTTTTATTTAAATTAATGAAATTAGAATTTTCTTATTAAAATTAATGCAAAATACAAATTCATAAATTAGATAGAGACATCCCATAAAGACAGTCCCACTGTAGCTCACTGTCTCTATCTCCAAAACACCCTATAGAGACACCCCACTGCAGAGAATCTTAGTTCATACAAAAAGAAGTTGCACAAAATAAATAATACAAAAGATTAATACTCTTTTATCACTGGAAAGGTGGCTATTTGAATACATATGCTAGTATATATACCCTTAAAGCTATCCGGCCACACATGCATGTGGTCAGTCATACGCGCGAAAAATGAAAATTAATTAATAAAAATAATCACATTTTTAAAAGATGCGGTCTCGAGAAAGAGGATACTTGGGAGATTTGAGTCCATAAACTTATCGGAGGAATGTAGTGCCGTGTTGCAAAGGAAATTACCTTTGAAGCAAAAGGATCCGGGGAGCTTTGTTATTGCATGTGTTATAGGAGGTGTAACATTTGGAAGAGTATTATGTGACTTGGGGGCTAGCATAAATCTCATGCCCCTCTCGATCTTTAGAAGGTTGGAAATCGGAGAGATGAAACCCACGTCGATTGCCTTGCAAATGGCCGACCGCTTTATTTCTTATCCGAGGGGTATAGTGGAAGATGTGCTCATCAAGGTGGAAGAATTTATATTTTCTGCGGATTTTGTGGTACTTGACATGCCCGAAGACGACAATACTCCACTTATTCTTGACCGTCCATTCTTGGCAACCGGCAGGGCATTGATTGATGTTCAAGATGGGGAGCTAACATTCCGTTATAATGATGAGAAGATGACTATTTCGATCTATGAAGCCATGAAGAAACCTCAAGAGTTGGAGCTTGAAGAGTGTAAGTTCATTGACTCTATTTCATCTTATTCTCAAGATCCATTGGAGCATTGCATTGTTGATTCTATTCACTCATATTCGGAATTGGACGTGGCGTGTGATGAATTGTTGGAGTCTATTGCCTATTTGGATGCTAATCAAGGAATTCCTTTGGAGGATTTGGCTTACCTAGATCTCTATACACCTATTGATGGAGGAGTGCTGGAAGGAGCACCCAAGCCGAATTCTTCTTCGACTTTGGAGTTGAAGCCTTTACCCGATCACCTTAAGTATGCATTTTTGGGTAAGGATGAAACTTTTCCGGTTATTGTCTCTTCGTTTCTTAAAGATGAGGAGTTAGATAAGTTATTGAGGGTATTGAGGAAGTATAAATCTTCTATTGGATGGTCTATTGCCGATATTAAGGGAATTAGCCCTTTTATTTGTATGCACCTGATTTTATTGGAGGATGATGCAAAGCCGAAGGTCCAACCTCAACGTCGTTTGAATCCGATTATGCAAGAGGTTGTGAGGAAAGATGTTTTGAAGTTATTTGATGCCGGAATTATCTATGCTGTCTCCCATAGTGAGTGGGTTAGCCCGACCCAAGTAGTTACCAAGAAAGGAGGAATCACCGTTGTAGAAGATGAGGGGGGGCGAACAAATAGCCACTCGTTTGCAAACGGGTTGGAGAGTGTGCATCGACTATAGAGCGTTGAATGCGGCCACAAGGAAGGATCATTTTCCTCTTCCTTTTATCGATCAAATGCTTGATAGGCTAGCCGGTTATCAGTATTATTGCTTCTTGGATGGGTATTCCGGCACCAAATTGCCATAGCTCCGGAGGACCAATACAAGACGGCCTTCACTTGTCCTTATGGAATATTTGCTTGTCGATGGATGTCGTTTGGTCTTTGCAATGCATCGGCCAATTTCCAAAGATGCATGATGGCGATCTTCCATGGACTCATCGAGAAGATTATGGAGGTATTCATGGATGATTTTTCCGTTTTCGGTTCTTCCTTTGATAATTGTTTGGAGAATCTTTCTCAAGTTTTGCAAAGATGTGAGGAAACTTCTTTATGTCTCAATTGGGAGAAATGTCATTTTATGGTGAGAGAGGGCATTGTTTTGGGGCATAAGGTGTCTAAAGATGGGTTAGAAGTGGATAGAGCTAAAATAGTGGCAATTGAAAAGTTACCTCCACCGTCAAACGTGAAGTCCATTCGGAGTTTCCTTGGTCATGCGGAATTCTATAGGCGTTTCATCAAAGATTTTTCCAAGGTATCAAAGCCTCTTTGCTCATTGTTGGAAAAAGATTCTAAGTTTTACTTTAATGATGCATGCCTTGAGTCGTTTGAAAAATTGAAGAAAGCCCTCGTTTCTACCCCCGTCTTGATTTCACCCGATTGGAATGAATCTTTTGTGCTAATGTGTGATGCAAGTGATTGGGCCGTAGGGGCTGTGTTGGGTCAAAAGAGGGATAAATTATTTCGGGTCATATATTATGCAAGTAAGACCCTTGATTCGGCGCAAATGAATTATACCACCACCGAAAAGGAGCTTTTGGCAGTTGTCTATGCTTTTGATAAGTTTAGACCATATCTTGAGGGCACACATTTTATTGTCTATACGGATCATGTGGCTATTAGATATTTGTTTGCCAAGAAGGATTCCAAGCCTCGTCTTATTCGGTGGATTCTCCTTGTTCAAGAATTTGATATGGAGATAAGAGACCGGAAAGGGTGTGAGAACGTTGCAGCCGATCATCTTTCTCGCCTTGAGAATCCGGTGGAAGGAGAAGATCCGAAGGTGCGGATAAATAAATGTTTTCCCGATGAGCAAGTCTTGAAGTTGGTGGATTATACTCATTGGTTTACAGACTATGTGAATTTTCTAGTTATTGGTGAAGTGCCGGGTGATCTTACCCATTATCAAAAGAAGAAATTCTTGCATGATGTAAAGTTTTACTATTGGAATGATCCAAATCTTTATCGTCGATGTGCCGATGGCATTATTCGGAAGTGTGTGAAGCAATCGGATTGGGTGCAAATCATGGAAGAATGTCATAGCTCTCCAAGTGGAGGTCATTTCGGTGCCCATCGGACCACTATCAAAGTTTTCCATTCCGGGTTTTATTGGCCAACTATCTTCAAGGATTGCATTGCTTTTGTGAAATCTTGTGATAGGTGTCAAAGAATGGGGAACATCTCTAAGAGAGACGAGATGCCACAAAATATAATGGTGGAGGTTGAATTATTTGATGTATGGGGAATAGATTTCATGGGACCCTTTCTCAAGTCTCAAGGGTATACTTATATCTTGCTTGCGGTTGAGTACGTATCCCGATGGGTGGAAGTAATTCCAACGGTCAAGAATGATTCAAAGACGGTGCTTAAGTTCTTGCAAAAGAATATTTTCACTCGTTTTGGTACTCTAAGGGCATTGATTAGTGATGGAGGCTCGCATTTCAACAATAAGTGGTTTGGAAGCTTGCTTTCTAAAGATGGGGTGAAGCACAAAGTAGCCACTCCATACCACCCTCAAGGGAATGGTCAAGCCGAATTGGCTAATCGAGAGATTAAGCAAATTCTGGAAAAATCGGTGGTGCATTGAAAAGATTGGGCGAGTCACTTGGATTGTAGGCATATCGAACCGCCTACAAGACTCCCATAGGTATGTCTCCATTCCAACTCGTTTTTGGGAAGTCTTGTCATTTGCCGGTTGAGCTTGATCACAAAGCGTATTGGGCCACGAGACGGATTAATCTCGAGTTTAAGGAGGCCGGGTATACAAGGCTCGAGAAGTTGCTTGAACTCGATGAGTGGAGGAATGAGGCGTTTGAGAGCTCTCGGATTTACAAGGAGAGGGCGAAAAAGTTTCATGATCGAGCTATTCGTTCCAAGGATTTTGCCCCCGGAGATGAGGTGCTTCTCTATAACTCTCGTCTCCGTCTTTTTCCTGGTAAATTGAAGTAAAGGTGGACGGGTCCTTATGTCATCTATAAGTGCAATGGAAATGGCACGTATCACCTTCTCAAGGCCGATGGAGAGACCTTCTTGGTGAATGGACATCGCCTCAAGCCGTATATCAATTGTGAGCCGGACCGAAATGTGACGGTCACACTCCTAAATGACCCTTGAAGACGTGAGGTATCGTCTAACTTTAGACGTTACAAAGCGCTCGTTGGGAGGCACCCCAACATTTTACTTGTTTTTTATTTTCTTTCGTTTTTAACTTGTGTTGTTGCTTTGGTGGTGTTTGATTTGGTTGTGAATATGTGTTTGGTTTGGTTGGTCGTTTTTTTTTTAATTTGGAGTTTGTCCCCTCGTTTTTCTTGCTGTGGTTTGTGTCATTTGGTTGTGTTCATTTTAGTTGAGGTGACATGCTCGTTTTGTTGCGTTAGGCTTTAATTTTGCAAAAAAAAAATCGAAAATTCGTTTGAAAATGTCATTTCGGAGGTCACACCCGACGGTTCGGGTCTGGACCGCCGATTTTGGGGTCCAGACCGCCAGGTCGACCTCCAAAAATCTCTGGAATTTAAGGCCGAGTGCAACTGTCATTTCGGCGGTCAAGTCGGCGGTTCAAGGCTGGACCGCCGATTTTGGCTGCCAAACCGCTGACTTGCCCTCCGAAAATCTCTGGAGTGGAACCCCCTGTTTAAACGACATTTCGGCGGTCCACTCGGCGGTTTAAGGCTGGACCGCCGATTCGTCCGCCGAACCGCCGTTGCGGTTTTTACCTCCTTTTTCTTCTCCTTTTCCTCTTCTTTCTCTCATTTTATTTTTCCCTCTTTCAAAAACGCGAAACCCTACCTCTTTCACTTCAAATTTCTCTTTTAATTCTTCATACCTCCTCAATTCTTTCCACATACTCCATACCCATCACCTAATCTACCTTTCCGTCCAAGAATTTGTGGTTTTCATCCACCCAATTCCGCAAACCCAAAAGTTGGAGTTTTTGCCCTTTTTCTTTCATAAAATTTCGAATTTAAAGGTATTTTCTTCTTTTATTTCTTGTTTTTCTTGTTTAATATGCTTAGTTTTGTATTTATTTTGTGATAATTTCGTTTTTTAGGTTTGGGTAATTTTTCTAGGGCTTTAATTTCAAAATTTTTAGGGGGTTTTATGCTTAATTGTCTAATTAATCATGTTACACTGTAAATGGGTGATGAATTGAGCATGCTAGTGAATCACTTAGGGTTATTTTTCCTTTAAGTGATTTCTAACCAAGTTTGTGGAGTTTATGGTGTAAATATGGCATGATTACTTGTGTAAGGGGATTGGTAATGGTGAATTCATGTTTTAGTGCTTACATGTTGAATTTGTAGCTGAATTTGAGCTTGCATTGGTGAATGACAAGTGATGTAGTTGAGGTTATAATGTTAAATGTGTGTGGTTATTGCTTAGAACTTGTCTTGCTTGATTTGAAGATTGGAAACTAAACTATATTGGTTGAGTATAGGTATAATGGGTCGAAGTAAAGAAAAGCGCCCACGCCTTGAGGACTCTCCTCCCAAAACTAAGGGGAAGGGCAAGCAAAAAGAAGGCCCATCACGTCCGATTTCCCAATCTTCTAGACGTTGTCAAGAGGAGCTTGATCTTTATGGCCCTTTCGTCTATGGCGTGGTCTTAAACCGAGACGAGCACACTCGGCTGTTCGTTCATCTCTCTTAAAAATGAAGCCTTGTCTCCTCCAAATATCTGGATGAATAAGTACTCCGGGATCTCGGTCTTTGGGATAACATAAAGGAGATGTTCGACCACATTGGATGGGGAGCCATTTTAACGGGCATGTGGCCCACATGTCCAAGAGCGTCTTTGGAGTTACTTTCGACGTTGACCATCCCCCTCAATCAAGTCAAGCTTCCCCAAACGGTGCACTTTCGGTTGGGCAATGTTACACATACATTGTCTATGAGGCAAGTGAATGCCATATTTAATTGCCCGGATGGAGGTGAATGTCTAAAGTCAAGGGAATTCAAGCCGAAAGTTTTATGGAAAGTAATGACGTATGCTACCCAAACTTACTCCTCGGGGAAATCAAAGGCCACCCTCCTCTGCAATCCCGTCTTTCGGGTCATTCAACGGATTCTTGCCCATACGGTGTTTTAAAGGGGCGAGAATAGTTCTTGCCGGAGCGTTGAGCTTCAAGTCTTGTGGGCCATGCTCACGTACACGCCGCTTAATTTGGGGCAATTCATCTTCCGTCAATTATGGGCTCAAAAGAATCAAAGACGGGAGTCCTTTGTTGTGAAGGCCTCATATGAGCCTTGGCTATGTCTCTTTGCCCGGAATATCCACAATGGGAGAAGCTTGAGACCAATATGCTCATGGATTTGAATATGTTGAAGAATATGCGGGTTCTTATCTCGATTTCTCGGCCTTATCTTTTCCGGCAACACAAGGAGTACCGGCCCAAGCCGGGTGAAAAAGAAGTAGTGGAGATCTTTCCATTGCCCGACACCGTCCTATCGGAGATCACCACCTTCAATGCTCGTCAAAATTGGAAGATGGACACACCATTCCATGAGACGGCTATTTTAGCGGCTGGGAACCCCCAAGTAGAGATAGAGGCTAGTGGTAGCAGTGGAGGAGAGGAAGTTGGTGATAATAATGAGGGGGATGGAGATACAAATTATGAAGATGATGGGGAAGAAGGCCAGGCAAGAAGGGAAGTGAGAAGAGAGAGACGAAGACAAGAAAGAGGCGGCCGAGGGCAACAAGCCTTTGGGCAAGGTCAAGAGTCTTTTGGGGGGTACCAAGAGGGGTACCAAGGTTTTGGAGGACCGTCTGGGCCTTCTAACATATATGGCGGACCATCGGGGTCCGGGAGTTTTTATGGAGAAGAATTTGCAAGCATGCCGGAGCGTGTCGAGCATATAGATAATTATTGTACGCAATGGAATAGCGAGTTTACGGTTATGCGACATGAAATCCAAGATATCCGGCTCCGACAACAAGACATGAATGAGATCCAACAACAACAAATCGGCAACCAACAAGCATTCCAAGCCGATATGTATCATCGGAATGATGAGTTCAGAGACGACTTTTATGCCCGCCAAGAATCTTTCCAACAATCTTGGTTTGATCGTCACGATCAATATCGCCAAGAGGACCGGGCCGAGCACCAAGCATTCCGCTAAGAGCTCTTTGATCGTCAAGAGAGGTTTTACCAAGAACAAAGGGCGGATCAACAAGCATTTCAACAACAATGGTTCGATCGGCAAGCCGCATTCCAACAAGACCTATACGTGTGCCATGATCAATACCATCAGTATGATCTCGTCCGGGAACAAGAGATGTTGGATCTTATTCGCCGTTTTGAAGCTTCTCAACTCGAGGAAGGCCGCGCGTGGCCCCCGCTTCTGCCCCCCAGTGAAAAGAGGTCCCTCCGTCGTTGTATTTATTTCTTCCCTTCAAACTCATTTGATTCCTTCGGTTTCGAATAAGTTTGGGGGAGGGAGGAGATGACTACAACGATGTTTGTTGAATTTGTTTAGCTTTGAATAAGTTTTTGTGTGCTTAGGTGTGTTAGAATTGGAAACTTTTGAACTTTTGAAAAATTTGGTTGAAAAAATTTGGAGTTTTAGTTGCTATAAATTGGGTTGTGCATTGCTCTAGTGACTTGGTGAAATGCCTATGAGGATAGTGTTATGATTTTACAAAAACTTTGTTGAAATCGAGTGACTTGTGATCGGCTTGCATGAATGAGTGGTGTGTTGATTTTGACTTCTTGATGGATGAATAAAACCCGTGAGGTTTTGAGCTTTGATTTGCTTTGCATATTGTCCCTTTCTTGTGAGTTTGATCATGCATGCTTAGTTACTTCTAGAACTTGCTTTGGTTCTTCGTCAAGAATGCGTGTTTATGCAATAATTTTGGAAATGATCTTAGGCCATCCTTGTTAGCCATCTATAAAAATCCAAACACTACCTTGTGTTTTGAATTATCCATTATTAGCCCTTTGAGCTTTTATAGCCTTTTATTGTCAAATCGGAGAAAAGGGGGTATTGGAGTGTAAGGATATCCGGGGTGGTTTGAAACGGGAAATTTTTGATGATCTAATGTTGGGATGGGTAGTTATAATGGACTTGTGTTGTTGAAAAGAAAAGAAATTTTTCCCATAAGCTTAATGAAAGAAAAATGAATGAAAAAGAGAAGATAGTGGAAGTTAAGCCGAAAATGTGTCCTATTGAGTGTAGAATGCTTTCCAGTTGAAAATTGTGAACTAAATGTGAAAAGAAAATGTGAGCATAAGGGAATGAAATTGAGTTTGAAGTCCAATGAATGAGTAGTGTGTGGAGAGGAAAGAAGATGGAGTGATTTCATGCTAGATTTGAAGAAGATATAAGGTTGGTGAATAATTTAATTAGTCACTTAGCCAAGTTTCCCTTCCTAAACCAATGTCCCTACATTACAATCAAAGAAAGGTCCTTTTGTGATCCTCATTCTTGCATAATTTGTTTTGCAATGGAGATGTTAGACAATAAGCAAGCTTATGGTAAGTGGATTTGCATTGCATGATTTCGATGAGAGCTTGAACCTAAACACTTGAGAGTGAGGGATACACTACCTTGAGAGTGTCATTTGTTGAGTTGTTGAGATTGGCATGCCGTTAGTTTGTGTGAGTTGTAAATGAGATGCTCGGTTTTGGCATTAAAAGTGTCTGTGTAATCTGAGGCATTTAGGATCCAAGGTTGCTACTCCATTCGATGCTTTTGTTCTTTGCTTGAATATATTGTTCGGGACGAACAATGCTTAAGTTTGGGGGAGTGATATACATCTATTTTGTAGCAACTAAACATGTTTTAATGTCGCTAATTTCATGGCTTTACCTTTAAACGTGTTTGGTTTTGTATTGTTTTCACTATTTTGGTTTAGTTTCATGTTTTGGTGGAGTTTATGCATTTATGCAGGGTGAGCTAGGGACTTGAAGTCAAGATGGAAGGCCATAGAAGGGCGGAGATGAAGAAACGGGAAGGAAAAGTGAAAAAGGGATGTGAAGAACGAATCAGAAAAAAACCGGCGGTTGGAAGAAAAAAACCGGCGGTTTGTAGCCAAACCGCCGAAAAAGAGGTCCGGACCGCCGAAGCCACCGCCGAAAGTTACTGTATTCGCTCCGTAGAAGAAACCCGAAATCGGCGGTCCACTCGGCGGGTTGGGCCCAGACCACCGAAAAATGCCCATGAACCGCCGGTTTTTACTGTTTTAGCCTAAAAACGGGTTTTCTTCCTCTTTTTGCAATTTTGACTTGGAGTAGCACTTTTTCCTCCCTATATATACTACTTGGCAGCCCCAAAACGTGGAACCTACCCTCCTTAGCTTAGATTCTTGTTCAATAAGTTTCCATTTAGGGTCTAAACACATTTCAATTATTGTATTAGTGGATGAAGTTTGGATTTGAAGATTTGTTGAAGAATTGATCATTGGGTTCTTAGTTTCTTAATTATGCAATCATTTTCTCTTTGTTTTGTGTTGATCTCATTTATGTCTAGCTAAATTTCTTGTTGGTTTTGGGAATTTATGAAGATTTGATGATAGATTGATCATAGCTTGTTGATTCCTCCTCCCCTCTTCTAATTAATTGTGGATTTGGTGCTAAATTTCATGTGGGAATTGTTGATCACCTTTCTTGCATACCAAGTGCTTGTAGAAATTCTTGATAAGTTTTTACTTTCATGGATTTCAAATTGCACAACTTGCATTGATTTGAGACTTAGAAGGTGATGATCTAATGTTTGGAAGTGTTTAATTCTTGTGCTATTTGGAGTTATTTGGACGTCTCGAGTCTTAGCCGAGAGAGTCGATTGAATGATCCCCGTTTTCTAATATCGAGAGAGATTAGTGAATAATTTGGTGAATTGCTTCTTAATTAGAAGATTAAAATGGTTTGCATGAATTAGGAAGACTTGATCAAGCTATCTAGAATCGGATTGAATCCCTAGAACCAACCTTTGTTTAAATTGTCTCTTAATTGTTTATTTCTTTAAATTGCATGATCTTGTCTTTTGCTTGCTTAATTAGCTTTGATCTTTTGTTTAAGTGTTTGAATGAAACCTAAATCATGTTGTTTACAAAGCTTGAATAGTAGGAAGATGCATGAATTTTATTTTCACTAAAAATTCGATAAAATAGTCCTCGTGGATACGATACTCGATCCCTATTACTTCAATAACCCGATTAAAGTGCGGATAAATTGCTTAGATAATTAGGTGATCAACGTCGCCCCTCCTTCTCCTACCAAAGGCGTTAAACCAACGACAAAGCGGCACAATTACACGGTTGAACAAGGCACTTCCGTCGCCCAGATTTAGAAAGAGAAGATGTGCAACTCCATTCTCGGCAAATATCATCATGGCGAGAAGTACTGGGAGAAAGTGGCGTACAACGCCATGTTCGACGACGACCTCAACCCAAAGACAGTGAAGAGTTTTTTTGGGCGGATCTCCATCTGGGTGAAGGAGTGGATGATTGCCTATGGCAAGGCAACGAAGAAAAGGCCCAGCGGCGCCTCCGACGGCATGGTGATCAAGGCTGCCTAACAGTACTAAGGCCCAATTTTTTTTTCTAGTAATGTATTATTTTTATTTAAATTAATGAAATTAGAATTTTCTTATTAAAATTAATGCAAAATACAAATTCATAAATTAGATAGAGACACCCCATAAACACAATCCCACTGTAGCTCACTGTCTCTTGTTTTGCGCTTAGCTATTGTTAATTTGTAAAATATGATGTCCGTTCATACTTTGTTTGATTTTTCAAAAAATTAGAGTCAAAATTATTCAAATTGAGAATGATGGGATGAAATTACAGCTCGATAAGAGTTCGTAGGCGAAAACGGATCCAAAATCGGAGTTGGAACGAAGAAGAATGAGCCGATTGAAAATTGTTGCGCGCAGACACAGACCGCATGCGATTGCCTGGCTGGACCGCATGAGATGCACTTTTGCTTCAAAAAAAGGGGATTTTCACGGCCTTTCCATGTGGTCGTGCATGCAGCCGCATGGCGAGGCGGTTCAGCCCAAAAACCTTCCTACTTCGATTATAATTCCCTTGCTAGTTAGGATTTAATTCTTACACGTTTTGCCTTAGGTTTTTAGCTATAAATACTACTTCTATTGCATAGAAGAGGATCATCTCACCTTTGCATTATTGTCTTAATTTTTATTTTCGTTTAGCTTCGTCTTGGAGTTTTAAAGACTTGTTCAAGAGTTCAAGATGAGATTTGTTTCGACTACGTTTTTTCTTATTTAATGTTTATGAATTCTTTTTCTTTTGATTGTGTGTTTTCTTTAATTATGAGTAGCTAATTTTCTTTTATCCTAGGGTTAGAGAGTAAATGGATAGTTAATCTTCGATTCTTAATCAATTAATCAATTACGACCTTCTCTTCTTTCTTATGTTCTTGAATTGTTTTGCATGCTAGTTGATTGATCACCAATTTAGCATAATTAGTTATGTTAATTCAATAGTCGGGTGATGAGGATTAATATATGAACTGGAATATAAGACACACATTGCAAAATAATCGGGAGGGGATGAGCCTTGTGTGAGAGCATTAATCTTAAGATCTTTTTGGAGTTGCATGCATATGATATTTGTCAGGAACGAAAACCCTTGCATGTGATCAACGGTTTATTCGCAACGAGAGTAGGTTTAAGCTATCTTTGTCATAGCCCCAAATCCCGAGGGACGGCAGAAGCCGGGGTGCGACTGGGGTTGGATTAAAGAAGCGGGAAAGAAGGGGGACTAACTGAACTAAACATACATAAGAGGCATCATACATTCTATGAACAAGACTTTATTTACAAAAAGGAAGAGTAGATCTCGAAGGATTACTCGACAGAAAGTACACGGTAGATAAACTAAGTGATAAGACAGATCTTAGTCTAAAGTGATTACATACATGTTCATCAAAATACTAGAGTTTTGCAGCGAAAATGTGATTCATACTAACTAAAGTTTTCCTATGACAACTTTATTCAACCTTTGCCGCTTCCATCGCTTCAACCTGCACATTTAGAAAACATATGCAAGGCTAAGTACAAAAGTACTTAGTGGGCACATTGCCGTAAACATATTCATAAGTATAAATAATCAGGCATCTCATAATCGTAGCACATCGGGGTTTTATTGAAAAATGGCCCGTGTCTACTAAACATTTTCTGACTCATTTATATAAATTAGCTTGTACAAACATTTTTATAGTATGTTACGTTCAAATCTTGACCAATTCTCATTCACCGTGGCTGGTACCCCTCAACAGGGTATCACATACACCACAGGTTACAAAGTGCACTAACTCTGGAAAGCGCTTAATAGCTAACTCAGAGCCAATCGGTAACTAATAAATTTGGAAAACACGAAGGTTAACTCAGATAGGTACAAGAGAACTCACATAAAATATTTAAACAGTTTATGCCATGTTTATCACTTTAAAAAACACGATTATCAAGCGATAAAGAAAAGGTTTTCGAGCATTGCTCGTTTTATTTGATATATAGGAAAGCCCACCTTTATACTTTACAGAACTTATTACTCGTACATTCGTCTTCTAGTCTTCCGTCCTTTCCTCACTGCTGACTTCCTCCTTCATCGTAAGATAAACATACTTTAAACTTGATCGTAAGTGATTAAAGGAAACAGAGATTGGAAATTGGTTTTAGTCGTAGTCTTTTTAGTTCTTTAGGCATTTGCACGCTACTAATTCTTTTTGATTAACCGGGAACGAGACTTGAACAAATCTCGTTTAGAACTCGAAAGGTTTCTTACTCGACTCTTAGGTCAGTAGAGAGGATAGTCGATAACTTATTACGGCTTAAACGATCGAAAGGAACTAAGTTGTGAAAGAAACAACTTAGGAAAACAATTTCTGCAAAATCACTGCGCAAGACAGTAGTTCTGGGGGCTGCCCAGAACAGAGGAATTGGAAACAGGGGATGAGCCCTATACCTCTAGAAAGCTTGGGAAGTCTAGTTTACGCTCCAATTTACGGATCTCAAATCTGATAAACGAGCTAAGAGTTATTACAGTTTCCGGGAAGGGTCGCAAAACTGCCGCGGCTAACCCTAATTGCTCGATAGAATCGACGTATAACTTCTTAGGTTCGTTCTAAGTTCTCGTATTCGATTTCTCATGAAACTGGACTCTCAAGGCAGTCAACACGTACTCCCGTACGTGATGAACTCCTTTTCAAAACTCGTCCAATAGCACGACGTTATAAACATCGGCTTTCAACTATCAAGTACTTAAACCAAAATCAAGTTAACAATTTCTCGTTTCTAGTTCTCGACTATTACTACAACTCATATTATAATAGCTCGAAAGCTCACGTCGTCAACTACAAAGTCGTACCTTAGTCCATAATAAACAATATTATCAAGTTCAGAATTCTTTCTCGACTTCTCGGTTATTAACTACGACCACTTGTTCGTCTCTTACGGGATTTCAAAAGTTAACGGAATTCATTCAAATTTTACGACATCGATCATCATCTAACGGGATTCATTATTATATACATCATCACCTCATATCATTACTTAAACTCAACTTAGATCGAGTTCTTTGTCTCTTACGACTCACAAAATATTTTTAGAAAATTCCAATTAAAAACATAACAACATCTAATATCATTAACAACATTATTTCATCAACAAATCCTCAACTAAATCAACTACATGCAAACCCCTAAATTTCTCATATTTTTCGGTATTAACCCTATAATTTAAAGGGTGATTTTCTTCATCAAACATCATCATTAATCCCTTAATCATACTATTATAACCTCAATTAATCAATTCAAGTCTAATTTCACATTAAATTGAGAAATCCCCAATTCAAAACCCTAGCCTAAAATCGGTTTTCATCAAATTCTTAGGGGTTTCGTCCTCTTTTTGTTTTAATCCTCAATCGAACACCTCCTAAGCATTATTATACCATCAATTGAAGAATTCAAACATCCTAATTGAAAGCCCTAAAAATCGGTACATAGAAGAGATTAGGGTTCTTGGATTTCTTTCAACTTTAATCATAGATCCATAACTAAACCATCCTATTACACTAATTAGAGATCAAATCATTTAAATCCCAACATCCTAAATTTTCGATCCATATGAAAAATAAAAAGAAAAGCATTTGGAATGGATAGGAGTGTAGAGGAGGAGATTACCTTGAAGATTAGTAAAGGAAGAAATAAGATTCGATGGAGGATGAAGAACTTGTGTGAAATCCTTGCTCCAAGAACTTGAACTCTTCAATGGTGATGATGAAAATGGAAGTATAGAGTATAGTGTGTGTGTTCGGTTTTTGGGGGTGGGGAGGAGTAAGGAAGATGACTAAATTATGTTATGATATGAATTAACATAATAGGTGTAAAGTGTTAAGTGAAATATCTAAGAGTGAGTCATTGTATAATACTATATAAAATCAAAAATATCATGCTTGTGTGTGTGTGTGATGTCGGCTAGGGAGAGAAAAAGAAGGAAATTACGCGCTTTTCCGGCGCGATACGACGTTACGGAAATCGAACGACGAAAAACGTAGCTCGGCACAAAATCTTCACATTCCGATTCGACCAAAAATTCTAACGTATTTAACTTAATCGGAAAATAATATTTAAAATTTTAAATTTGACAAAAACTCGGGACGACACAGTCCGAGTTTCGTCCGGAAAATCATAAAAACGAACTTTCTCGGGCGAGTTCGTATCGCGATTTCGTGAATGTAAAAATCAGACGGTTTTCCGTTCTGAGTTCAAGAACTAAAAAATTTTCGTACGCGATAACCCTAAATACAGTAGTCATCTAACTGACTTCCGTAATTTATTTTCGGAAACGGATTTCACCGTTGGTCTTAGAATTCAGAATCGTAAACTTAGGCGTGCAAAGCCATAATTATTATTAACTTTAAATTTTTAAGATCGTACGGAAATTCTGGGGTATTACAATCTTTGTGATTGTTTTAAGAAGAGTCGAGTCCCAGTGTTAATTGATTGATTGATTGAGATTTGAATTTTAATTGTCCATTGAAATCAAAGCTTTAGGATACCTTTATCTTAATTGAATCTTTAATTACTTTTGCTTGCTTTTTTTGTTTTGCTCTTTGTTTGCTTGATTAGTTTAATTAGAAAACTCAAATTAAAATTTGGAGTCTAAATAGAAGATGATGATTGAAAGTAATACTTGTTGAGTTATTACAGTCTATGTGGAATACGACCTTGCTTCCATATACACAATATCACCCGTGCACTTGCGGTGTGAAAGAAATTAGCGAACAAGTTTTTGGTGTCGTTGCCGGGGATTGTTTTATTGTTTTAGCAATATTATGACTAGATTGTT
Organism: Schizonepeta tenuifolia; assembly: GCA_029490685.1. NCBI lineage: Eukaryota > Viridiplantae > Streptophyta > Magnoliopsida > Lamiales > Lamiaceae > Schizonepeta > Schizonepeta tenuifolia. The sequence continues at coordinate 15,789,849 of CM055955.1, read as the reverse complement.
TGAGACTAATTTAGACATATATTATTACTATTATACTATTTTTTAATTTTTCTTTTTGTGATTCACAGGTAGTGCATGCAAAGGAAGTCACAAGGATAATCATTGGAGCCTTTTAACCCAGAGATTGAAGTTACTTGTCGTCGCAATAATGCAAGAAGGGCTCGAGAAAAATAATATGGGGGACCAGGTGGATAATCCCTTTCCCGATCCTGCAATTAGAGCTTTGGAAGAGCAACTCCAGCAACTTCAAGATACGATCCTAGCACAGAGGGCCAGAGAAGAGACTCCAATCAAGGCCGAATTCCAACCAGTGGTACAATAAAGAGGAGCATATGGTCCAACTATTCAAGCCAACACGTTCGAGCTCAAGCTGACACTTATTTCCACGGTGCAAAACAATCAATTTGGAAGAAGGCCGGCTGAAGATCCTCATGCACATCTGAGTCAGTTCTTGGAGATTTTGAGACAATCAAACAGAATGGAGTTCCACACGATGCCTTAAAGCTTCGTCTCTTCTCTTTTTCTTTAAGGGATGAGGCTAAGCTTTGGTTTCACTCTCTAGATCCAACTGCAGTCACAACTTGGAATGCTTTCGTGGAGATTTTTCTCTACAAATATTTTCCTCCAAGCAAGACAATGAAGCTAAGGTCAGAGATTCAACAATTCTGTCAATTTGATGGAGAGACTTTCTATGAGGCTTGGGAGAGATTCAAGGGGATGCTACGAAAGTGTCCTGATCATGGGATTTCCGCCAATGAAAAGGTATTGATTTTCTATAATGGGTGCACCGGTGAGGTCAAGAATCTATTGAATGCTGCTGGTCAAGGAGATATTTTGAAGCTTGGATGTGCAGTTGCAACGGACATCGTTGAAAAGTTAGCAGCAAACAATCATCAATGGCCGAAGTTGAGGAGCGCACCAAAAAAAGTGGCGATCCTAACAAACGATGATCCCATAGCCAAGTTGACAGCTCAAATGTCGAATGTTATAACCAAGATGGAGGACATGATGAGTCAAAGGCATGAACCATCGCAAGGGGAAGCACTGGATGTTGAAGATGTGAATTATGTCAACCGAAGAGGCTATGAGAATTACAAGCAGCCGTTTGGGTACCTTCCTGGAACAACTTATGGGACATCGCAAAGACCTCAAAGTCAATACCAAGGTAATAGGATCCATCCTAACCTTTCATATGTGAATCCTAATAATGCGTTGTAGCCACCATCTGAATTTGTTGTCTCTAATGGCGAAATTTTGGAAGAGAAGAAGTCACAACTTGAGGATACCCTCATTAAATTTTTATGCAAGCAAGTGATATTAGACACAAGGATTTGGAGACACGGATGACAATCACGAAGAAGGAAATTGGTCATATTGTTAACATCTTGACAAGCCAACATCAACAAGGGCAATTTCCAAGTAATACCGTCGTCAATCCAAAGGAGCAGTGCATGGCCATCACGCTTAGGAGTGGGACTTCATATGAAGAGCCGGAGATTCCAATTGAAGAAGCCAATAATGAAAGCTTTGAGGAAACTCAAGTGGTGAAAGAGGATAATCAAAGCCAAAAGTAAGAGGTAACACAAAAACCACCTCTTTATCGTCCTCTCATGCCGTTTCCCCAATACTACAAAAAAGAGAGCATGAAGGAACAATTCTCCAAGTTCCTTGAGATATTTCGGAAGATCCATGTCAACATTCCACTCGTGGATTCATTGCAACAAATGCCTAATTGTGCAAAATTCTTGAAAGATGTGTTTTTGCAGAAGAAGAAGTTGAATGATTTTGATATGGTCTATTTTAATTAGGAGTGTAGTGCCATCTTGCAAAGAAAGTTGCCAGCCAAGATGAAAGATCCGGGAAGCTTCCATATTCCTTGTGCTATTGGTAGATTTCAAATTGAAAAGGTGCTATGTGATTTGGGAGCTAGCATCAATCTTATGCCATTGTCTTTGTTCAACAAATTGGAAATTGGAACTCTCAAGCCCACCAATATTGTGCTTCAAATGGCAGACCGTTCGATTGCTTATCCAAAGGGGATTGTTGAAGATATTTTGGTCAAAATGGGTAAGTTTATTTTTCCTTGTGATTTTGTGGTGTTGGATATAGATGAAAATGAGAAGATTCCTTTAATTTTGGACGCTCATTTTTGGCGACGGGAAGAGCTTTAATTGATGTGGAAAAATGAGAGCTTACCCTTCGAGTCAATGATGAGATGCACACTTTCTCCATCTATCAAAGTTTGAAGATCCATGAAGATTAAGGTTTCAAATGTTTTGAAGAACATAAAGTTGTGGATTTGGTTCCTCTCATTGATAAGGGTGATCAACATAAAACAAATGAGTCTTTGCCTAGGCATTCATTCTACAAAATCCATGGTCGGTTGCCTATTTATCATCCTCCTTGACGAGTTGTGATTATGAGGCTACGTCGAGCTAACGACGTTAAACTAAGCGCTAGTTGGGAGGCAACCCAACAAAGTTAGGTTTATTTTTATGTTTTTGTTTTTTTTCTTTGTCTTTATTTCTTTGTAAGTAAAAAGAAAAGAGAAAAAAAAAGAAAAAGAAAAAAGGGCGAGAGAGTGGGGGGACAAGATAGCTCTTTGCGTTGCTTTCCTCCATATTGATTTGGTGAGTTTGTTCCAATCAACCTCCGCTTCTACTTAGAAACTTATTCTTCCTTATTGTTGAATAAGTTTGGGGGGATGGAGAAGGGGGTTGATTGCTTTCTATTTTTATTTGCTTTCTTAGTTGATTAATTTTGTTGTTAGTAATGTGTTTTAGTTAATTGTTTTTAAGTTTTTATTAATTTAAAAAAATTGAAAAAAAAAATGCATGTTTTTGGGTGAATTTGTGACTTGGCTAATGATGAAATTGTTGGGTTCGGATTGTAATTGATGAGTGTGAGAATTTCATGAGGGATTGAGCATGAATTGATGGATTGATTGTTTTAGCCTATTTAGACTAAAAAATAGCCTATTTCATTCTTGTGTGATTTGTCAAGCATGCGTGTTAATCTCTAAAACTTTTCATTAATCTTCCTCAAGATTGTGTAGTATGCTAAGAATTAGGAGATGATTTAAGGCCATCCTTGTTAGCCAATTTTTTCCTCTTTGTTGTCCAAATTGATAATTTATCCTAGTTTGCTACTTTGAGCTTTTGAGCCTTTTCTTTGTTAACTTAATGGTGAATAGGGGTAGATCTCTTTAGGGAATTGGTTGTGTTTAAAAGAATAGATGCAAGGAAGGAATAAGCACCTATGTTTTAAAAGTTCAAGTTGAAATAACCCTTATAAGCTCATGAAAATAAAAAAAGTTATAGGGAAAAAGAAAAGAAAAAAATGAAAAAAAGAGAAAAAAAAATAAGATCATAAAATGGCATAAGATGAAAGAATGGTGCTAGTATAAATTGTGGTGTTGAGATTTTGAGATTGAAAAGGAGTAGAAGTTTGTGAAAGCTGAAAAAGGTTTGTGTTATCTTTGAAAGTTAGGGTTTTGATTGATTTGAGTCACTTAGCCTAAATTTTCTTACCTTACCAAAGAGCTAACATTACAACCAAAAGAAAGTCCTTTCTGATCTTGATTTGAAGCACACGTTTGAACGATGGCGAGGTTAGATAATTGGCAATCTTATGGTAGGTTGCATTATGTTTTGATTTGAGAGTATAAACTTTCTACCTTATACACTTGAGAGTTGAGAGTTCACTAAAATATTTTCTATGCCGTGAGGAGTTTAAACGAGGCTAGAATGATTGGTTTATTAATTTTTGTTTCATCTTGATTGGATTTTTACATGAATCTTGTCTTTGAAAATTCTGAAGCCACTTGAAGTCATTATTTTGCTTAAAATCAATGTTTACTTTGTTTCTTTTCTTTTGATGTTGTTTGAGGACAAACAATCCTTAAAGTTTGGGAGATTGATAAACATAGTTTTTCATCTTTATACGCTTAATTGATGTCAATTTGTATTGGGAAATAATGTTTGTAATAAGTTTTGCGCTTAGCTATTGTTAATTTGTGAGATATGATGCTCGTTCGTACTTTGTTTTATTTTTCAAAAAATTAGAATCAAAATTATGCAAATTGAGCATAATAGGATAAAAATACAGCTCGATAGGAGTTCGTAGGTGAAAACAGATCCAAAATCGGAGTTGAGACGAGAAAGAACGAGCCGATTGAAAATTATTGCGCGCAGACACAGACCGCATGCGGCCGCATGGGTGGACAGCATGAGGTGCACTTTTGCTTCAAAAAAGCGAGATTTTCACAGCCTTTCCATGTGGTCTCGTATGCGGTCGTGCATGCGGCTGCATGGCTAGGCGGTTCAGCCCAAAATCCTTCCTACTTCGATTATAATTCCCTTGCTAGTTAGGATTTAATTCTTACACGTTTTATCTTGGATTTTTAGCTATAAATACTCCTTCTATTGCATAGAAGAGGATCAACTCACCTTTACATTATTGTTCTTAGTTTTTATTTTTGTTTAGCTTCGTCTTGGAGTTTTGAAGACTTGTTCAAGAGTTCAAGACGAGATTTTTTTCGACTACGGTCTTTCTTATTTAATGTTTATGAATTCCTTTTCTTTTGGTTATGTGTTTGCTTTAATTATGAGTAGCTAATTTTCTTTTATCCTAGGGTTAAAGAGTAAATGGATAATTAATCTTCGATTCTTAATTCAATTAATCAATTACGACCTCATCTTCTTTCTTATGTTCTTAAATTGTTTTGCATGCTAGTTAATTGATCACCAATTTAGCATAATTAGTTGTGTTAATTCAATAGTCGGGAGATGAGGTACATGAACTGGAATATAAGACACGCATTGCAAAATAATCGAAAGGGGACAAGTCTTGTGTGAGAGTATTAATCTTAGGATCTTTTTGGAGTTGCATGCATATGATATTTGTCGGAAACGAAAACTCTTGCATGTGATCAACGGTTTATTCCCTATGGGAGTAGGTTTAAGCTATCTTTGTGATTGTTCTAAGAAGAGTCGAGTCCCAGTGTTAATTGATTGATTGATTGAGATTTGAATTTAAATTGTTCATTAAAATCTAAGCCTTGGGATGCCTTTATCTTATTTGAATCTTTAATTACTTTTGCTTGTTTTTTGTTTTGCTCTTTGTTTGCTTGATTAGTTTATTTAGAAAGTCCAAATTAAAATTCGGAGTCTAAATAGAGGATGATGATTGAAAGTAGTACTTGTTGAGTTATTACAGTTTCTGTGGAATACGACCTTACTTCTATATACATAATAGCACCCATGCACTTGCGATGTGAAAGAAATTAGCTAACAAGCTGGACAGATAATACTATATAAATCACACGTAAGTAACAACTTATATATTGAGAAAAGAGTTAGAATAGCTATTAATTTGTTGAGACAATTAAATTAAAAGTTGCATGTCACAATATCAAAGAAAATGGAACTACAATTTGTTGAGGCAATAAGTTAGACGAAAATTGTCACTGTTTACTCAGACAATAAGTGAATCATTAATAACCGAATAGAAGTATTTCAAAGCTCTATTCTTCTCCAAAATCGATATGGGCAAAAATATATTTGGTTCTCAAATAGATTGTTCCACGTCGATTTGGTATGGAAATTGAAATCGATCTCTTTGTCTCACATTCATTTCGAAAAGAAAATTAATTTTGAAGGTTATCTATAAGAAGATAGTCACCCTAAATACCCGACATTATGAGTTCGACATAAGATTAAAGAAAAAAAATAAGTTGAACCATCACTTCGCAATCGTCCCGTCTACCCCGGCGGTTACGATCCAGAATCGGCCCATTAACTACAATACTGATTTTATATTAGTATAAATAATAATCTTCCAAATATATTCATAGAAAAAATTGATGTTTTTACCTGAAATTAATATATAAAGAGATATCTTCCAAAAATATTCACACAATATTTAATAAATAAAAAATTATATTATAAATTGTATAGTATTATATAAATAATTATCTTCCAAATATATTCACAGAAAAATAAATGATTGCATTCGTTTTCTTTTTTACCAATTTCGAGAAAAACTTTGATTTAACTGAGAGTAGAACTTTAGGTTGGTTTCATTATACACTTAGTAGTTTTGCCCTTTTACAAAACTTTATATGAAGTGAGGGGGATTCAGAAATTAACTTAGCCAAATGTTATAAGATAAAAGTTGATCCGAAATATCCTTACTTTTATGAGTTCAACAAAAAATTATAAAAAAATATAAGTTGCAAGCCGATACTGAATCGGCCGATCTATGCGAACAATTCTAGGTTAGAACTGACTCGTTGACAAATCATTAGTAATTTTTCTATCAATTTTTCTACACATTCGACTTTTCCAACGGAGACGATTAATCAAACAATTCAAGATGGTGTGTTTAGGATTATTCAAACCTGTTTGAAATTTATATATACTTATACTTGTTTCAAACTTGATTAAAAAATTAGTCATTTGTGTTCCTTTTTTTAGAAACCGTATAACAATATCCGTCGGTTGGGAATTAGCCCATCTACCACGACGGTTTCGGGTCGGAACCGGGCTAACCACGACTTTGATTTATAAGTGCGTAATTTACAAAACTCGTTTAGAATTTATATAGACCTAAATTTTAATGGAAAAAGATTGATTTTATGTTCTCGTCCTTAACCGTAGTAATATTTGCTAATTAAAATTATAGATTAGCAAAGTTGGGAACCCAACTACAAATAACATAAAAATTAATTCATGGTGACGACTCTAGATTTTAGAAATTACATGAAAGAAATGCATAAAATGAAAAATTTATCAAGTTGAGGTGCCCGTCGATTGGAAATTGGTCCGTCTACTGTTTCGGTTCCGGGTCGGAATCTGTCCATTGACTACGGTTTTGATTTATAAGTGTGCATATGAAACTCGTTTAGATTTATATAGACCCAAAATTTAATTAAAAAAATTGATTGTACTATTCATTTTCGTCCTTAAATGTATAGTATTATCCGCTAATTACAATTATAAATTCTGCAAAGTTGGAAATACAACTACAAACAATGTTAAAATTATTCATGGAAGACGATTTTAGATTTTAGAATATACATGAAAAAATGCAAAAAATGAAAAATTAAAATGAATAAGAATAAAGAATGGAGATGTGCCACGTGGGAACTCGAGTTGAGGTACCCGTCAGTTAGAATTTGGCTCGTCTACCAAATTAATTGGGCAAATTAAAATTATTTATTTTTTCTTACATCTCCATAAAATAAAATCTAATATTAAATCTATAATTTTTTAGGGGAAAATCAAATCGATATTTATATATCTAAAAGTCTCATTTAATTGTATAGAAAATCTAAAAAGGGACGATATGTTGAGATTGATAAAATTCCCCAAACTAGCACTTTTTTTATAGTAGTTTTTTTAAAATTTAGCACTTCCTCTCTTTTTTCTCTCGCTTTAATTTTGTATTTCCTATCAAATCTCATCTTCTTTTTATCTCTCTCTTCCCTTCCTCTTTATTTTATCTCTTTCTCTCTCTTTCTCGGATAAACACTTATGCACCGCCGTCACCGTTAAGAAGATCGACGGCGAGGAGCGTGGCAAGAAGACGTTCAAATCTGAAGTCGCCGCCATCGCCAGCATGCAGTGGTAAGACGAGATCTTGCTTTTTGGTGTACGAATTGGTATTCAACGGATCATTAAACAATTGGATTTTCCCCAAAATTAGGGTTAATCAGTGCAGCGGCTGCTTCACTTGGGATTGAGATGTAGAGTTGCTCTGGATGTAGCAAAAGCTCTATCCTATCTCCACCATGATTGCCGATCTTGCATCCTGCATTTGGATGTTAAGCCAGAGAATATACTGCTCGATGAGAACTACCGCGCTCTGCCGGAATCGATTTATCTTGCACGAGTTTCTATTGAGCGATTTTGTGGATATTGTGCTTCAGTTGACGGCTGCGGTGTTAGAGGTGGCGTAGCTGCCACCGCGACATTCTCCTCCGCTGGTTTTTCCTCCTTCTTCTCCTCTATTTTTTTCTCCGCTTGGTTGCTCATTTTTCATTTTTCTCCGAATTTTCTCCGCTGCTCGTCTTCTCCACACTTTCTCTCAAATTTATTCCACAACAATCACAGTCTTTTGCTCATTTTTCATTTTTTTCATTTTGGCTCTCTATATGTTTTCCTGCTCATTGGAAGCAGGCTTTTGTGATTGAAGTTCGATTATTTCCATCTCAGAATCTCCATCGATCGCAAAAATTCCAGTTCTTTTTGTGCCTTTAAAATTTTTTTCCATTTTTCCTTTTTTTTGTGACGTCACAAAATTTTCTCCATTTTTTTGTGACTTCACAAATATTTTCATTTTTTTGAGACTTCACAAAGTTTTCAATTTTATTTTGTGACTTCACAAAAATCGTGTAAGAAAAATTGTGACCGTTGGGGATAGTGGCGGCGGCACGACGGCGGCGGTGGTGGCACGGCGGCGGAGGCGGTGGAAAAGTGGTGGTGATTTTTATTTTTTTTAGTCTCAAATTATTTTTTTGTGACCGCCAGCAGTACGACAGCGGCGGTGGTGGCACGGCGGCGGCGGTGGCGGCGGAAAAGTGGTGGTTGATTTTTTTTTTGTTCAGTGACAATTTTTTTTTGTGAGCGCCGGTAACAGTGGCGATGGCACGACGGCGTCGGAGGTGGCACGGCGGCGGAAAAATGGTGGTGGAATATTTTTTTTTGTTCAGTCACAATTTTTTTTTTTACCAGAGATGGACCAGATGGTGGAGGTGGTGGAAGGGTAAAAATGTTAAAAAATGCTAAAATTTAAAAGATTTATAAGGAGTGCAAAAATTTTTAAAAACTAACAAAAAAGTGTTACTTCTAAAATCCTCTCATGTTGATACCTATGAAAAGAAGAAATTAATATAATATTTCTATATACGTAAGTTTCAAAAATTAATAATGCAAAAATATTCAATTGAAAATATTATTGATATTGATTTTGAAGATTTGATCTTGTTAAAATTTTGTTTCCATGTCATGTATAGTATAGAATATTAATATGACAAATATTGATTTTATATTCAGAAAATTTGAGAATTTAAATAAATAGGAATGAAGCAATATAAGAGGTGCCACATAGGATTTTTTTTTATATAGAGTCGTTTTCGTATATGTAATAAGAGGAAATACACCCATATATCATTAGCTGAAATAACACATTCTCTCTCCTACTTTTTCACTTTATTTTTCTCTTTCTTTTTTCTCTCTCATCTTCCCTCAGCTCACGTCTTTCTCTCTCTCTCATTTTTTTCGGTTTTCTTCTTCCTCAAGTTTGGCTCTCTGCCTGACGTCGTCGACATTGTTGATCTCTTTCCGTCGTCGTCGTCGCCATCGCTGTCGTCATCGTCGTCATTGTCGTCGCCGTCGCCATAGTTTGGAGCTTTTTCTTCCATCATCGTCGACGGCTTGTTCGACGTCGCCGTATTTTCTACTTTTGTGGTCGCGATTAGCTTTATCGTCGCCGGCGATTATATGTTTTTGCTTTGTTTTTTTGCAGCAATTTGATTGTGATTTGTTGAGAATTTTGATTTGCTTTTTTTTTATTCAACATTTTTGGTTGCTATTTTGTTGTGTTTTTGCTTTAGTTTTTGTTTAGAAAGTGTTACGGTGGTTCAATTGTAATTTTCCGGCGATATTTGGTTGTGGCGTCAAAGCTATGGAGGTAAATTTCCGGCGACTGTATTTTCTGGTTCAGGTTGGTACGTTTTCTTAATTGCGTACTGGTGCGTACCAAGTTTACCTGGTACGCAGTACGTATTGATAAATACGTACGGCGTACTTTAATTTGTTTTATTGGTACGCAGTACGTATTTACCATTACGTACCAAGTATACTTGGTACGCAGTACGTAGTTTTGAATGCGTACTAATTTTACTGGATACGCAGTACGCAGTTATTAATGCGTAGCAAGTTTACTCGGTGCAGGTAAGGTCATCTTCTTTAGTGGTTGCGCATGGAGGATACTGGAAAGAGAACATTTATGAGGGTGGTAGGAAAGAATATATTCCTATACCGCCTAGTGGTATAAGCTTTGAATCTTTATTAGCAAAGCTTGAAGTTCGAATGAAGAAGGATAAGAGTATGTATATGTTTGATATAGATTGTTTAGTCCACTCTCCTAGTGGTGAAACTATGAGAATGAAGATTACAGATGATTTCGAGTTGTCCTATTTGATGGATGTGTTGGAGTTTCCTACTGTATATGTGGCGGTTTCTCCCACGATTGATGAATCTCATAATAGGATGAGTCATTTAATTGGTGATGGTGTGCGGAATGAAGACCAGAACAATTTTGATGTTGCTTGTGATGAGTTGGGTTTAGATGACATTGATGAGAATGATGAGCATGTTGTTGGTAATAGTAATGTGGATGGTAATAGCGATGTGGGTAATGAAAGTAGCGTAGGACAGTGCTTGTGGGTTATTCCCGGTGCAGCCCAACAAGCATCTCTTCCATCGGATGAAGTACTTGCGCCGGTTGTGCGTGTGGATGAGCTTGTTCAGGGTGGCACTTTTGTCGGAAAGAAGAAAATGAAGTCTGCTCTTGGTTTATATCACATGAAAAAACATCTCGAGTGTAAAACAATTCGATCAAACAAGGTGTACTACCATGTGAGTTGCAAACTCGTAGAACGCTGTGAGTTTGAGATGCGAGCAAGTGCAGCATCTAATTTGTGGCGTATCAATCTCTTCACTCGTCACTCTTGTGTGGATGATTTGAGATATAACCCCAATCCTAAGGTTTCATCTAGAGTTGTTGCTGCACACCTTGGCCCAAATTTTGGGGAAGATGGATCGTGTCTTAGGCCAAAGGATATTTAATCACATATACGAAGGGAATTTGGTGTGAATGTAAAATATTCTATTGCTTTGGCTGGTAAGCACCATGCTCTCGAACTGTCATTTGGCGATGCGGATAATTCATTTCAGGTTTCTCTATCTTTTTCTATATTAGTCTCGCGTAACTATTATTATTGGTAAATTGGGTACAATTTTGAAATTTCGTACCAGGTTTGCCTCTGTATTACTGGTACATCGGGTACGAGTTTACAAAATTGTACTCAGTGTACCTGTAATACAGCGGTAAACCTGGTACGAAATTAATATTGCGTACCTAGTTTACAATAGTTAGTATAGTATGTTGTTACGTATTTATAAAAACGTACCAAGTTTTACCAATTATGTTGGTATAATAGGTACGCTTTTATAAACGCGTACCTAGTTTGCAACTATATTACTGTTACAATCGGTACGTTTTTTCAAAATCGTACCATGTTTACCTAGCGTACCTTCAGTGAATTTTTTATTTAATTGAGATAAATTATTTCAGATTATTCCCAAATTCTTATACATGTTGGAGCAGATGAATCCCGGTTCAATTGTGGACCTTCAGACATGTCCAGACGGTCTGTTTCAATATTGTTACTTTGCTCTCTCTGCGTGCATAAGAGCTTTTCGTGTATGTCGGCCCGTGATTGTCATTGACGACACACACTTGAAAGGGAAATACAAAGGCATTTTGTTTGTCGCAGCTACGAAGAATGCTAATGAACAGATTGTTCCATTAGCATTTGGCATTGGTGATGTGGAGGATACTTCATCTTGGTCGTGGTTTTTGGAGCGTGTCCGTCGGACGTTTGGTTGCCCCCCTGATTTTATGATAGTTTCCGATCAGCATCTGAACATCAAGAATGCTATAGATCGAGTTTATCCTGGCATCGCTCATGGTCTTTGTACGTTTCATATACAGGGTAACCTGAAGACTTGGGGTACCGTATTTTGAGGATTATGAGGAGTACATGAACAATTTGAAGGAGGCCTCTCGTGTGGCTATGAAAAGCTTATGAGTATCGGTCCGAGCAGATGGTCTGTTGCACTATGTCCCGTGCGGAAGTTTGGTTTGGTACATCCAATGCTGTAGAGAATATGAATTCAAGACTTCGGTGGGCTAGAAAACTTCCGGCATGTTCTCTTCTAGAATACTGTCGTAATCTTGTTCAATCTTGGTTCTTCCATCGGCGCACAAATTCTGGATTTAGAAATGAAGATTTATCGGTATATGCAACAAGGGAATTAGGTATAGCTGTGGAGGTGAGGCGCGTGATGAGAGTTGAACCGAGATCTGATACAAAGTTTAATGTAATTTGTGGAGTAAAAAGCAATATTGTTGATGTTGCTTCCAGGAAGTGTTCGTGTCGGGCATGGGATCTGGACTTAATACCTTACTCTCACGCTACTGCAGCAATTAGGTGAGGTTGAAGTTTTTATTTGTTGGTATTAATTGCATATTCGTACCTATTTTGCCAAAACTTCTTAGTACACCTGGTACGTAATTGTAAATGCGTACCAAGTTTACCTCATGTAACTTGCTACGCAAGTACGCTTTGATCAATGCGTACTTGGTTAGGAAGTTCCGTTGGGTACACTTGGTACGAAATTACAATTACGTACCAAGTTTGCTCCATAGAACTTGGTACGCCGGTACGCTTTGGCTAAAAACGTACCGGCGTACCAAGTGCTGATGAGCAAACTTGGTACGCATTTACAATTGCGTACCAAGTTTGCTCATCCGAACTTGGTACGCCGGTACGCATTATCCAATGCGTACCAAGTTTTCAAATTTTGATGCGGTACACCTGGTACACAATTATAATTACGTACCATATTTTCCTTTGACGAAGTTTTAATTTTTTACACATTTTTAGGTTTAAGAAGGAATCCCCACTGTTATATGTTCATGAATATTATTCTACTGCGACGTGGCGTAAGATTTATGCTAATGATGTGATGCCTATTTCGGATAAAGATTCGTGGAGTGTGCCGCCACATGTTGTTTCAAGGATTGTTCTTACACCTAAGGAACCTAAGCAAGCTGGACGACCGCGTACAAAGAGGATTCCAATTGGATCTCATACCAAACGCATTCGGGGGTGTTTGTGGTGTCATGGGAAAGGTCATTATATGAGTACATGTCCTCTAAGACACCGCTTGATTAATCCGGAAGAAGAAGGGAGTAGCAACCAACCAAGCATCAAAACAAGAACCCGCAAAACGAAGAAATGTGGTATTTGTGGTGTTGCGGGTCATACTCGCCAAACATGTCAAGATCCACATAGATTTGGTTGATAATTGGAGATTTATTTAATTCTATTAGCTGTGTAGTGTTTGTCATGGTTTTTGTTTGAAAATTTTGACGTTTTAATCAATATTATGTCAAATATTATTGTAACTCTTGGTACGTTTTTAAGTAACTCTTGGTACGTTTTTTTAATTGATTACCTTGCGTACTAGAAAAACAGTTACGAATTTGACTAAAATCGTACCGGCATACCAAGTGCGGATGCGGTAAATCTGGTACGCATTTATAATTGCGTACCTAGTTTGCTTATCAGAATTTGGTGCACCGGTACGCATTACCCAATGCGTAACAAGAGTTCAAGTAAATCTTGGTACGTTTTGTTGAATTGATTACCTTGCGTACTAGAAAAACTGTTACGAATTTACATTTACGTACTGTGCGTACCAAAATTCAAAAATACCAATAAAGATCAAAAAATATACATAGTTAATCCCTAGCATATGCTAATAGTTCTGCAAAATGCACATTCAAAATATACTAATGTTTATGGATTTACAAAATCCTATCCATCATGCACAAAATATTAACACGAATTTACTGTTCATTCATTTGCCTTCATTGCCTTCATTCCCTCCAGTCACTCCATCGAAATCCATGATTTCCAGTGTCACTTCCTCTGTGCTATGGGCATAAATGGTCCTTGCTATGTGGTCTCTGTACTCCACCCGATCTTCATTTTTTTCCAAGCATTTTCGCATTGGTAATGGATTTTTTTAGATGAGTTGCTCCACATATTTGAGCGCATAGAGGCCACAATCATATCCATTATCTTGCTGGAATTTGTTTCTCTTATGGCCCTTTTTTGGAAGAAAGCATAATTCCCACTGGCCTAATTGTGGGTCCTTTATGCGATGGTCTCGGTAATATCCAATGGCCTTCATGATTTGTGGCATCGTTCTTGTCATTGGCAGGAAGATATCTCGTCTATTATCGTAATGGTGGTCCTCGAATGTATGCTCCATCGAGTCATAGAGAGTGATCTTCTGCTTTTTAAGATCTATCAACATGGTACCCTAGTGATCCTTGTAGAAGCACAATGCAACTACCTAAAAACAAAATAAAACATGGTACGTTATTGTAAATGCGTACCACAAATCTAAGAAAATACGGTACGTTATTGTAAATGCGTACTGCCAAACTAGGTACACTCGGTACGCATTTCAAATATCGTACCGTGTTTACCATACATGTATCTGGTAAAACTAGTACGATTTTATCATTGCATACCTAGTATACTTAGATTTATTGTTACGTATTAATAAAATTGTACCTTGTCGCAGTTAACCCAAGGCATTACGTTCTGCCCCCCAAACTGGCTGAGCTCCTTCGGTAAACAAAAGCAACCTATTCATTTCATCTTCTGGGAAGACCTCTTCAACATTCGGGTTAAATATCTTGTGATCGTACGGATCAAAAGGAATTGGTCTCTTAAGTTGGTTGACGGAGTCGAACACATTCTCCACCGTTTCCTACAAATAAGTGTAAGAAGTATAAATATATACTCCCTCCGTCCATTTTGTATTGCCCCATTTGAGGGTGGGCACGGGATTTAAGGAATGCTGAAAAAGTGTAAAAAGGTGGAGGAAAAAATACAATAGGGGTAGTGGGATAGTGTGCACTTAATTTCTTAATTTTTGGATTAGCAAAAGCAAGAGAGAGAAAGAGTATTGGTGGTTTTATTCCTATATTGATTTTGTGATTCCTGTTTTTTTTTTATCTAACTGCTGGAATTTTTTTTTTCTCACGTCTTTTTTTTATTTTTATTTTGGAACCTGTTTTTTTTTTTTTTTTTTTTGTAGCTCACATGCTTTGAGATAACTTAAAACAAACTCAAACACCTCAAAATTAAAAGCAACTGGACTGTGTATTTAAATGAGAGGGAAATTCTGAAATTTGGAGCCAAAACATAAACTTTCATTCAATAAACAATTCTAAAAGTACATTTGATGATGCAAGTGATTTGATCCAAAACATGGAGGGAAATTTGAATAGCTAAAATCCAAAGGAAAACTCTCCTATAAATACACAGAGGAGCAGTCAGCATTCATTCCATCTTCACCAACCCAACACTACAAAAACTATAAATACAGAAAAATTGCAGAAATGGCAGAGGCAACGAAAGGGAGAGAGTTCAACACCGAGCAGCTGAATGCCATTGGGCAGTGGCTTCTCCAACACAGCAGGGAAGGCAAACTGGAACATGGAGCCAAAAAAGAAGCTGCAGCTAAGTTCCAGTGCAATCTGAAGACCGTATGGTCCATCTGGTCTAGGGCCAAAGCTCAACTTCAGCAGGGGGTTCCTATTAGTCTCCAAAGCAAGAAAATAGGATTAGTGAAGAAGAAAATCAAGCCATTTGATGCAGAAAAAATAAAAAACCTGTCAGTACTTCACAGAACATCATTCAGGAGTATGGCAGAACATTTAGATGTTAGTAAGAGCCAGGTTCATGTCTGGTACAAAGACAAAGAGCTGCAGGCTCACACCAATGCAGTAAAGCCCTTTCTCACTCCAGAAAACAAGTTATGCAGATTGAATTGGAGCATGAGTCAGCTAGGAAACATCATTGAGGGTGGGAAGATCAAGTTTCAGAGAATGCACGATGTAGTTCACATAGATGAGAAATGGTTTTATCTCACAAAAGCAAAGGACAGATACTACCTTGCCAAGGGTGAGAAAACACCATATAGGCAGCTTCAATCTAAGTCTCACATCTTAAAGATCATGTTCAGTTGTGCCATAGCTAGGCCAATCATAGATAAAGAGGGAACTGTCATCTCTGATGGGAAACTGGGAATATTTTCATTTATCACAGAGGAGCCTGCTCAAAGGAACAACAAGAATAGAATCAAAGGCACAATGGAGCTCAAACCAATGCAGTCAGTTACCAGAGAAGTAGCCAAACAATAATTACTCACTGAGGTAACCAATGCAATCATGTCATAATCTGTGGCATCAGCAGGGGCATAGCATCATTTGCCCACTAAGGAATCAAGTGTAGTATCTTCATTCTTATCACACACATAAACAGGAAGCAAGCATGGCATCAGCAGGGGCATAGCCTCATTTGCCCAATAACCAATCAAGTGTAGTATCTGCATTCTTATCACACACATAAACAGGAAGCAAGCATGGCATCAGCAAGGGCATAGCCTCATTTGCCCAATAACCAATCAAGTGTAGTATCTGCATTCTTATCACACACATAAACAGGAAGCAAGCATGGCATCAGCAGGGGCATAGCCTCATTTGCCCAATAACCAATCAAGTGTAGTATCTGCATTCTTATCACACACATAAACAGGAAGCAAGCATAGCATCAGCAGGGGCATAGCCTCATTTGCCCAATCAACAATCAAGTGTAGTGTCTGCATTCTTATCATACACATACACAGGAAGCAAGATAATGCCTCATCACACACATAATCTGAATCAGGTGAAGTATCTGTATCCTTATCATACCACACTTCTCACACAAGATTTGTTTTGCAGATTGTACCAGCAATTGAAAGCAAGTGGCCAGAAACTCTAGGAAAATAAATATGGATACAGCAAGATAATGCCAAACCACACATTAAGGACACTGATCCAGACTTTCAAGCTATTGCACACACAGATGGATTCCACATCCATCTGATAAACCAACCAGCAAACAGTCCAGACACCAACATAAATGACTTGGGGTTTTTTAGGAGCATCCAGTCACTGAAGGATAAGAAAGGTGCAGCAAATGCAGGAGAGTTGCTAAGGAATGTGGAGGAAGCATATGCAGAATACCCTCCTTGGAAGATTAACAAGATTTTCCTACAACTCCAACTGTGTTATGCAGAGATCATGAAAGTGAAGGGGTGTAATGACTACCCTATGCCTCATATGGGAAAAGACAGCATGATCAAAGAAGGAGTCTTACCAGATTCCATTGAAATTGATGTACAGCTTGTGAGAGAGAGTTTGGAGTACTTAAAGTTACATGGCATGGGGGAAGACAACTTCTACAACTTAGATGAATTAACAGAGGCATTGGATAGTGTGGGGCTGGAGCACTGAAGGCATGGAAGCTCACAGTGGTAGTACTCAGCACACTAGTTTACAGGGACAAACAAAGTGCATTTTTTTGGTTTTTGTCTTGTTTGGAATGTAAATTAAACCAATGCAATCATGTAATGGTAAATGTGTTTTTGGTTTGGCTTATGCATCAAAACAGGTGAAGGCAATGTATGAATGCAGAAAATAGAATCCATTTTCAACCACCACAAACTACAAATACAGAAAAATTGCATATAAGGGCATCACCAGCCATCACCATTTCATCAAATGCAGTATGAAATGCATATAAGGGCATCACCAGCCATCACCAACCCGAAAGTTTAAGAAAGAAATCACCTCACTGTCCGAATCCGATCCGGACTCAGCACGATCCTTGCCATCACGGCAGTATCGCTGGTATGGATCCAAACCATCCTCAGAGTCGGGCTCAGCCAAATGCTTGCCATCCTCGCCATCCAGCGCAACGGAGGGCTCCTCCACCTCAACGGAGGGCACAGGTTCCGGCACCGGGGCAACGGCAGGCTCCTCCGCCACCTCGGGGAATACAGAGTCCGGCACCACCTCAGAACGATGCATCTCAGGATCTTCAGTGAATGGAGAGGGCTCCCAGCCTGGTGGAATCCACAGATCCTCCTCGAACTCCGGCGAATCAGTGGGGGGAGATGGTACCCACGAGGGGGAGGGAGGGGGTGGCATCGACGAACTGGAGGGAGAGGTCGATCTCCATCCCTCTCCCAGCCTTGCCGTCCTTCATCGACGCTAGGGTTCAGAGGGGTATAGTGTATTCAGACAAAGGCCGTGGCGGCGGGGAGAGAGAGTGAGAGTAGATCTAGGGTTCCAGAGAAAAGGAACGGCGGAGAGGGAGAGGGTGAGAGTAGATCTAGGGTTCCAGAGAAAAGGAACGGCGGAGAGGGAGAGGGTGAGAGTAGATCTAGGGTTCCAGAGAAAAGGAACGGCGGAGAGAGAGAGGGTGAGAGTAGATCTAGGGTTTCAGAGAAAAAGAACGGCGGAGAGGGAGAGGGTGAGAGTAGATCTAGGGTTCCAGAGAGGCCGTGGCGGCAGGGTGTGGAGCGCCGTCGCGGCGGAGATGGAGAGGTTGAGGGAGAGGGAGGGTTGCAGTCGATAGGGGGAGAAGGAGAGAGGGAAGCTTCGAGATGGGAATGAGAGAGAGGGAGAGTTGCAGAGAATAGGGAGAGTGAGAGAGAGGGATGGAAATTTCGAGAGAAATGAGAGAGAGGGAGAGTTGCAGAGAATAGGGAGAGTGAGAGAGAGGGATGGAAATTTCGAGAGAAATGAGAGAGAGAGAGGGAGAGTTGCAGAGAATAGGGAGAGTGAGAGAGAGGGATGGAAATTTCGAGAGAAATGAGAGAGTGAGAGGATAGAGAGTGTGGGGGTGGTTGGGGTGGGTTAATTAGGGTGGGTAATTAGATAGGATAATTAATGGGGTAATTTGTTAAGTGTGGGAAGGGGTAGTAATAATGCAAAAGTAATGAGGGTATATGGGTCAATTTGTTGAAATGGGGTATTTTAAAGTGGACACTTTTTAGAGGTCAAACAGGGCAACTCAAAATGGACGAAGGGAGTATATGTTATGTGTGAAGTATAACTGTAAAGAATTAAAATCAGTCTAATTGGTTGAATTTACCATAAAATAACAAGATGTCACGGCAATCTTTGGGTCAATTTCTCTCAATCCGGCCATTGTAGGATTTGCCACCAGAACAACAAGATATGCCTCAATGTGTTCTAAGTCGATCTGTCCTGTTGGATCCATGATAGACTGGAAAAAGGTCTTGTCAACACCACAAAAGGCCCCGACATTCCTCCTGTTGTCAATGAATATTAGATTAATTAACTCTGGTACGCATTTGTAAAATCGTACCGGGTTTATCAATTAGGAATGGAACACCTAGTACGTATTGAGAAAATCGTACCGAATTTACTAATTGTACACTGGTACACCCGGTACGTTTTTACAAAATCGTACCTAGTTTACACGTCCAACATGGTACACCTGGTACGCTTCGATAAAATCGTACCGAGAGTACCAATTCTACACTGGTACACTTAATACGCTTTTACAAAATCGTACTCAATTTACCAATTGCAGAATGACACACTTGGTACGAATTTTAAGAAATCGTACCGAGATTTACAAAAATACATGTTACACCAGGTACGCATTGGCTAAAGTTTGAAGATGAGAACTTTGAATATCAAAAATTTAACTTACAGTGGAGCTTCCTCTGAGTTTAACCAATGCTCGAATGTGTGACGGGCTGGTCGCACGTCTTCCGGCAGAAATGGACTGCGTAGAGGTGGAGCTGGGAATCTTTTTCGGATCGACCTCGAATTCAAGATTTGTGCTGGTGGAGCTTGTGGGGGAAGCGGCCCTTGTGGTGTTGGACCTTGTGGCACCGAGATTTGTGGAGCTTGTAGGGGAGGTGGCCCTTGTGGCACCAAGATTTGTGTAGATGCTTGTTGTTGTGCTTCAAATTGTGAACATGGTGTGAATGGACCAGCTGAAACTGAATTTGGTTGAAGAATTTTGTCTTGCGGAGGCGTAAATTGATCAGTTATGAGGAAGCTGTCCCACAATAAGTTGATTTGCGTGTCCGTAAACTGATCGCCTGCTTCTTCAGGGGCCTGCTTGAGAAAATAGAAATATTGGTACGTTTTTATGAATTTCGTACTAGATTTGTATTGCAAACTCTGTACACTCGATACGTTTTGAACAAACGCTTGTGAGTACGCATGGTACGTTTTTATAAAAAACGTACCATGCGTACGCGTGAAAACAAATACGATTTTGTATATCGTACCAGGCGTACCCAATTACAATACAGATGAATGAACTAATGAAAAATAATTCATCAATTATATTACAAATTCGGTTACATATTCAAATAAACAGGAAAATAAATATTTGTTCATAACATGAAAAATAAAATAGATGCAATTATTTATGTTAACACACCATGAAATTGTTCAAATTTTGCTATTCATCAACTCAAGATGCATCTTGTACCTTATCAAGATGCATCTTGTACCTTATCATAATCTGCTTGGTAAAACTGGTAAACTTTCACAAATACGTACTAAAACTCCTGGTACACTTGGTACGTTTTTGCTAATTCGTACCTAATGTACTTGTCATGTAGGTACGCATTTTGCAAATACGTACTAGAAAATAATGGAATATTGGTACACTTGGTACGTTTTTCATAATGCGTACCAAGTGTACCTGTAGAGTAGGTACGCTTTCGTAAATACGTACCTATTTTACCTACCAAAACTGGTACACTTGGTACGTTTTTCAAAATGCGTACCAACTGCACTAGAAACACACTAGTTTTCTTGGTACGTTTTTGCGAAAATCGTACCATTTTTAACCAAACAATCCCATATTCAAATGAACCAAATGCAAAATACATCATGCATAGAAAATCTCAGATATTCAACAAGAAGTTATCCTCAATTCTAGAAATTATAGATCTGGAATTACCAGTACGTATTTCACAAAACGTACCCGGTGTACCAATACAATTTTCCCCCAATTTTCAGATTTGCAAAGCGTACCCTAATTATCATTCTACTCAACAAACTAGGTAAGAAATTGTCATTCAAAACATAGTAAACCCGCGAAATTGAAGAAAACAAGTGATAATCAAAGAGGGAAAAATAATCAAACATGCAACTAGCTCAACTAGATCTGGAAAACTTATCGGCAAATGCTCAAAAACATCTTCTTCCCCGGCATCCTCCTCCTCTTCCGGCGGCGTAGAATGCTCTTCTTCCTCTCCCCGCGGCGGCGACGTGTGTGCTTCTTCTTCGCGCGGCGGCGTCTGTTCTGGAGGCGGCGTCGGTTCGCACAACGACGCCTGTTCACGCGGCGGCGCCTTTTCGCGCGGTGTCGGAGGCACTTCGGCCCTTTTCGACCTAGTTTTTTTGGCTGGCCTGAGTCGGCTGCGTCGCGGCGGTGGTCTGTTTCGTCGCGGCTTTGGTAGCTCGTGGCGGTTTCGCTGGTCGTCGCCGCCTGTTTCTTAGTTTGGCTCCTCGCCGCCTTTTTAAGGCTTTTTTCGGTGGTTTTCAGCCTTTTTCGTGCGTGGCGCCATCTAGTCGGGCTTTAGGTGGTGGTTGGCGGTAAGATGTAACGGCGGAGTAGAGGTGGTTGGCAGTGGAGAGAGATGGAGATGCGGCGGAGGATAGGAATCGTCTCTGTAGAAGAAAATGGAGAGAGAGAAAGCGGGAGAAAGAATGAGAGGGAAGAGAGAGAATGAGTGCAGTGAATGTTTTTTGAATATTAACCGTACACACACCCACTACCCTAAAAGGGTATTTCAGTCAAATTGGGTACTTTTTTACCCAATTTTTGTCAAAAGTAAACTTTTGACAAAATTTGTTATTACCATCTAGGGTAATGATATATCCCCGTTTCCCTCATGTAATAATATAGATAAGTTGATGACATTTGTTTTTATACAACTGTTGTATAGTATACATTCACTTTTTGTCTTTAGTGTATTTTCTCTTTTAGTGCTTTCAGTTTTTTTTTTCTTTTTTTTTCAGATTTCTTTTTCTTTTTTATTTTCCAGATTTAATTTCTTTTTTTTCCATTTTTTTCTTTTTTCTATTTTTTTATTTTTTTATTTCTTTTTTTATTTTCCAGATTTGTTTTCATTTTTTGTTTTTCATTTTTCTCTTTGTTTTCTAATTTTTTTTATTCTCTATTATTTTTTTTCCAGATTTTATTTTAATTTCCAATTTTTTTTTTCCTCTTTTTTTTCTGTCTGCCTCTTTGTTTTTTGTTTACCTCTTCGTTTTTTTGTTTGCCGCTTCTTCTTTGGTCAAAGATTCGAGCGAGGGGAGGCGAAAGCCTCAGAGCGAGCTGAAAAAATTCAAATTGTTGTCCGACGATTATCCTTATATTAGTGATCGGAGCGAAGACGGAGCCGTAAAATCGGAACCGAAGGCGAAACCGCAATCATAGCAGTATAACTTGTCATGTTCAAAAGTAGGCATTGTCGTGACGAAATATAATGATTGTGAAACTTTACGTTTATTAATGACAATATTTATTTTTTTCAACGTTAATACTTACTTTAACATTCGGCTAAAAGTAGAACTTGTCCAGTTCAAAAGTAGACATTGTACTGACGGAAACATTACATTTCTTAATGAAAAAGTTTACTTTTTTCGTCGACAATAATTACTTTAGCGGTTGACTAATAGTAGAACTTGTCATATTCAAAAGTAGACATTATCGTGACGAAATGTAATGATTGTGAAACTTTAAGTTTCTTAATGACAATGTTTACTAAAAATTTGAAAATAAAAAAATCTGGAAAAAAAACTGAAAAATAGAATCTATAATTAAAAAAAGGGTTATGGTGCATATACACCCTTAAACTTTATACTGAAGTGCATATATAACCCTAAGGAAAGATTAGGGGTTTCCATGTCCCTAACGTACCATTAAGTGGTGCAAATCGGCCCCTATGATTTGTGGTTTGTCATGCTCATAACATGCCTTTCAATTTCTGCAACTATAAAACCTCCAACCCCGATTCTCAACTATCTACGAAGTCAATCTAAGTGTCTTGACGACATTTATTCCATTAATTTAACAAAAATTAAATCTTGGAACACCTTCATAGTGCAATTTTTATTTTGAGCATCGCTTCATAGTGCTTGCCCATGATCCACTAGGGAAATTTGAGCTCATTTCTTTCGCACACCAACAACACCAAAATTCTCAAATTTAATTGTCTAATTGAATATAAGGAACCCCAACCACTGAATATTCAATTAATGACTAGATTTTTGAAAATTAGAATATTCGAAGCACCTAAATAGATTTTGTAGACAATTGATAATTGGGGCAAGAGCTTTTACTGTTGTAGAAATTCGTGCTAGTGGCATGACAACTTGTAACTTTAGGAGTCAATCTGCACCATTTAATGATACGTTAGGGGCATGACAGTCCCTAACATTTTCTTAAGGGTGTAAATACACTTCAGTATAAAGTATAAGAATGTATATGCACCATAACCCTTAAAAAAACTGTCTGAAAAATAAAATTTGTAATTAAAAAAAATACTACACGGAAACCTAGAAAAAAAAAAAAACGGGTACGTCATCACACGCGCATACAACAGTTGTGCCGAAACACACCGCTAAGTTGATTGCTTGCCAAAGAAAAATAATGATTGCATATTGCAATTGAAAAACTCAATGCGTATACCTGTTCCAATTTATACGTTTAACTTTATAATGCATATATATATATATATATATATATATATATATATATATATAGAGGGAGTGATTACCAAGCAAACTCTTCTTAAAGTGAGAAATAATAATTAATCTCTACCATTGATTTTATCTATATGATGGATCAAGATTTAGCTTGGTCAAAGCGGGTCAAATCCGGGTTAACCCGTTGACTTTTTTTTCCGATTTTTTTTTTAAATTGTCACACAAGATGCACAATTTCACATATTCAGATGCACCAATTCACATATTCGGATGCACAACTAAGTGTATTGAGATGCACAAGATTTTAAGTTTTTTTTTTATGTTTTTTTTTTCGTTTTTTTTAAGGTTAGGTTATATGCACCACATCATGTATTCATATGCACCACACTATATAATGAGATGCACCACTAAATGCATTAAGATGCACTAGTTTTGTTTTCGTTTTTTATTTTCGTAAAATATTGTGCATCTAGTTACACTATGCGGTGCATCTAGTTACACTGTGTGGTGCATCTAGATACGCATTGTGGTGCATCCAATTTTTTTTTCAGTTTTTTTTTTTTTACAAAAGAAATTCGGTGCATCTCACTACACATAGCGGTGCATCTCATTATGTATAGTGGTGCATCCGAATATGTGAAATGGTGCATCTTGGGTGACTGTTTAAAAAAAATTGAAAAAAAAAAACTGAAAATATTGTGCATATAAATGCACTTAGTGGTGCATCTAGTTATATAGAGTGGTGCATCCGAATATGTGAAGTTGTGCATCTTGGATGACAGTTTATTAAAAAAAAATTGAAAAAAAAACTTGAAAATCTTGTGCATCTAAATGCACTTAGTGGTGCATCTAGTTATATAGAGTGGTGCATTCGAATATGTGAAATTGTGCATCTTAGGTGACAGTTTAAAAAAAATCGAAAAATAAAAGTCAACGGGTTGACCCGGATTGATCGGGTTTGACCCGCTTTGACTTGGTCAAATCTTAACCCTCCATCACTCATAAATTTATGGTGGAGATCTATTCTCATTTATTAAAATAATATTTATTTTCATATGATCTATTTTCTATATATATATATATATATATAGATATAGATATATATATTGGGGACAATTTATACGTAGGTAGATGCCATTTACTTTGTGGTAACTAACTAAGCCAGACGGGGATGAATGAATCTTTGAATGATTGTGATTCGGAAATTATTTTACACTGTTTTTATAAGTTGGCACAAAAAGTTATTCGAACTTTATCAAACCACTGTGTGATATGCGTGAGAAAATATATTATAACTGTAAAGTAAAAATTCGCCGTCTGTAAAATAGTAAAAGGTATATATACGGTACAACTAAAACTCTTCTTCGAAATTAATTGGGGAAACTCCAATTAATTATCGTTTTTTTTTTCCTTCTTGAACAAAAATATTCAGTTACTACTTCTTTATACGATGATAAGTCTGGACTTATATTTATGGACCTCCCAAGTAAGTATGGCCTTTTGATAAATGAAAATGATAATATATTACTCATTTATCTGTCCTACTTTCACTCACTTTTCTTCATTACATCAAAGTTAATATTTACTCATTAAAATTAATACATTTTCTTTTTCTACTTTCCTTCGTTTCTTAAAACTCATGCCACTTGTGACGAGCTACACTTATCGTAGATCGAGAGAATAGTATTGTCTAAGTTGTTTGCTAGTTTAAATTGGAAAAATAGCATACTTCCTCCTCATAACTCATAAGAACATGTAATCCTTGGAGCAACACATGCTTTAAAAAAATTCTATTTTGAATTCTAAGCCCAATGTTTAATTAGACTATGGGCAGCGGCGCGCTCGTGGAGCTCGCTTATCATTATAGAGCGTGGAGATTGCAGTGAGCTCGCAAGCTCAGGTTCGCAAGAGAGAACGTGCGCTCGTAAAGGAAGAAATGAGATTTATGGTGGGCCTATCCATCTTTATGGTGGGCCCATCCACCTTTAGAGCTCACAAACGATCGAGCTCGCCGCTGCAACTCTAGTGAGTGCGCGAGCTCGCTGTGATGTGGCCTGTGAGCGACCGCGATCTCCACGATCGCTGCTGCTCATAGTCTTAGACTTTTTTTGGGGGCTTTGACACAGATTCAATAAACCAAATCTATTACTCCTTGTTTGATTTAAATAGTAGGTTAATCATTACCGCTACTTAAGAGTAATCGATCTCTAAAACTCTAAAATATTACCCTCCAAACTAGAGGGTAACAAAATTATTTCTCTCCGAATTCATTTTTGTTACAATTGATTGTTTATTCGTTGAACCAAATATCAATAATGACAGCTACTATTGTTACCGTTTTTCTCCTCTACTTGATTTCATTATCGTTTCATTTTGTTATTTGAAACAAAGGAGCACTTAATATTTGCATTGATTAGAGCATCCACAACAAGGGTCTTGTTAGACCAAGGGTCTATCACCGAGGAGCGTGATTTCAATAATTGGTGGTGTTGAGTAAGACTCGGGATCTATTTTTCATAGTGGTGGGATTGAGTAAGACCCCGAGTCTATAATCATCGACAATGATTGAATAGATTTTATTTTGTTATTTTTTATTTGTAATAAATAACATAAAAATACTTAATTAAATTCAAAAATTAAGAAATGACAATTTTATTGAATTAAAAAATTGTGTGATTGGTGGTGTGGAGAATGAATGGGATGAAGTGATATTTATAGTGAATTTGTGTGATGTAGCCGTTGGATTTGAAAATATATACTTTTTTTTAATCAGGAAATTAAAAAAAAATTCGGACCAATGAGGACACGCAACGTGTCTTCATATTGTTGCCATGTCGATGTCGAAGGCGGTGTCGATAAATCGACACCACCATCAACATTGCCTTCGACCCGCCCCGAGTCGAGCATACTACAGCGGTGTCGACACTGCCTGGATCGAGCGAGGCCGGCGTCGACCCCGGCGCTCGTCATCCTCTGTGGATGCTCTTATCTAATGTCCAAAAGAGTGTGTCATGAGTCACGAGTGGAGAAGTGAGGAAAAAAAAAAAAAAAGAATAATGAGAGGCGAAGCAATATTACTGTGATTGATTGATTGATTTGATATGTTGGCTGTTAAAGCTGATATGCTTTCTCATTCTCTCTCTCAGAAAATTAAACGAAGTAAATTACAATTACTATAATTTTGATGTAAAATTGAGTGGTGGAATTTGCAGCATTTATAGTATGAGATCATGAGTCCTAATCTAATCTAATCTACAATAAAGTCGGAACATTATGTCATTCAAAAGTGTATGTTTCGCGTCATACCCCACCCACGGTCTTTGCCAATAGCCTATAGGTCTATTTCGTCTGCACTTTTTTTTTTTTTCTCTCTTTTAAGTTTGATTCCTCTGTTTAGAGTAAAATTAACTTCATGCATAATTTTTTACTATATCAGCGATGCTATTTGGATATATACGTGTGAACATAATCCAGCTCATTTTATTAAATGGGACGGGTTGGCCCGTTTTAATCATTTATTTAGATTTTTAATTAATGGAAAATATGCAAACTTACTATTTTACTTTCTGATGGTCCCGATACGAGTTTTAATAGGAATTTTAAAATCAACCCCCAAAAATTACCACAACTGAGTAAGAAATCTCAGCTGGAAGAGTGGTGCTGTGCGGAATGTGGTGGAAACAACAATAACTCGTATAAAACAACTCATGCTCAGATGCAAGGTCGGTCAACAACCAAAACAGTTGAAATGTAAAGATGCAGTTTTGAGTGCTGGTTAGTTGGTCAGTTGGATATGCAAAAAGTAACTGAATAGAAAACACAACACAAAGGAATTACGTGGTTCGGAGAGAACTCCTACGTCCACGGGGAGTTGTGAGTCCACACAACTCAGTCCAAATTCTTTAGGACAGCTACCACAAAGCTTACGCGGGCTTTGCAACCGTTCAGATAAGTTTGCGGGTACTTATCAACCTTACAGATAAGTTTGCGGGTACTTATCAACCTTTCTACTCAATTTTCGGGAAGAGCAGGATCCTAACAACCTTTTTAGGGGATGTGTATAAGGGTGGGTTTTCCAACTACTAGCTCTAACAAAGAAGTGAGTTAGGATCTAAGCTTGAACAAAGGAAGACTCAAACTAAGATCGAAAACACCAAGACAGATTCTAACTCTCTATGAACTCTCAACTGGTGATGTTCTTAGAGATTAATTGCAGTTTAGCTTGTGTGCAGTATATTGTCGTTCTTTCGCTCGTCTATCTCTCTACTTTGTCTTCTCTGTGTTCTATCTTGATGAATGAATGAATGCCTCTATTTATAGGCGGTGAGAATCAACTAGCCGTTGGAAGAGCCGTTGATCTCTGTTCTGTGAAAGCGATGGCTTGTCTCTCATCTCTGCAGATTTTCCCGATTTCGCAACTGTGAACTTCTGCTTTCCTTCTGAGACAACCTTGTGTTGGGCCAAATGAGGTAATGACAGAACGTCAAACCTTCACGTGTCTTCCTTTTTGAAATTCAAATTTCAACCTTTGTCTTTCAACATTGGTTAGTCGGTTGAGGCGTTTGATCTTCATCTGAGTGGTCTTCAGCTGATGTTCCATCTAATCGCTACCTTCATCTGACCTTCTGTCTGAAGAGGAACAGTTGAACCCTCAGCTGTCTTGAACTTCATGTTGTCGATCTATCAGATTGAGTCCTGCAACTGATGTTCCTTCTGAACAGTTGGCTTGAATGCTCAGTTGTCTTTCTTACATCTGATGTTTCACATCTGAGTTTCCATCTGAAGTTCTATCCGAGTAAAGCCATGTTGCCGTCTTCAGCTGGAGTCCTGTAAAGATAAAATCTGAACATTGCTCAAACAGCGAGCCTAAATACTAACTTTAGGAAATGACAACATCTACTCGGTTAGGGTCAGTTGATTTTGGAATCAATCAAAACTTTACTAAATTTCCCAACAATTTTCCCCTATTTTGGCTCCAAATTTACACGTTTTGGCTCCAAAATTAGTGCTACTAATTATTCCCTCCCAGAAATTCTGCTCCCATAAAAAATTATGATATCTCATTTATTCTAAAAAAAAACAATAAAATCAATAAAGAAAAAAAAAGAACTACCCACATCCTCTCTACTTCCCCATCTCTCTCTCGTCCTCTTCTCTCTCATCCCACTTCTCCGACCACCACCACCCATCTTCTCCGATCCCTGCCACCTGGCCCACCACCACTACCCATCTGGAAACCAAACTGAAATTGAACCTCTATAATCTGTAAACCAAAATAATTAGCTCTCTGCCCAAAATTTCTAATTGTATATATATCAACAAGAATCATTCAAAGGATGTGAACGACGGTGAAGGCGGCGGCGGTCTTCAAGACTGTTGGTCGTTCGGCCGTGAGAGGCAACGTCGAGAGCTGTCGGTCGTAACGGTGTGATGGAGACGACTACTCTCACTAGCCACCACCACCACTCCTCTGCCACCACCCTTCAGATCTCTGCTCGAACTCGAAGTATCTAATAATGGAGGCTGAGGACGACTACAACCAATTTAGATGCAAGCCAAACAATAAATAACCAACACTTTTCTCTGATTCATCGCATAAAAATTACTTTCAAAATTCTTCGAGTTGCAAGAATCGTAGACCAACGTAGGTCGATGGTGGTGGTGCTATTTTCATTGGCGGATCAACGGTGCTCTCCGATTGGTGACGGCGCGACGATGAAGGGGGATGGTTAGGGTTTGAACGTTTGAGAGGAGGGATTCTATGAATTAAGATTGTTTCTCTTTCTCGATATCTAAAATGTGGTTGAACGGGAGTGTGATGGTGGTGGTGGTGGTAGTCGGAGGTGGAGGTTGCAGAATTGAGAGGGGGTGGTGGTGGGCCTGATGAAGCGCTGTCGTTACACTCTTCGCACAAATAAATTTATAAACACCTCTTGCCCAACAAGGTAGTAGTTAATGGCAAGTGGGGTCGATCCCAAGGGACTTGACGTAGATCTACTCTTCAATCGAACTCAACAAAAGAGGTTTTGACTGCAATGTATCATGTAACTCAACAAGTAAAAATATCAAATAATAAAAGAGTTCGGATTGGGTTTCGAATCCATGATCTTAATTACTCATCACTCGTTCATTGGTGCAAAGATATTCAATTAATTAATCTCATTACTTGGTTTAAGACAAAGATTAGTTTATACCCTAAAGGTCACGAAGTCACGATATAAACACACTTAGCCTATGTCTATCCAATTTTACAGATCTTGACCAGAAGGCAAGATCTCCTCTTGATCAGCAAAGTCACGAAGATACTTCAGTAACAATGCTGCCTAACAGGCATTAAGAATAAACAGACCCAAGACAGCCAAGAGGTAGGTCACTACCGACTGCTCTCCAACACTCTTTACCTTCTTGGGCACGAAAGACACTCTCGAGTTTAACCCCAATTCCTGTTAATGACTTAATATCAATATCTAGATGATTATTAATCATACGTCAATATCAATTAAGTTTAAAATTAATTCTAAGTGTTTCGGGAACAAAATCAATTAACGAACTAACGCAATTCGACCTCACGAGTTTAGAACGAGTAATTTACGATCACTTCATCTACATCTAATCCAAACAATAAATTTAGCTAGACATAATATTAAACAAGAACACAAAATAAATAATGGAAAACATAACATAAACTGGAAATGGGTTGCTGCCCAAAAGCGTGAATCAGCAACCAGGGTCTTGACGTCAAGCTAACAACTAAACTACTGCAGAAAATATAAAGCGAACGTAAAAGTAAATTACCCGTAGGACTTGTTTCTTCCTCACTTCCTCTCAAATTTAAGAATGCAGAACTAACTATGAACGTGAATAAAAACGACACACATTACATAATGGAGTCGGCCATAAATATAGGCGAAGAGATTAGGGTTGAGATAGTTTCCTTGTTGGAGAAGAACTCTTCCCATGCATATCACATCCGCCTTCTCTCTCATCCATGCAGCCACGATTCTCTTTCCTTTCTTGGTAGATATCTTCTTTGATTAGGTCCAGCTAGGATAAGGAAAGAAATATCCGATCCTTATCCTCTTCCTTGAAGGAAAAGAAATCTGCTACTGGCTCGACTCGCTTCTTGCCCTCGATGTCTGCATCCTGGATTACTTCCTATGTTGACCAAGATCCTGGCTCCTCCGGGTACTCTATTTGTTGACTTCAAAGATATGGGGAGGTACTTCCTGACTTGTAGAGCATGTAAAACGTTGTTGCCCAGCTACAAGCCTCCAGCCGAATTTGTCCAATATCCCATTTGCATCATATCGCCATTTCAGCATCTCAACAACAGATTTTCCACCGAATTTGTCCAATATCCCACATTCCCATCTGTTTTTCCCTGCACACCATCTCTAGACTTTGTGTCCTTCCAGACACACTTTGACTCGATAAAGACCAAAAATACAAGAAATGATGGACACAAATATGGGTTCATCACACCCACGCACTTGAATTACACTTGCCCTCAAGTGTACGGTTGCAGCTCTACCCAAGACTCACACACAGAAAAGACAAAACAAAGAAAAACACAGACTCAAAAGATCAGCACAACAACATGTTAGTCCAAATAGAATATGTAAACAGATATTGCCATCAAACAGGTCAAGATAGAGTTATTGGGCAACAAGGGCATCCTCACCAGCACTCAACTCTCAAGTGTATATGGTTATATGTATACGCTCTTAACCAAAATAAACAATGTTTTTCCATAGGCTTGCTTGCTTTCTACATCTCTACTTCTTCGAACAAAATCAAAATTACTTATCCTTAGGTCTTCATTGAGTTGTAACGTGGCTTAAGGAAAAAGGTAGAGAATATATAGGAATTGGCTAAGTCAAGAATTCGATTCTTGAGCAACAGATTGCCCTAAATTCCTCACTCCTACTAATCACTTCACCCCTAGCACACTTATTATTATTTTCTGGACTTCTTTTTTTTTCTTCTTTTTTTCTTTTTTTTTTTCTTTTTTTCTTTTTTTTAAGGGATCTAACTTAGACGATATTGCCCAGCACGTGCTACCCAACATTTCCCTTTCATCCCTCATTCTTCTAGACTTGAGTTCTTGACCAGGAACGGCTTATAAATCCAGGCTACTATAAGTGATTTGAAAGAATTATCATCAAGCTCAAAGGGGCTAAACAAAGGATAAATGTCAAGGTAGGAAATTTTTGGCCAAGGGCTAATTTGAACAAAAACGCCTAATTCATCTAAGTAATTCAACTAAGTCACACGAAGTTTTAATTAAAAAATGTAGGCAAGTTCTAGATCAACAAGTGTCAACTGGTCTTTATCACACAAGAAAGAATAATGTTTCATATATGTATAGCATTTTAAAGCTCAAAAAAACCTCACAGTTCATGCTCAATATCTCATTCCGTCCTATCTATCTACATTCGGCATCATCTACATCAATATATCTATTCTGACTTGTCATGCCACATGCTGATCAACAACTAAAACACACTTTAAAAATACATAAAACAGACTAACGCCCCAACACCCACATACTTTGTCTTAGGCAAAGTGGGTACAATGTTGGGCAGCTACAAACACAAAACAAAAACCGACTCAACAGTTATTTACTAACTAAGCCAAGAAGAAAATTCTAAGGCCTTCACCACACAATTTGCTGGGCAAATTGTGGGTGAAGACAGTAAGTGTACCTTCTCGACCAACAAGACACAACACAAAAATAAAACACAAAAACACAATAAAAAAAAAAACCTAAACTAACATAAAAATGGGAGGATCATAAAATCAAAGAGAAGATTCAGGTGGGTACCTGAATCCTTGGTGTGCAAAGAATGCCAGCTGGGCATCCCTGATCTCGGTCAACATCTTCTCCATGTTGGCTAGTCTGGTCTCGACCTCATTGATGGGCAGCACCGCTGCACTGGTTCTTACCTCCTCCTTCTTGCCCAAGGGTAGTCGCCTGGTGGATTTTGGCCTGCCGTAGTCGATGAACACGTATTTGTCATTCCTCAACTCAATATCGTTCATCTTCTTCAAGGCAGCTTCTCCCAACTTGTTGACCGCCATCACCGGCTTCCCTTTCATCTCGTCGTAGACACCAACTCCTTTCGCAAAAGCCGTCACGAAATGCCTACATGTACATCCCAAAGCCTGCTTTGCCAACTCCTTGTTGCTCAGGCTGTTGCCACTATCGTTCAATCCGTACAAGTTGTAGGCAAGAATACGATGGCAAAGCCTCAGGGCATGAGTCTTCAACTCAGTTCCCTTGTTGTTGGCCCCGTAGTATGGTGCTCCATTGCCGATCTCCTTCCACTGCTCCTGGTAGGCTACATCGCCCAGGGATGGTACCATGGTCTTGGCTTCCATGAATTCCAAGTCCCTCAAACTCACCATCCTCAGGATCTGGTTCAGAGCACTCACTTGGAAATCATACTTCTCGCCCAACAGCGAGAAGGAGATCGTGCTCACCCCAGTCTCAGGATCACTTGTTACTGTCGCCGTGCTGTACACCTCCTTAACTTGCTCCTCATAAACCTCCACAGGTCACTCCAAAAACTGACCCCAGCCTATCCCCTCAAACAGCTTCCTGACTTCTTGGGCAACACTCAGGTTCTCGTATAGTTTGAAGTCGAGAATCCTAGGTGCAGTCACCTTCCAATCCCTGGGCTTCCTACAAGTCACCACCGTAGCACCCTTCTTCTTCTTCCTGTTCCGACCACTTGCTGGAGTAGACTGGTCATCATCCTCTTCTTCCTCAACATCGTCCCCTATTTCTTCCTCGCTAACCCTCGACGGATTTCCGACAGTTGTCCCCTTCGAGATCGACGGTTGGACAGACCCGGCATCCGAAGCAGCAGATTTGTGCTTCTTCGCCGGCATGTCTTCGCCACCGTGAGGGCGCTTCATGGCAGTCCGACCACTCTTCATCACAGGCCTTTCCTTGGCCTTGGTCTTCGCCTCCGCCGCCAACCCTGCAGCCACTTCTTCTATTGCCTCATCCAGGTCTTCTTCCTTGTTCTCTTTATTGTCCACATTATCACTTTCTCCTTCACAATCTTTCTCGTCTCTTTCCTCCCCGTCATCATCTTCCTCCTCTGCTTCTTCTTCCAGATCTTCCTCCTCCAACATGGGCTTCGACTGA
Source organism: Schizonepeta tenuifolia (assembly GCA_029490685.1). Taxonomy (NCBI): domain Eukaryota; kingdom Viridiplantae; phylum Streptophyta; class Magnoliopsida; order Lamiales; family Lamiaceae; genus Schizonepeta; species Schizonepeta tenuifolia. The sequence goes on along the minus strand of CM055955.1, from coordinate 15,756,218 downwards.
GTCTCCTCCTCTGGCTGCTTCGCCGCCTCGTCCATCTGACTTGGGTTTTCGTCGCTCATTATGAGTGCGGCGTCGACCGGCGGGCTTTTGGGCACGCTTGACCCGATGGTGACGGAAGGGTTTTGGTCAGCAGAGGGTTTGGTTTGGCGGGTTCCATGGGAAGTTTCCTTTTGGTGGTGATTTTATGTTTCGTGGTGGTGGTGGTGGTATTGTCGGTGGTGAGATCGATGTTAGTTCCGGTGGGGATTTTGTTGAGTTTTCTATTTTTTGGGCGAGTGGACACCATAGTAAAGGTTTGGAGGTTTTGATGGAGAGAGAATAGAGAGAAGATGAGAAGTTGCAGAGTTAAAATTCAAATTGGTAGTGGAGGTGGTGGAGATGACGTGATGTAATAGGTATATAGGGCGCAGTTTTTAATGGCAACAGTAACCGTCTCGGAAAGTCTTTGACCAACAACTTGGTTCTTGATCACATCCTCTGCTCAACACCCTACTTTGTTCTTCGTCTTGGTTCCTGATCTACAACCTGCATCTTGCTCAACATCTCCTGCACACTTCAAAACACAGATATACTCCGGAAACAAACTCTTTCCTATGGTTAGACTTAAAATAAATTACTAAGAAATCAACTACCTAAAGCATAAACTAACTATTTTTTTAGATTTTCAACATTGTTTTCTCAAAATAACGGAATAAGAAAATAACGAAAAGAAGAAATAAAATGAAAATACTAACCAGGTTGCCTCCTGGACAACGCCCCGTTTAAGATTTTGGGCACGACACCCCCCTCTTTAGAAGTCAGAGGTCCTCCTCGACAAGGAACCCAGATGGTTCCCCCTCAACAAACTGTTCTTGCCCAAGATAGGCCTTCAAGCGCTGGCCTTTAACTTTAAAAACCTTTCTGTTCTTAGGATCCTTGACTTCAACAGCTTCATTTGGGAATTGAGCTTGAACTTCATAGGGTCCTGCCCACTTGGTCGAGAGCTTACCCGAAGAAAGCCTAAATCGCGTTTGGTACAGCAACACTTGTTGCCCAAAATGGAACTCCTTCTCTTTAATCAAAAGATCGTGGGTCTTCTTCATCCTTTCCTTGTATAAGCCAGCATTGTCATAGGCTTGGAGTCTTATCTCATCGAGTTCTTGGATCTCGAGCTTCCTTGATTCACCTGACTCGTTCCAATCGAGGTTGAGTTGGGCAACAACCCAATGTGCTCAATGTTCCAACTCCACGGGCAAGTGGCATCTCTTGCCATAGACCATGCGATAAGGGGACATGCCAAAAAGTGTCTTAAAGGCAGTCCAATACGCCCATAAAGCATCATCGAGGCGTATACTCCAACCTTCCTTGTAGTGCCCACGGTCTTCCTCAAGATCGTCTTGATTATTTAATTGGACAATTCTGCTTGTCCATTAGCTTGTGGGTGGTAGGTTGTTGACACACGATGAGTAACTCCATACTTCTTGAACAAGGCGGTCACCGTTGCGTTGCAAAAATGAGAACCTTGATCACTAATTATAGCTCGAGGTACACCAAACCTATTGAAAATTTGCGTTCTCAAAAAACTGGAAATCACCTTAGAATCATCCTTGTTGGAAGCACGAGCCTCTACCCACTTCGAAACATAGTCCACTGCCAATATGATGTATTTATTTCCTTTGGAACTCGGCAAGGGTCCCATAAAATCCATGCCTCATACGTCGAACACCTCCACGGGCAAGATCGGTATCATGGGCATTTCGTTTCGTCTCATGATGTTGCCTTCCTTTTGGCACTTCTCGCACATCTTGACCCACTCATAACAATCTCTGAACAATGTTGGCCAATAAAAGCCACACTCTAAAATCTTTCTTGCAGTCCATTAATGCCCAAAATGTCATTTGCATTCCTTGTTGTGACAATGCTCAAGAATGTTCTTTTGCTCTTTATCCTCGACACACCTCCTTATGATCTTGTCCGCACATTCCTTTCATAAATATGGCTCGTCCCAAATATAGAAATGGCTCTCGTATTTAAGCTTGTTCCTTTGATAATGCCAAAGGTCGGAGGGTATCTTTCCAGTCACCAAGTAATTCACGATATCAGCATACCATGGTTCATCTTGGGCAAGACTCAGGTGCTTGTCAGGAAAGGTTTTCTTAATTGGCACCCCATAATCAGGCTGGAGGATTCGACTTAGGTGGTCGGCAACTTGGTTCTGGGCACCACTCTTGTCTTTGATCTCTATGTCAAATTCCTGCAACAAAAAGATCCATCTAATCAATCTTGGCTTGGACTTCTTCTTGCTCAGCAAGTACTTCAATGTTGTGTGATCCGTGCACACTATGGTCTTGCCTCCAAGCAAATAGGATCTAAACTTTTCAAAAGCGAAAAAAATAGCCAACAACTCCTTCTCTGTAGTGGCATAATTGCATTGGGGGGGGGGGGGGTTCAACGTCTTGGAAGCATAATAGATGACATAGCTTTCCTTTCCCCATTTTTGCCCAAGAACTGCTCCCATGGCATAACCACTGGCATCACACATTAATTCAAAAGGCATCCCCCAATCCGGAGGTTGGATAATGGGGGCTGTGATGAAGTTCTCCTTCAAGGCATGGAACGCCTTCTTGCAATCTCTAGTGAACTCCCATGGCACATCATTTTGAAGTAGTCTCGTCATTGGTTGTGCGATCTTGGCAAAAAATCCTTGACAAATCTTCTATAAAACCCAGCATTCCCTAGGAATCCTCTCAATTCCTTCACAGATCTTGGGTAGGGTAACTTGGCAATAATGTCGATCTTGGCTTTGTCCACCTCAATTCCTTTTCCTGAAATGACATGCCCCAAGACGATTCCTTATTTTACCATGAAATGGCATTTTTCATAATTCAACACAAGGCTCTTCTCAACACATCTTTTCAAGACTCGATCTAGGTTGTTGAGGCATGATTCCAAGGTCTTGCCGTAGACGGTTAAGTCGTCCATAAAGACTTCGATGCACTCTTCAAGAAGGTCTGAAAAAATGTGCATCATACACCTTTGAAATGTCCCTGGTGCATTACACAATCCAAATGGCATCCTCCTATATGCAAATGTGCCAAACGGGCACATGAAGGTGGTCTTGCCTTGATCCTCGTCAGCAACCCAGATCTGCATGTAACCAGAATAACCGTCAAGAAAGCAATAATAGTCATTACCAGCTAACCTCTCAAACATCTCGTCGATGAAGGGCAAAGGAAAATGATCCTTCTTCGTCTTTTGGTTGAGCTTTCGGTAATCTATACACACTCGCCATCCAGTTTGCAATCTCATGGCCACCATCTCGTTTTTCTCGTTCTCAACAACTTGGATTCCTGACTTCTTAGGCACCACGTGCACAGGACTTACCCACCGGCTGTCAGACACGGGGTATATGATCCCCAAGTCAAGAAGGTTGAGTATCACTTTCATTACCACTTCTTTCATGGCGGGATTCAATCTCCTTTGTGGATCTCTTACTGGGGCAGCATCCTCTTCAAGCAAGATGTGATGAACGCAGTCCACACGGTTAATGCCTTTGATGTCGGCCAAGGTCCACCCTATTGCTTCCTTATATTTGCTCAATACCTCACCAACTTGGACCTCCTCCATGCTTGACAGCTCGGATGATATGATCACGGGCAAAGTCTCGTTCTTGCCGAGATATATGTATTTCAGGTGCTTGGGAAAAGGCTTCAGCTCCAACGTAGGGGCCTTTTGCAATGATGGCACCAACCTAGTCCTCCGGCTTCAATTCAGGGATGTTGAGTGGTTCAAACCTCTAAGGTTGCATGTTACCCGGAATCCTGGCATAACTACATTCTTCCACATCTGCTGGTTCATCGTTCTAGGCAAGATCATCTTCTGTCTGCAAGCCGGCATCCTGCTCAAGAACTGTCTGTTGCCAAAATTCCTCTACCAACTCCTCAGTTCCATCACGGGGTAGCTCATTGAGTTCCTCATCGAACTCGTCTTCATCTTCATGGAAATTTTTAGGAGTGTTATTGTCCTCTAGCTCCTCATCCGTCCCATAGTCTTCATCGGTGGAGTCAAAACTGTGTCCATGGACTGACTCCTCCCAGAAATCTTTATCACTTTCGTACTCATCGCCTTCATAAAACTCCAACAAGGCACCATCATCCTCAATATCCTCATCTTGGTCGAGATCTATGTCAAGACCCTGTATTAAATTGAGTTCAGCCTGGCATGCATCCTCGTTATCTTCTAAGAAGCAACTTAAGCTATTCAATGTCTCCACTCGTCGACCAAATGCATTGAGGGTGTTGAGGTGTTCAAGGGCATCATCCTGATTTTGCCAATAAGCGTCAAACTCGACGACTTCTCCAGCCACTTGAACTGTCAGCCTCCCAGTATCACAATCGATTTTGGTGCAGGCCGCCCTCAAGAACGGCCTTCCAAGCAAGATCACTGGGTTTTTGATTACTTTCTTTCCCATGTCAAGAACATAGAAGTCAGCTGGGAACAGAAGATCCCCCACCTTGACCAACATGTCCTCCAAAACTCCATCGGGGTAGACTGTGGACAAGTCTGCCAATTGAATGGCAACACGGGTAGGAGATAAAGGTCCAACACTCATCTCGTCGAACATGGCGCTTGGCATTACATTTATCGAAGCTCCTAGATCAAGCATCGCCTTGGATATTGACGTAGTTCCTATTGTGCATGGGATAACGAACATGCCAGGATCTTTCTTCTTGAGCGGGATGTGAGCATTTATAAGTGCTGACACGTTCTCCACATGAAAACGGGCATTATCTGGGTACTTGATCTTCTTCAAGCACATCTCTCGCAAAAATTTTGCACACTTTGGCATGGATTGTAATGCCATCAATAATGGCAGGTTTAATTCCACTTCTGATCACGATCGCGGTGGCTATAGGATCTTTACCTTAACAGTGCAAGGAACAGTCCTTTTGGCCAAAGCCTCTACTTCTCTTTCAGCCTTCAGAGAATCTAACAACACGTCATCTTTATCAAATCCCAGCTTTGATCTTTCCATCTTCACGTAGTCAAACAAGGCTTCATCCTCCTCAGTATCGAAGATGGGGTTCTTATTGGCCTTTATCCCTTCTTTACGCTTTGCCTTCAACTCTACATAGAGGTTATTGATATCTCCTGAGCTCATCTTTGTTTCTTCTACTCAAGCAGGTCCCTTGAGTTGATTCTTGAGCAGCACCTCTGACAAATCTTTACCACTTCGCAAAGTCACAACATTGACTTGTTCCTTGTTGACCTCCACTTGGGCAGGAAGCCTTCCACTCTTGTCATCTACAAGCTTTGACAGAGTTTGGTTTATGTGAACTAACTGGGCTTGAAGGTTGTTCGATTGACCTCGACTTTCCAATTGAAAGTTCTCAAAATCCCTCCTAAGCCTCTGGTTCTCATTGGTAAACCTATCGATGGTCTCATTCATGAATTCTGTCTTCGCTGATTCTCGATGGGGAGGAACATAGTTATGTTGTTGTGGAGGTGGAGGCACATATTGCTGTTGAACAGGCTGTTGTGGTTGTTGGTGAGCAGGAGACATTTGATAGTGGTTGTTGCCATATCTTAGGTTCTCGTGCTGATTCTGCCTATAGTCGTAGTTGTTGCCATAGTTGTTGTTATTGCCATACTGGAACCTTTGTTGCCCACCACCTTGCTGGTTCTGACCTATTGTCTTCACTTCCTCTCCTTCTTCCACAAACCAACTGGGACATTCCGAGGTGATATGGCATGTTGCCTGACACACCTCGCATTTCTTCACAGCTCTGTGAACTTCCTTGCCATCAACCTTCTTTTTCAAGTCCTCCATTTGACCACTCATCTTGGTCATGAAGTCTTTCATGGTGCTGACCAAGTTATCAGAATTTCCCTTGCTGCCTTCATACCCATCTCTTGGGATATCATCTTCATCTCGAGATTGATCAGCAATAGCAGTTATTTTCTTGAATACTTCAGCTGGAGATTGATCGACTATGGCTCCTCCGCAAGCTGCAATTATCCATTTCCTTTCAAACGCCCTTAATCCTTTTAAGAAATGCTCGATCAAATCAATGTCCTCGATTCGATGTTAAGGGCATCTTGTGATCAACTTCTTGAACCGCTCATAATATTCATACAACAATTCACTTCCACCCATTTTGATAGAGGAAATGGCATTCCTTCCACTTTGTATCCGGCCAACGAGTATGTACTTGTCAAGGAAAGCCTGTTGCAACTTCTTCCAGGTGTCGATGCTTCCCTCTGGCAAGGTGTAAAGCCACTCACGTGCTCCATCAAGAAGTGAGAATGGGAACGTGAGTAACCTTACATAGTTTGGAAATGTATCTTGGGCAGCATCTCGTTCTTTGCCAGCATCTCGGGCAGGAGGGGTATTGTTCCTTACAGTGCTGATCGCCATCTCAAAGTTTTGAAGATGGGTCTGAGGGTCTTCTCCGGGATGATCACTGAACTTGGGCAGTATCTGAATCAGCGAATGTTTGAGCTCCCAGTTGCCATTGATGGTGGGTAGCTGAATACTTGAAGGTCTGATCCCCTTGTCGTCAGGGAACATAATCTGACGGATGGTTTTTTTTTTCTTGCTTTCCTGCCATGGTTATTGATGTCTCTGATTCTGAACTGGATGTTAACTTCTCACTGTCTATACTAGCTGTTGAGCAAGAATCGTCTTCTTGCTCAATATCTTTTTCTTCTGTCAAGCTCGGCAACTTTGAAGGTTCGTTGACGCCTTTCTCCAAATCTTTCTTCTTCTTACGTTGTTCTGCTCGATTTCTCCTTGCTATCACCTCCGGGCAAGTTCCTGGATCTTGTGGATCTCCGTCACTCCGTAGATGTGACTTGGGCATAAACCGTGCTCAACTCAAGCTAGAAGAGCAAACTAGCTTAAAACCAGGTCCCCGGAAACGACGCCAATTTGACGAAGCGATGTCGTTACACTCTTCGCACAAATAAATTTATAAATACCTCTTGCCCAACAAGGTAGTAGTTAATGGCAAGTGGGTCGATCCCAAGGGACTTGGCGTAGATCTGCTCTTCAATCGAACTCAACAAAAGAGGTTTTGACTGCAATGTATCCTGTAACTCAACAAGTAAAAATATCAAATAACAAAAGAGTTCGGATTGGGTTTCGAATCCATGATCTTAATTACTCATCACTCGTTCATTGGTGCAAATATATTCAATTAACTGATCTCATTACTTGGTTTAAGACAAAGATTAGTTTATACTCTAAAGGTCACGAAGTCACGATATAAACACACTTAGCCTATGTCTATCCAATTTTACAGATCTTGACCAGAAGGCAAGATCTCCTCTCTTGATCAGCAAAGTCACGAAGACACTTCAGTAACAATGCTGCCCAACAGGCATTAAGAATAAATAGACCCAAGACAGCCAAGAGGTAGGTCACTACCGACTGCTCTCCAACACTCTTTACCTTCTTGGGCACGAAAGACACTCTCGAGTTTAACCCCAATTCTTGTTAATGACTTAATATCAATATCTAGATGGTGATCAATCATACGTCAATATCAATTAAGTCTAGAATTAATCTCAAGTGTTTCGGGAACAAAATCAATTAACTAACTAACACAATTCGACCTCATGAGTTTAGAACGAGTAATTTACGATCACTTCATCTACATCCAATCCAAACAATAAATTTAGCTAGACATAATATTAAAAAAGAACACAAAATAAATAATGGAAAACATACTTAACATAAACTGGAAACGGGTTGTTGCCCAAAAGCGTGAATCAGCAACCAGGGTCTTGACGTCAAGCTAACAACTAAACTACTGCAGAAAATATAAAATGAACGTAAAAGTAAATTGCCCGTAGGACTTGTTTCTTCCTCACTTCCTCTCAATTTAAGAATGCAGAACTAACTATGAACGTGAATAAAAACGGCACACATTACATAATGGAGTCGGCCATATATATAGGCGAAGGGATTAGGGTTGAGATAGTTTCCTTGTTGGTAAAGGACTCTTCCCTTGCATATCACATCCGCCTTCTCTCTTATCCATGCAGCCACGATTCTCTTTCCTTGCTTGGTAGATATCTTCTTTGATTAGGTCCGACTAGGATAAGGAAAGAAATATCCTATCCTTATCCTCTTACTTGAAGGAAAAGAAATCTGCTACTGGCTCGACTCGCTTCTTGCCCTCGATATCTGCATCCTGGATTGCTTCCTGTGTTGACCAAGATCCTGGCTCCTCCGGGTACTCTATCTGTTGGTTTCAAAGATATGGGGAGGTACTTCCTGACTTGTAGAGCATGTAAAACGTTGTTTCCCAGCTACAAGCCTCCAGCCCTATGCCTATTTGCATCGTATCACCATTTCAGCATCTCAATAATAGATTTTCCACCGAATTTGCCCAACATCCCACCTGTTCTTCCCTGCACACCATCTCTCGACTTTGTGTTCTCCTAGACACACTTTAACTCGATAAAGACCAAAAACACAAGAAAAACACAAAAAAAGATGGACACAAATATGAATTTATCAGGGCTGGTGGCGGTGAGAACTGAGAAGAGGGGTGAGAGCACTGAGAGGGAGGGAGGAAAGGAGAACGGCTGCTGTGGTGGAACGGCACCATTTCGTATAACCTTTTTAACAAACATAAGTTATTTATTTTATTCAATACTTTGCAGATTTTTGAGACATTTATTTTATATTTAGCTTTTTGTCGAATAATACAAGTATACAACATCTCACTTCTTCTCATTTTTATCTTTAATTTTTTTTTCTTAAACCTTTATTATATTTTATTTTTTTAATATAATACAAAGTACTCCCTTTATTATCTTTTCTTCTCTTCTGTATTTATCAGATTTTGAAACTACATTTTTTTTTTTTTTTCTAATGGAATTCACAACATACCCCATACCCAGCCAATTTAATGATTGCAACGTTTTAAAATATTGCTAGAAGCATAAGATGGATTTCCTAAGCAGTAAATATGTAATAAATCGTTCTCTTGTTTAAGAGTGAGATATAAGGGTTTAATTCTCACACCCCTTTTCTTAGACCTCGTCATTTTTTTGTAGACTAAAGTATGTATCGCTTAGATATAGAGTTCAAATTAATTAATGGATACATCAAAGAGATATGTAGTACTAGGGTTGTAAACGAATCGAATTAAAGCGAATAGTGGTGTATTCGATTCGGATTCATGACATTATTCGCATATTCGAATCGGCTTCGAATATTTTTTTTAATTTCGTATTCGATTCGGAATGATATTCCCGAATATTCGATTCGAATTGGATATTCAGTTAATTTTTTGAGTTTTATTATAAACATACTATAAGAATATTCAATTCAAAATTTTATAATTTTTGTAGACTATTCGATTCGCAATTTTGAAGGAAATTTTCTTAAATAATATTTCACCTAAGAAACAATTAAACACTCAATTAAATAATAAATGGTATATCCAATACATTTGCCTAATAAACACTCAATAATAGATTCCAAAAACATAGATACTAAAAAAAGATGGTGTTTCACTGTTTGATAAATAAGTTATTATTTTTGTTTTACTTTGGCTTTTAGTTTAATTTAAATATATATATATATATATATATATATATATATATATATAATCGAATATTTCGAATATTGAATCGAATATCATGATTTTGAATTCGTATTATTAAGTAACCGAATCAAAAAAAAGTATTCATATGTGTATTCGAATAATAAATTTTCGAATTCGAATATCACAAATCCGAATCAAATGCCGAACTGAGCCAAAATTATTCGATTCATAAACAACCCTATGCAGTACCCAATGCATTAAATTTATGATGAACAAAATTATACATTATTATAAACTATAATGATCCTTCTGATCCATTAAAATTGTCATGCTACTATTTGGAACGGAGATTAAAAACAAGAGTAAAAGATAAAAAGTTGATAGGTTTCATTACTTTTGAAAGATTTTAAAAGGTTACAACTTTCTTTATTTGTGACAATAGGAGTGGAAGTGTGGAACAACTAAATGAGGAAATGATGAATTTCAATCGATCGGATGGAGTATATCATACTAATGCATGCATACTTTGCCAAAATAATGCACATAATGTAAATTCTATTTTTAATAATAGTGCCAACAAACCAAATTTCATCTCCAAGTTCATTCATCAAGTAATTTCGATTTTCAGTATACTAAAAACAACTTTTGAGTGTATAATTGGTGTAATATTAATTAGAGAAAAGACTATTTTCACTATTAAGACTTTTTTATGGAAAAGATTATTACACTGTAATATCTAAATTATTATTAAGTTAACACTCATATTGAACTTTAAAATTATGTCCTCAGGTTCAATTTTTGGCGATAGAAATTATGCGTGTGGTATATATGCCGGAAGCTAAGCTCAATTTTGATGTGAGAAAGTTATATACTCCTTCCAATTCATTTCAATAAGATCATTTTCATTATTTCGACGATTCATGTTATAAAGTCCAATTATTAAAACAAAAACTACTATTATAACATTATACACACCTCGGTATAATTCACAGTTACCATATATATGGTATACTACTAACTTTATTATCTCTCCTTTTTTTTAGTAACATTCTCTCTCATATTTGATTTTAAAGAAATACTCCAAAAAAGTCATTCAATCTTTCCAACTTGATTTCTAAAGATTGAATGACTTTTTTGTTTTCCACCTTAGAAAACCAAGTACTCCCTCCATTCACCAAAGAATGTCCCATTTGAGGATTGGCATGAAAATTAAGAAAGCTGGTAAAATTATTTTTAGTAGGGTAAAAGTAGAGCTGTCAAAATTGGCCCGAAATAGCCCGGCCCGACGGGCCAGCCCGACCCGCCCGATGTTTGGGCTGGGCTGGGCTGCCATTATTAGTGGCCCGAAAAAACCCGGGCCATTTTGGCCCGGCCCAAGTGACCCGACGGGCCAATCAGGGCTGCGGGCCTAAAAAGCCCGACGGGCTACGGGCCATTTTGGCCCGGTTATAATTTTTAATTTAAATTTATAAATTATAATTATGAAGTGATTAATATGATTAATCACAATTAGTGTGATTAATCACAATGTCACAATAATCGATTTTCGAGCAAGCCATATCATATGAACCGTGACTACACCCACATATCGATCTGAATGAACTCTCGATCCGAATGAACTACACCCATATATCGAAAAGAAATAAAATATTTTTTCACTTGAATTAGTTGAAATTATACATTAATTTGACACCATAAAATTGTTAAAATAAGTTGTCTTCTTGTAATCAACTTCACATTCCATACCGCATGTACTGTAACTACAAAGTTAGTGATTCAATTGTAAAATTTTTGTCCTGTTTTACCCAATTTATTTACTTAATGTTCAATTTATATTTGTATAGAATTTTTAATTTAAATTTAAATTATAATTATTTTTAAAATTTATTTTCTGACCGGGCCACTTTGGCCCGACCCGCCCGTAGGCCCGATAGGGCTGGGCTGGGCCAGCATTTTTGGTGGCCCGTGAAAATTCCGGCCCGGCCCGACCCGGATGATTTGACAGCCCTAGGTAAAAGTAAGGATATAGGGATAGTGTTAATAAAGGAGATTAGTTTCTTCATCCTTTAACCTTTTTTTGCCTACATCTATGGAAATGGTTTGAAAGTCATTGTTTTCATTTTTTTTTTGTTGCTAAATCATTTCATTTTTTCTGATTTTTAATTTTCAAAATTTTTTTCCTAAGTCATTTTTTTTTTCTGATTTGTAATTTTCGATTTTTTTTTGTTGCCACATCGTTTTTTTTTTTTTCGTTTTGTAAATCACATTCACAAGTTATGAGAAATTGAAATGCATTGAAATGATAACTAAACATATGGAAAACAAAGAGAGAGAGGCAGTGATTTGATCAAAGAAAAGGAGGGAACAATTTCCATCAAATTAATCACCATTACAGGTTTTACATCATCTCAAAATTTCTCACACAAACTCTTCATCTTCTAATTTTTCCCATGGAGAGAAATTCGAACTAAGGGTCCTAAACAACCATATAAATACAGCTACAAGTTTCATTTACAAATACATTCCAAGCTATCAACTCTCCAAGATACAAAAACACAAAAAACAGCCAAGATGAAGAAAGGAGAGGCAAGAAAAAATCTAACAGATCAAGAGAATAATCTTGTTGCTCAATGGCTGCTCCAAAACAGCCATGACAACAAACTGAGGCATGGTGCGAAAAAGGAAGCTTCCCTCCTCTTCCACATTGATGTTAGAACTGTTTTTAGAATCTGGAAGGCTGCTCTTCTCCAAAGAATCTTGGGAAAACCTGTCAGTTTAGTGTCAAATGAGAAAGGATGCATTCATCAAGATAGAAAAGTGTTGGATGAAGAAAAAATGAGAGGATTGTCAGTCCTTGAGAGAACCAGCATAAGTAAGGTTGCAACAAACCTTGGAGTATCAGTAGGGCTTGTTCATAAGTGGATTAAAAGCAAGAAAGTCAGAGCACATACAAATGTTATCAAGCCTTTTCTTACAGATGCAAACAAGCTTGCAAGACTAAAATGGAGTCTATCTATGCTTACTTGCATTAGTGCAAATGGGAAAATAGTTTTTCAGCCGATGTACAACATCATCCACATTGATGAGAAGTGTGGTTCAATCTCAGAAAAACATCACAGAGATACTACTTGCTGCCAGATGAAGTTGAGCCATACAGAGCATGCAAATCAAAGAACTTTATTGAAAAAATCATGCTCATTTCAGTTGTGGGGAGGCCACATAGTGACTGCAATGGAAATGTCATATTTGATGGGAAGTTTGGGATATTTCCCTTCATATTTACAGAACCAGCAACAAGAAATTCCGAGAACAGACAGAAGGGCACCCTCATCACAAAACCAATTCAGTCAATCACTAAACCTGTTATGAAGGACTCTTTCATTCAGCTGGTAACTTATTTTTTCCAGATTTTACTATCAGAATCATGCCACATTCATCATTTAGTCATGTAGTCCTTCATAATAGGTTCATCACAGAATGACAGAGGCATTTAATCACACTCACTACAGATTGTACCCATAATTAAACAGAAGTGGCCAAAAGGTGTAAGCAGAAACATCTTTATTCAGCAAGACAATGTAAAGCCACACATCTCTAACACAGACCCAGATTTTCAAGCAGTAGCACAGAGTGATGGGTTCAATATCCAACTCATTTGTCAACCTTCAAACTCCCCTGACACTAATATCAATGACTTAGGATTTTTTAGACCTATTCAATCAATTAAGGATCAGAAGAATGCAAGAACAGTTGAGGACATGATTAAAAATGTGACAGAGGCATTTGAGGGGTATGAGAGCTACAAACTGAATGATGTTTATTTAACCTTGCAAGGGTGTTACAGTGAAATCATCAAACTGAAGGGTTGCAACAACTATAAAATCCCACACATTGACAAAGGCAGACTAAGAAGAGAGGGTGCACTTCCAGGATGCATTGAAATGGAGGAAGAGATAGTACAAGAGGTAATGGAGTATCTGAATATGCAAGTCAGTGAGGAAAAGCACACTGCACCCTTCAAACTTGAAGACTTAGTGAATGGAATGCATCAGGAAAACAAAGGAGAGTAGGAGCAGTAGGCAATCTATTTTGGCAACAAGTTTACAAGGACAAACATCATAAGTTAGTTATTTTGTTGTTTGGAATGTAAATGTGTGTTGGCAGTTTTTTTGTGGCATATGTAGTCTCATTTTGAATCAATGGAAATCAAATCATCATTGACTTATATTATGCACTTAATTGAGTCTCCTAAAATCAAGTTTGTTAGAACCTAATGGTGGCATCAATTAACAGCCAACATTCATATTAACAGAATCAAACAACAAGGCAACAATGTACTCAGACAAAGCATGAATGTGGTAGTATCATGTTCTATCAATTCAGATTCACAATTTTACAGTTGCATCACAGAATTCATTGAAATAAAGCCAAACCAGAATGCCACATTCCTCAGACAAAGATCAAGTGAGCATCAAGTATGTAAATAGGCAACATTGTCATCATAGGAAGCAGTAATGTGGTAGTATCATGTTCTATCAGTTCATGGAAACAGAAATCAATTCACAAGAACCAGCCCACAAGAAGCAGAACCAAGCAACAAAAATCAATAAATCATCAGAAAACCAACATCACAATAATGGCATCACCAGCCAGCCCCCAACTCACAAGAACCAAGCAACAGAAATCAATAAATCATCACGATTCAACCATCACAACAACCAACATCAGAATAATGGCATCACCAGCCCCCAACTCCAAAAATATTGTGGAATTTAGAACGCAATAACCTGATCAGACCCCGTGAGGGTTTTCTTTCGATGGATTGAGCAATTTCCAGCAGCTTCGGCTGCCTTCCTTTTTTTTTCAAAATTTAGCACACTCGGACATCAGCCAGTAATAAGGATCTGTAGGCATCATCCTCTCCAACAAAGCATCGATACTAAGAGATGGATCGGGTGAATCTGGAAGTATTCGGCACCATTAATGGAATTTCTAACTGGAAGATTACTTCGTCGGAGGGAGCCGAAGTCGCACGGGAGAAATCATCTCGCTTCGTTCCAAAGGGCGGCAGAAACGAATCCACCGCCATCGATGGAGTTTCCGGCATGAATATGACATCATCGGAGGTTGCCGGTATTGGGTTTAATTAATAGGTTAGGTTTAATTAGTGGGTTAGATTTAATTAGTGGGTTGGGTTTAATTAGTTGGTTTAATTAGGAGTTAAAATTGTAGGCTAATAAAAATGGTGGGTCCATCAGTGGCAAAGGGTAGTAATTTTAGGGTAGTAAAGAGGGTAATGTGGTACGAAAAGGTAAACATGATATTATTTGGTGAAGATTTTTTGAGAGATAAATGGGACATTATTTGGTGAATGGAGGGAGTATTTGATTTCTAAAGATTGAATGACTTTTTTGAAGTATTTCTTTGAATATGGGAAAAGTTAATTAACCTGGTTTTATCTCCAAAAGAAAAAAAGAAAAAGAAAAAGAAAAGCCCTGGTTTAATCCTAGATTTCTGTTGCCAAAATAACCACGTGAACATACAGAACAACGTTGAAAACAAGAAGGGTCATTATCAAACAAGGCACACTAGGAATATTTAATTAGGACCAATCAAGATTCAAGATATAATACTTGGTTGTCTAAGGTTAAGTTATTTACTAATTAATTGACCTTTACTATTGCACAGTGCACATAACACTTTATATATCTACATTCAGGAAAAAAGGGTCAACACAAACAAACCCAAGTTATATTAACATTTTAACTAATACTCTCCCCGTCCCGTAATAAGTGGCTCGTTGTTTATATTGGGGTATCCTATAATAAGTGGCTCGTTTCCAAATAAGGAAATAATTGACCCTTTAAACGTTGTGGGTCATACCACTTTAACCAATTTTTACCCTTCATCTTAATACCCGTACCGAAATGAAATGAGCCACTTGTTATGGGACAGAGGGAGTAATAATTATATCCGGACATACTGTATCCGGCCACACGCGTAAATAAAAGAAAAATTAATCATAAAAATAAGAACAATCACATTTTTCCTTAGAGTTTAGATTTCTCAATTAGGGTATAATTCCTTTTTTTTAGAACTTATATTACTTTTTTAAGTTAGCTTGGCTGACCACAATGTATCCAAATAACACTACTTTAATTAGTTAGAGTTAGAGGCTTTTTCAGGACACTTAAATAGGGGGTAGTGCACATTCAGGACACCTCATTGCGGGCCTTCGATTTGAGGACAGTAAACAATTAGTAAGCCCTCCGTAGGACAATTTTTGGCCCGAATTGGTCCGAATGCCACATGTCTGCCACCTCACCCTCCATTCACCCTCCACTAACCCCTCTCTCACCCCTATCTCTCTCTGCCGTATTTTGTCAAACACGTAGTGCGCATTTTGCTGCTCACTGCAATTTGTGTACATGTCCATCAAATGATTGGTTCATCTTCATACTTGCTCGGGAGAAGAATCTGAGGCCAATTAACTTCTTATTGCAGTGGATCTTCAGATCAAAAAGCCGTTGCCTCGCACTCGCCGTGCCACCCCGCGGGCACGGCTGACATACCGGGGTCGCTGAACGACTTCGATTCGGGCCAGACGCCGGTATCGAGAACTCCGACGATGACGTCCTGAGAGGCCTGGTTAAGTTCTTGGAGGCTATGGCCGGACCACTTTTCGGCGACCACCTCAAGGCCGAGAAACTCGGGGGTGTGGGTGGTGTGAAGCGTGTACACGGTTTCCTCGTACACTCCGAGCATGGAGTCGGACTGGCGGAGGGACTCGGCCTTCTCCAGAGAGAGGGCGGCGGCGAAGCCGTGGTAGGTGGAGTCGTAGGTGTAGAGGATGGAGTTCTCGACGGCGGCGGAGGTGAGGGTCTGCATATGGTCGGAGTACCAGTCGGCGTGGGTGGCATAAGCCTTTTGGCTTCTGGTGGTGCTTCATGTGCAAAATGCGCAGGAGGTGTTTGACAAAATGCGTGTGAGAGAGAGGGGTGAGTGGAGGGTGAGGTGGGAGACATGTGGCACACATGTGGCATTCGGGCCAATTCAGGCCAAAAATTGTCCTACGGAGGGCTTACTAATTGTTTACTGTCCTCAGATCGAAGGCATGCAATGAGGTGTCCTGAATGTGAACTACCCCCTATTTAAGTGTCCTGAAAAAGCCTCTAGCTCTAATTAGTTAGCACTGTCATTATAACTTAGAGCTAGAGGCTTTTTTAGGACACTTAAATAGGGGGTAGTGCACATTCAGGACATCTCGTTGCGGGCCTTTGATTTGAGGACAGTAAACAATTAGTAACCCCTCCGTAGGAATTTTTTGGCCCGAATAGGATAAATCGCACGTGCTGAGTACGTGATGGCCTGATCGCACGGATTTTTCTGCGGCATTTTAGCAGACATCTTGCAGGCATTATGTTGGGCTCAATGGCCGCCGCCAAAACCACCGATCTCATCCCCGATGCATTCAAGCTCAACGCCTACTCTCATTCCATACAGAAAGTGGCTCCCCATCGTTGCCCTAGCGGGCGGATTCTTCGATTCGCCTCAAGTGACCGCTGCCTCCGTCGGGGAGACCGCGATCACCGACGCCAAAAGCGTGCGGCAACTGGTGGCGGAGAATGATGTGGTGGTTTTTGCGCGGCGGGGTTACTGCATGTGCCACGTTGTCAAGCTATTGCTCCACGGCCACAACGTTAATCCTTCAATCTTCGACGTTGATGAGCAGAATGAAGCTAATGTAAACGAGACATTGTCCGAGATCATCGCCGCTGCCCCTCAGTTTCCGGAGGTGTTTGTCGGCGGAGAGTTGTTTGAAGGGCTGGAGAAAATTATGGGTGCGCATATCCAGCGAACTCATGCCTAGGCTTAGAGAAGCTAAAGCTCGACGGCGCCGGTGACGTTTCGGAGAAATACGAACCTCGAATGGCACAGACGTGATCTTTGTCGGAGGAGATGTAGGAGTAGGCGTTGAGCTTGAATGCATCGGGGATGAGATCGGTGGTTTTGGCGGCGCCCATTGAGTCCCAGCATAATGCTTGCGAGATGTCTGCTAAAATGCCGCAGAGAAATCCGTGCGATCGGGCCATCACGTGCTCAACACGTGCGATTTAGCCCTTTCAGGCCAAAAAATGTCCTACGGAGGGGTTACTAATTGTTTACTGTCCTCAAATCGAAGGCCAGCAACGAAGTGTCCTAAATGTGCACTACCCCTTATTTAAGTGTCAAAAAAAAACCTCTAGCTCTTATAACTTAAGTTGAAAATCAAATGAATGTTTTTGGTTTAATATGTATGCCCCTCATTCTGGCTGATATGATTAGTTTGTGGCTCGAGCAACATTTTCAGTATTAGTACATACTGTACATATATGCTTATATACTTATAATATATGCATTATGTAGAATGTAATTTAATTGCAAGTTGCTTGTAATATAGACCGAGGATTGGAGCTTACAGTTACAGTCAAAAAAGAAACAAAGATTCTTTAAAGCTTTAACTATTTATGGAAGAAAGTGGTCGTATTTAAAATGATAGTCAATGAGACAGAAATAGAAGTGCAAATTTAGTTGGTGAATTATTATATTATCATCGTAACCCTAATCATGTAGGTGCGAAACAACATTCCCATTATCTTTTTTCTTCTCCGAAAAGCAAGATATGATTTTATAAAATTGGTATCCATCAAAATTGCCTTAATTATTCCCCCTTGTTATCATCTATATATTATGATGTTTGTTCCTTTCTAAGAGTCAATATCTTGCAAATTTGATGCTAGATATACAAGTGTTTTTAATGCAAGTGTGCCGTATAAAATTAGTAAGAAAATGATTTTTTAAAATATTACCAATTCATAGTATTATTTATAAAATATTTAGACAATAATGACAAACGGACAATTGTTGTCCAGACAACTACCGATTTTAGACTTAAAAATCGATTCAACTAATATTATTTAAAACCGCAATAATGATAAACGGACAAAACTGCTTATTAATGAATTATTCATAGATATAAATCTAAAGTCATATCTAAAGATAAATTAGTAGCTTAACCTTTTTAATGTTTAATAATTATATATGTTAGTCTATGAAGCCTAGGTTAAGTGACTATATGAGACACCACAAATATCTCCTTAATAATAGGTCTTGGGTTTTGTAATACCCCTAAAAATTTTAATAAGTTTAATAATCTATAAAAGTCCTTTAAAATTAAATAATTAGATATTTCTAGAGTTTAGAAATAGGGGAAGTACCACCTCAAGAAAATCTTTTGAATTCCAACAAAAAATATATTTTCAAATCAAGTTTTTAAGTCTAACAAAAATCATTTATTTTCCTAAACACTAACTCATATATTCCTTCCGTCCACGAAAAAAAACGCTTATTTCAGAATGACACGGGGTTTAATAAAATTGATGGAGTGTGTTGTGAGTGAAATAAGAGTCTCACCTACTCCCTCTGTCCACGAAATGGTTGCCACTTTTGTCATTTAAATCCGTGCACGAAATGGTTCCATTTATAGTAGTAGAGCCCATATAATACATTATATTTAACCTTATATTTATTACTATTTCACTCACATTATTATGGGACTCTTACTCCATTCACAATAATACTCACTATTATTCACTATTACTTACCATTTTCTTAAACTCCGTGTCGTCCACAATGTAGCAACCATTTCCTGGACGGATGGAGTATTATATAGTAATTTTAAATTGACTAAGTGGAATAAATGTCCCAATTGGATTGAGTGGATTAGTAGATTAAAGTAAATTTGTTGAGTGGATGGTTAAATTAATATAAATTGGTTGAGTGGAGGATTAAATTAAAATAAAATGGTTGAGTCAAAGATTGAATTAAAGTAGATTGTATTGGGAAAATTAGTAAAGATTTTGATTTATTCCAAAACTCAACTGAGCCCAACTGAGTAGATGAGTCATCAGTCTAAACCTAGCTAAAGCTCACTATTTGAGTGTAAGGATTTTATCTTTACAGGATCAAACAGAAGAAGTCAGCCAGACTGAGAAGACAATTCAAGATCAAGATGGTCAGTTAGACCAGAACTCGACTGACTTCAGAACTGAACCATGCAGTTCATGCATATCAAGCAGTTTTGTCAAAGTCAGACGTCCCAAAGTCAAGAAAAGAAGAATTGGAAGACGGTGAAAGAAGAAGAGTTTGAATTGAAATTCAAATCTACTCGAAAGTACAAGACAACCTGTAATTTTCCATAAATTGACCGACCGCAGAGACTTGCATAAAGCAAGGGTTGCAGTTACCATTTCAGGAAAGATTGCAGAGGAGTAGGTGGAGGGCCATATTTTTTTGACAGAGGTCAAACGACTCTTTTCAACAGCTAATTGATCTCCCTCTCTAGATAGAGGTCTCCCTCATTGCGAGAAGACTACTAGAATGACTGGAAATATTCACGCGCACAAGCATTCAAACAATTCAAAGCAGTAGCATTCTCATAGCAAGAACACAAGTGTCAGAAGCCAACTAGTAGAGAGTCACCAGTCCTCCTATTTTGCTTCCTTCTAGTTTCTCAAAGTCATGTTCTTTGATTGAGTCTAGAAGTATTAGATCTTGCTATCTCTAAGCAGATTCTCTGTAAAAGATCGAGTCACCAAGCCTTAGAAGAAGCTTACACTTTTCTAAATGTTGAAGGCTTCATAGTTGGAAAAACCCCCAGTCCCCAAACTCTAGTTCTCTTTAAACCCGTAATCAAATAATCTAGGTCCCTTAGACCCGTAACCTAAGATAGGCTTTACTCTTTTCTGCAAAAGAGTTGTAAGATTTTGTTCGAACCCGTGATCGAACAAGTTAGGTTGTTTGGTATCCGTAAACCAAGTTCAACGTTTTGATAAACACGCGTCAGCTTATCTAGTGGATTACTTCCCGAAAAGGAAATCGTGGACTTAGGAGGTCAATCTTCGAACCACGTAAAAATATTGTGTCTTTACTGACAGTATTTTATATTCAGTTTCTTAACCAAGTGACTCAACATACAAAACTGTTTTTCTGAAAATCGCACTAAGTGTTTGGGAACTTGATCTTCCTATAAAAGATTTCAGTTTAAGTAACGAGAAAAATTAACTACCTACTTCTGCATTGCAAAACTCTTTAAAACCTCAGTCAGAATTATACAATTGACCATTAGTCAAAGAAGACAATTGTGAACCTAACTGTGTGATAGTACCGACTGACTTTCTCAGTTGTCGAGCGACTGAACTGAACAGTTTTCCTTAGAGAAAAAGTTTTATTTAAAGAAAAATACCTATTGGTGTATTTCCCCTCCCCTCCCCCCAACACTAATTACTCGTTATTGGGACCATCAGATTGTATGGGTCATATTTCTAAAAATAAAACAAATAACTTTTTCGTGGACAGACGAAAAAACAGATATTTTTTCCGTTGACGGACGGAGTAATACATAATATATGTATACTTGGTATACTAAATACGTTGAAAGTAAGCATGTATAATTATATTACTAATGATTTAATGAGTACATTATTATATTATTAATGTCTAAATTAGTATATAATACAATATATATTATGCACACGTAACCTGTTCTCTATCATGTTAGTATGTAGTACTATATTGGATCATACGAATAACATTTCTATTTTCTAGGCAAGTTGTTCTTCGTATATGTATGCATAAGAAGAGAGAGCTAATGCATTCATTATATTTTATTTTATTTTATTTTTCATAACAGACGTCCTCATTTAATTTAAATAGACTAAGAGCATTCTTAGTAAATCACTCAAAATCAATTTTAACTCTAATTTAGATTAAAATGATAAAAAAAAAAAAATGTTAAAATATTCATCTAGCAGATCTCTCAAATTGTGTAGGCCCCACAAAAATATTTACACCTTCCTGTAATCCTCCTTAAAATTACACCTCTCTAAATCTTTTTTAGCTCACAATTTATTTGGGCCTGCAATTTTATAAGATACAAAATAGGATATCTGTTGTATTCATTCGTAAAATAGGGGCTACAAATAATATAGGGGAACCTTTAGCAACTAATTTAAGAACAAATATTTGAAATTTCTGTTGTGAGTACTCTAATGACTAACTAAGCCTATATAATAGGGTACCTATTCAAATTCTTCTATAAATAGTAAATGGAAGCAACAACTATTTCACTCTTCAAGTTAAAGAAACGAGAGAAAGAGAGAGGGGTGGGGGGGAGTTTTCAGTGTCCTGTATAATTAGAAATATTAGTGTTTTTGCAAGAATTTAAGGCCCAGACATAAATGTGCCCCCGCGCATTTTTGATATATCAGATGGGTTTTATTTTAAAATATATCTGAGTTAATAAACTCTGATATTTTAAGTAAAATAAAAAATGGTTATCCACGGAAATGTTTTAGTACACTTTATGTGTTTAATATTCCTATGATATCTGTGTACATGTGGTTAGAAGTTTGGTGGGTTGATCACTATCATTTTCCAACAAAGATATATGTTTTGGATTCGATGTGTTAAGATCGGGATCTTGTTATTGTGGTTGAAACGAGAAATGTAACTGTACCACGATATAATGGGAATAACACCAGATAGACACTATTGGCACACAAATGAAAAAGATTTGACGTATCTTGGAAGTAGCTTTATTTTTTGAAACCTTCTAAGTTTACGAGTAAAATTTGAATATACCAATTGTTTAGTTTTTGCTAAAATTATTTATAAAATTTTACTCACTGAGTACACTAGTACTCACAACCAAACTCTTTTTAAATATTTTCAGGTTAAGAGGCAGGTGATGGGACGCAAGGCTAGGGCAAGGGTTGTATTTGTTTATGTGCTGCTGCTATGTTGTAATTCAAATGTGCAATTCCGAATATTGTTCTAATTATATATTTTGAAACAATGATCGCTAGATCTTTTTTTGAAGTTATAAATATACTACGTACTATGTCTCTCTTGCATTATTATTATTATTATTATTATTATTATTATTATTATTATTATTATTATTATTATTATTATGTTTTTTGAGAGTGTATTGTGATTAGCTTCTTTTGAACGCTCAAATTCCCACTCCCATATGGTAGTACCATTTGGTGAAGTGGATGCTCGACTTCTTTTGTTATGCTAGACACGGGGTTCACCCATCTTCTTTTTATAAGTGTAGCGCGGTTAAATCGCCCCACTTTATTAAATTAATAGATTAAATTACTATATGTGTTAAGTATATCTCTTTCTTTCCCATTTCTTTATTTTCCCTACTCAGATGGGATTGAACCTGTCAATCCCAGTTCTCGAAGGAAGGCCCGTAAACTGGGGCTTGATAAGTTCAATCATATCTGAGTACGGTGTAAATTTCTCACCTTGTTTAGGAGTGTAGTGGTCTCAACTGGTATGGTGATGTAGTGATATCACCTTTGTATGATATAGAGGTTCTTACCACCTTATAGATATTCACATGAGACAATGTGACACAAAACTAGTCATTCAGATTAAATTAACATGTTATTAACTTTAGATATTTTAGTCCACAATAAGACATCATAAGTCTCTCCTTAACAAAAATATGTGGTTCAATTCTCACTTAAGTGTGAAATTGTCTTCCTATTTCATACTCCCTCTGTCCCGCGAAAGATGAGTCACTTTCCTTTTAGGGCTGTCCCACGAAAGATGAGCCCTTTCTGTTTTGGAAAATAATTAATTGTATTAACACTGCTTTTACATTTGCATTCACACTACTTTTACATTCTTTATTATTTATTCATACTACTTTTACATTCTTTATCAATAAAATACTCCACTAAATACACCCACTACTATTTCTTCTTAGTCTCCGTGCCCAAACCAAAAGGGTTATCTTTGGTGGGACGGAGGGAGTATTAGGGAAAATTGCATAAAAATATCCGACCTTTTTAGCAAACCTTTTAATTTTCACAAACAAAGTAGTTAGCTTTCAATTTACCGCAATGATCGTCCGATGAGAAATTTCGGCTTAAATGTTGATGCTCACGTGTCTAATTTATCTGATGTCGCCATAATTTACTCAATACACTCACCTCTCCACCTCTCTCTCTCTCTCTCTCTCTCTACAATCTACATGACCGCCCGTCCAAAAAACCCCTGCCGTCGGTCAAGACTCTCGATTCCAACTTTTTAGTAATCCTCGTGGCTCTTCTTTACGTGCTCATCTGCGTGCTAAAGTCGTTGCCGAAGCTGACCAACGACGAGGCCGCGAAGCACGCCGAGAAGCTCTCCTTCTTCCACCAAATCCCCCAAAAACGGCGACAGCGAGATCGGCCTGTGGGCCTTCTTCTTCTTCATCAGATCCAGCTATTCAAGATCCTACCTTTGCCTTCTCTTCTTCCACTAAATCACCAAAAACGACGGCGGCGCCGTCTCAAAGTAGTCGGGTTAAACCAAGTCCAAGCGAGTCGATTTCGCTTTCACCCTTCTCTCCCTATCTCTCAATTTCTTCATCATTGGGAGCAACTAATTTCATCTTCTCTATATAGTTATTCTTCTACAGTAAGTGAGGTTTTGTTTCTGCATATATTTCGCTCAAATCTGAGCTTCTCATTTGTTTGGTTATATCACTTCTTGTCGCTTTAATCTTTCTGCAAAATTTCTTATTCTCTATTTATTGGATTTTGTTTGGCTGAATTGATTTTTTTATTGCAGTTTCAGATTTACACGCCAATGGAAATCGTCGTTGGTGGAGGTGGCGTCGGTAGCGAGAAGCTCTACAGGTGTGTTAAAACAACGTCGTTTTAGGCGTTTCCGAACGACATCGTCTTTCTAGCCGTCCCGATAAGCCATGTCAACATTCCGGCATTCCAGCTTAGCTTCGATTTGGGGGAAAAATCGGTCCGGACCGACATTGCATCAAATTGAAAGCTAACTACTTTGTTTGCGAAAATTTAAAGGTTTGTTATTAAATCAAATTTTGGGAAAAAGTCGGGTATTTTTATGCAATTTTCCCTTCATATTACTATTTTTTAATTACTCTATTTAATATTTTGATTTATATTGAATTATTTTAATATTACAAAATAATAATATGATAATATAACTGAGTCAGAGGCTTTTTTAGGACACTTAAATAGGGGTAGTGCACATTTAGGACACCTTATTGCAGGCTTCAATTTGAGGACAATATTGAACTAGTGAACCCTCCGTCGGACAATTTTTTGCCCGAACTAGCTAAATCGCTCGTGTTGAGCACGTGATGGACGCGAACGCCACATGTCTGCCACCTCAGCTCCACAACCCCTTTCTCTTTTCCTAACGCCTTTATGTCTTTCTTTCTCATATCACTCTCAACAGACACATTACCAAGAAATCCCCAAAATTAAACTTCCTTAACAGCTCCTTCTATTTTGTTCAATCTCCACCGAAGACTCCCCATTTCCCGTCACCACCTTCATCATCGGCCCATGGTTAGCAGCTCAGAAGCTGTTGCAGCCAACCATCACCGTCACTGTCACCTCATCCACCCTCAACTCACAATCCTAGCCCAAATTCAATAACACAACCTCAACTAACTCATAATTCAGACCCGAATTAAACCAAATAGAACAAGCTCGACCTAAATCGAAACCCTCACATCAGATTTATCGTCTTTCCCAAAAAAAGAAACAAGAACAAAAAAGACTTGCACAACTTACCTACGGCTGACGTTGGAGACCGGAGAGGCTGAAGTTGGGGCTAGCAGCGGCGTGCACAGCAGGAGGAGCGGCTAGTCGGCGACAAGGAGGTGGGAGCGCTGACGACTAGGTTTCTGCTTTTTGCTCTCAGCTTTTAAGGAAATAGAATAGAGACAACTAGTTACTATATATTAGAGGAGGTTGGTTGAGATTCCGCTTCTCCCTCACCGTCACCATCCTCGCGTTTCGCTTTCACGGCTAATTTTTTGCTACGTCTTCGCCGTCGACTGGCTTTGGGATGAATGATTTGGGTTTTTTTTCTTTAGAAATTAGGGCTTAATTCGTGAATGAATGAGAATTAGAATTTGAGAGGTTTTTGCTCGTAGTGATAGAGAGGGAGAGGGGTTAGTGGATGGTGACTGGAGGTTGAGGTGGCAGACATGTGGCAGACATGTAGCATTCGGCTCATCACGTGCTCAACACGTACGATTTAGCCCGTCGGGCCAAAAATTGTCCTACAAAGGGCTTACTAATTCAAAATTGCCCTCAAATTGAAGGTCCGTAATAAAGTATCCTAAATGTGCACTACCCCTATTTAAGTATCTTAAAAAAACCTCGAGTTCTAATATAACTAGTATCTCTCAAAAAAGATATGCAAACCCCTCTCTCTCGTGAGTAAATGAAAATATTTTAAATCAATTGGATTGGTATCTCCGAAACCCAATTTTATGTAATGCTCATACCCCAATTTCTTGTGGGCTGAAGTTTGAAGGGCCTCCTTTTCTATTTATTTATTAATGGTCCGTATCGGCGCTTACTACTTACTAGTATTTTAATGGGCCTAAATAACATTATGGAAACGAAAATTAATGTACGTCTGATTAATAAAATGCAACGATATACTCCCTCTGTCCCGCTCATTTTGTCTTTCTTTCTTTAAATGGACGTCCTACTCATTTTGTCTATATTTAATGAGTGGTTATAAGAGTTTATCCCTCATCCCTTTTCAATCTCATCCACTAATTTATTAAACAAACAACTTTCCTTAATCTCCGTGCTCAATAGTAATGAGACAAAATGAGCGGGACGGAGGGAGTATTATTCTTGTTTCTGATTTGGATGAACACAATGCTTTCATCTGTTAATAGAATATTTTCTCGTGCGAAAATGAAGAAATTTGAAAGACATGTATATATCTTTGAAATATGTGTGAAATGTTATGTTACATTTTTGTGTTAAACTTTTTTTTGTTTACTATTGTGAACGAGTGCTACTTACATTGGATATCAATCATATCAATATATCATACTACTTACTCTATTGGATACATTATCGTTATACACATGCATGATTATGACGTATCCTGCTAATGAAAACAATGAAATCAATACGGTGAAAATGGGGTGGTTGGTTGCTACTTGCATTGGTTTGTTTATTTGGGTATTGTAATATTTTGATAGGTTCATTTTAACTCTAATTCACCACTAAAGTTATCTTAAGCATGGAGAATTGACTCGCTATTTAAGTAAATATTCACGTACAATCGTTCGTGGATCCGATATGAAACCGTCATCATATCATATTGACTCGCTATTTAAGTAAATATTTACGTACAATCGTTTGTGGGTCAGATATGAAACCGTCATCATATCATATTAAAAATTTAGGGCGATGCTATTCGGACATAGTATGTCCGAACATAATTGGTTCTAATGATTATATTTAAGTTGTGGCTCGTGATTTCTCAAAGGGAAAGGAAAAGGAAACAAAACGTGATTGTATATAATTTTTTTTACACGTGTATCGTCATAACTTAAAAATAATTAATGAGTTTTCAATTCATGATTAGTTAAACGTACGCCATGATACTAATTAAGTCACAATCTAACAAATTTATTAAAATTAAATTATAATTACGAGTTACGAGGGGTAGTTCGGGTAGGAACCACTCTTATTCTAAAAAAAGAATAATTGTGATCCATTTATTTTTACTGGATGAGTGGTAAAATATGAATTTTCGTGTTGATTGCTGCATTATATACATTATGTTAATGTATGATAAAGTTGATGTATTGTATACACAACTTTGTTTCATCATGACATTACGAATTATTTGATAGTTGATACTGCTATTAATCTAGACCATAAATTATATAAGGATTGATTGGCAGGATCTATTTTTATTTTTCATTTTAAGATTCATATTGTATTTAATCTACTCATAATAACAAGATTGAACGCTATCTATAGTTCGAGTAAATAGTTGGGGTGGGTCCCAAAATTAATAGTTGTATATCTTATACATATTCAGCAATCAAATTAGCTGACAACATAATTTCAAGAAAATGAGTACTACTAGTATTTATCATAATACTAACCTCTGGAGGGTGGAAAATTGAAAGCTACTTATAAAAGTTCTTCAGATGTACTCTCTCCGTCCCATGTAATACGGCCTAGTTCGTAATGGCACAGAGACTAAGAATAAAGGGTATTGTGTATAAAGTGAGTATTTAGTGTATAAATTATACAATAATTAATATGGGTAATAAAATGTGTTTCACTGTTGCAAGAAAGACACCTGCGCCTACAATTGAATAAACAAATGCTGGAAATTAATTCAAGCCACATCTACACAGTAGAATCGAATAAACAAATGGTGAAAATTAAAACCTGCTATTTACTTCAGAAAAATGGCGGTTTCAATACAACATTTGACACCAAAATTCAAGTTTCATACAAATTCAAATTTCCCTCTAAACTACACTAAGCCATGTCTATAAAACAGCAGAATACACACACCAAAAGATCATTTACAGTAGTTTCTCTCCACAGCCACTTCATCAAAATGCCTCCACAAAAAAAGAAAGACATGTCCACAGCCACTCGAAATTCCATTGTTCAGTTTCTTCTTGAAGGCAGCACCAATGGGAAGCCAGCTTATGGCAAAATGGAGGAGGCAATCACCAAGTTCAGCAGCTCAAGGAGAACAGTTAGTCGGTTGTGGGCTGAGGCATCAAAGCAAAGAAAAGAAAATCAGCCAATGCAGTCAATAAGCAAGAAGCTAAACAGAGCACCAGTAACACTTATTCAAGTGGATTTGGACAGGATCCGAGGGCTGCCATTATCAAAAAGATCAACTATTAGAAGTCTAGCATTTGGAATTGATCAATCCAAGAGTACAGTGGGAAGATGGATCACTAGAGGGCTGATCAGATCTCACACAAATGCAATAAAACCTGCCCTTACAGCTTCAAATATGTTGCTCAGGTTAAAGTTTTCACTTCAGGCATTAAAGTATGATGCAATACTCAACAAAGTGCAATTCAAGACCATGTTCAATGTTGTCCACGTAGATGAGAAGTGGTTCCATATTACAAAAGCATCACAGAGGTACTACTTAACCCCTGAGGAGGAAGAACCCCACAGAACTTGCAAATCAAAACATTACATAGGCAAGGTAATGTTTATAGCAGCAGTTGGAAGGCCTATTTACAATGCAGATGGCAGTCTTCTTTTTTATGGGAAGATAGGTATCTTCCCATTCACAGAAATGCTACCAGCACAGAGGAATAGCAAAAACAGAATTGCAGAAACTTTGGAGCAGAAACCAATTCAAAGCATCAATATGGCAGTCATGAAAAATGCTTTCATCAATCAGGTATCAACAATATGCATTCATGCTCAGTGAATCATGTGCATTCATTGAGCAATATGCATTCAATGACAAGGCACCAGAATTATGCATTCAATGAAAACAGTGGCATGTGCATTAATTCAGGAAAAGGTAGGATGAGCTAATGCAGCAATATGCATTCAATGAAAACAGCAGCACATTCCTCTGCATGAGGAAAACAGTAGCACATGCATTCATTGAGGAAATGTAATCAGTAGTGCATTCAATGAAAACAGCTTGTACCAGCAGTAAAATCATCATGGCATGTAGGTGCAAGTAAACAAATATACTTTCAACAAGATAATGCAAGGCCTCACATCAAAGATTCTGACCCAGATTTCAGAGCTGCAGCTAGCTCAGATGGTTGGGATATCAGAATAGTTCAACAACCACCCAATTCCCCAGACATGAACATACTAGATTTAGGCTGGTTTAGAGCCATTCAAAGCATACAACATCAAACAGTTTGTACCAGCACAGATGATCTAGTGAGTGCAGTGAAAGCATCATTTGAAAAACAAGATGATTATAAGCTGAACAAGGTGTTTTTAACCCTGCAGAGCTGCATGCTGGAAGTGATGAGATTGAAAGGGCATAATCAGTACAAAATTCCCCATTTGGGAAAAGGATGCTCTAGCTAGAGATGACATGTTGCCACTAACATTGGATGTTGATGCAGATCTTGTGAAAGAGTGCATAGATCATCTCATTGATCAAGGAGAAGTGGAAGGAATTGATGAGCTAATGCAGCAGCTTGGACTGAACAATGCAGCAGCTTAATGAAGATTCTAGTGAATGAATCATGTCTTTTTTTGTTTTGTTTTTGTGATTATGCCTTCAAAAACATGCTTTTGTGTACATTTTGATCATGTTTTAGGTGTAATCAGTAGCAATATGCTTCTCTTTTGTAACTAAGGCAGCTTATTCAGTGAACTTATATGATTATAAGATGATTAATATGCATTTCATTTCAGTTCAGCTGGCATGAGGGCACAATGCCACACAGTAATTGCATTCCAGTAGTATGCATTTCATTTCAGAACAAATGCAATGAGGTCTAGGATTCACACAGGCTGAGCAAAGTCATAATAACACCAGTAAAGTGCAAACATATGCCTGTGCCTTCATTATTTGAAGCTGTACAATAAGATTCACATCTCATACAGTTTGAAAATGGAATCACAGATGCATAGAGTGAATCAATCACACATAAATCAGTTCATCAGTGAGAAAATGCACATCATTTCAGCCACAATTAACCCAGCCCACACAGTACTCTTGAGCAGCAATCAATTCCAGGCATAGACCCATAACAGAGGTGTAATCAGCAGGAAACACAAACAGGTGTAATCGGCAGCCATAAGGAAAGATCTCACCATAAATAAGCGTGGTAGAAGAACTCCTAACATCGTCGGATCTGCACCAAGTCCAGTGGTGATAGCAGCCACACCTCCACCGCTCAGATTGTCGGATCGACGCCGGAGCTTCTTCCCCTTCATCACGGCGGCTTGAGGGGTGCGAAATATTTGCCGATATGGACCCGTTCTCGTTACCCTATACCTATCCTACACCTCCATCGCACCGATTTACAAATTTGCAGAATCGATTTGTTCTTCGGTGTCGGGAACCACCATCCCGCTCAGATCAGAGGGAATCGTTGTCGGAATCGGCTCATAGAGTGGAGAAAGTGGTGGGGTTTCTGGAATCACCGTATCGGTGAGGGAGGATGAATAATTCCAATCGAAATCAGGAGGGGTTTCAGGCCCAGGCGTGTTCATCATGGCAAAGATGGTGGAGTGGGCGTGAGGGCGATAGAGAGGGACGAGTATAGGGAGAGATTACAGAGACGATGCGGCGGAGTGGGAGTGAGAGTGGGAGAGATTACAGAGACGATGCGGCGGAGTGGGAGAGATAGTGTGTGAGAGGGACGAATGGTGTTTTTAGGGTTAAGTGGTGGGCCAAGCCAGTTAATGAAATTACAAATGGGCCATAGTAATTAGGGTGTTACTAATGACAGTATAAATATACGTATTTCTTTCCTTAAAAGGAAACAGGCCAAGTTGCATGGGACGTCCAAAAAGGAAAACAGGCCGTATTACATGGGACGGAGGGAGTATGAACTTTTATTCATACTACGACGATACATGATATCATTATTACACTAATTATTTAAATAATTTTGTTTTTTTAAATTTTTATTTAATTAGTTAAAGAATATTAAGAAGCCAAATATGTGGATCCTCTACAAATTTTCTGATAATTGATATTCGTGATTTTATTTTAACGATTGAAACTATGAAACTTTCAAAACTTCTTACGTCCATAGGTGCAATAACAGGTGCAGTTTATGCAATGACGAGTGTGAAATAGACCACACAATAATCTTCAGTACAATAAAGTACATATCTTTATTGATTTTTTTAACTTTTCACACTTTAATGATTTTTGTGTCGGCCAATCAAACGATGTTTCTTCTCATTTTAATTTGTCACAAGCAAATTTTCTCACTTTTTTTTTATCATTTAAAGGTACATTTACTTCGATGAAAACAATTGAAAAATAAATATTTTCACTTTTTTTTCATAAGTATATTATGGTTATTAACTTTTTTTTAGCAGGATGAATAATTCAAGCATCCAAATTTTCATTCTTTTCTATTTAATTGTGAAAAATATTAATATGAGAGAAGGGTGTGATAATATTTCCTATAAAACAAAAGATATGAATTGGCGAGATGAAGACCATGCTATATAATTTTATTTCTAATTTAATAAACATGTATAAATAATTATGGAAATGATAATATAATATTTTATTATCTTTTTGTATCCATTATTTTTCAATGAAAATTTTATAACCAGAGTAAACGCACACTAAATAGTTTTCGCTCTTGCTATCACTTACAATAACGTTATTAGCATTTATGAATATCATTTAAGACTTCTCGTATTTGAATTAAGATTTTGGAACCTAAGAATCGTAATATTGAAACATGTGATTTTACTACTAATCAAAATTGATCAGAAAAAATTATACTCCGTAATATACTTGACGGACTATTTTTATTTAACGTTAAAAAAACTCAATTAATTTGTGTATCATTTTCGTTTTACGTTTTATCAATCGTCTTCATTTACGGAAAAATATGCACTTTAATATCGAAACTATTGAATTTCCCGCAATTACATCATGAATAATAAAAGTAATTAAATGTCTGAATTATCAATATACGTTTTTGTATTTTTTTTAGGGGGCTGCTATTTGGATCAATTGGATTCAAATTAAAAGCAATTAATGTTCGATTTTTAAATTGAAAAGACATTCTTAACCTTTTTTATATTTTCCATTTTATAATTATGCTATTATATTATATACGAATATATGTATATTGGGAATAGTAAAAATTCATTAAATGTTTGGGTTTCAATGAGAACTTTTACTGGTTTCATGTGAATTTAATAATTGGCGACATCATCGACAGATAATTGGTAGTAGTATTAATTAAAAATATACTAATTTTTCATTCTATTTTTAAAAATATGATAAATTATGTAAATAAAGTTATAATATATATAATTCAAATTTCTAACATAATTTAATATATATTTACGAACATCAAATTGAACCGATCCGAGATCTAAAAAAATAAAATCTGAAATGAACTGAAAATACGAACTTAATTTAATATATGAGGAAATGCACCCATATGCCATTAGTTGAAATGTAATATAAAAAAAGTCATTAGTTCAAATTTTATCAATTTTTGTCATATGTTTACTTTTTGGATATTTATACCCTTATGTTTTATAATTTATTTCATCCTAGTACACTCTTTCTCCTACTTTTTCACTTTTATTTTTCTCTCTCTTTTTTCTCTCTCTCGTTTTTTTTTGTGTTTTCTTCTTCCTCACGTTAATCCTTCCTCCCTCAGCTGATTTCTCAATCCTTTTTCTCCGTCGTTGTCGTCGTTGCCGTCGCCATCGCCGCTGCTTCATCGTCGTCGTGCCGTCATCTCTTTCGTCTCCATATTTTGGAGCTTTTTGTCCGTCATCATCGTCGTCTTCTTCGTCGTTGGTGTGGCCTCTGCTTTTTTGTCCGTCATCGTCGCCGTCTTCTTCGTCGTCGTCTATGTTTCTCCTGGTTTTGCTGTGATTTTGCAGCAATTTGGTTGTGATTTGTGGAGAATTTTTTGAATTTTTTTTTTTATTCTGCAAATTTGTTTGCGATTTTGCTGTGTTTTATGCTTGAATTTTCGTTTAGAACGTGTTACGGGTGTTCGATTGTAATTTTCCGGCAATTTTTGGTTGTGGCGTCAAAGATATGGAGGTAAGTTTTCAGCGAGAATTCTGGTGCTGAGTTGGTACATTTTCTCAATTGCGTACTGGTGCGTACCAAGTTTACCTGGTACGCACGTACCGCGTACCTTAATTTTTTATATTGATACGCAGTACGTATTTACCATTACGTACCAAGTGTACTTGGTACGCAGTACGTAGTTTTGAATGCGTACCAAGTTTACTGGGTACGCATTACGCATTTATTAATGCGTACCAAGTTTACTCGGTGCAGGTAAGGCCATCTTCTTTAGTAGTTGCGCATGGAGGATACTGGAAAGAGATCATTTATGAGGGTGGTAGGAAAGAGTATATTCCTATACCAACTAGTGGTATAAGCTTTGAATTTTTATTAGCAAAACTTGAAGTTCGAATGAAGAAGGATAAGAGTATGTATATGTTTGATATAGATGGTTTAGTGCAGTCTCCTAGTGGTGAAACTATGAGAATGAAGATTACAAATGATTTCGAGTTGTCCTATTTGATGGATGTGTTGGAGTTTCCTACTGTATATGTGGCGGTTTCTCCTACGATTGATGAATCTCATAATAGGAGGAGTCCTTTAATTGATGGTGGTGTGCAGAATGAAGACCAGAACAATTTTGATGTTGCTTGTGATGAGTTGGGTTTTGATGGCATTGGTGAGAATGATGACCATGATGTTGGTAATAGCAATGTGGATGGTAATAGTGATGTGGGTAATTAAAGTAGTGTAGGACAGCGTTTGTGGGTTATTCCCGGTGCAGCCCAGCAAGCATCTCTTCCGTCGGATGAAGTACTTGCACCGGTTGTGCGTGTGGATGAGCTTGTTAAGGGTGGCACTTTTGTCGGAAAGAAGAAAATGAAGTCAACTCTTGGTTTATATCACATGAAAAAGCATCTCGAGTGTAAAACGATTTGATCAAACAAGGTGTACTACCATGTGAAATGCAAACTGGTAGAACGATGTGAGTTTGAGATGCGAGCAAGTGCAACATCTAATTTGTGGCGTATCAATCTCTTCACTCGTCACTCTTGTGTGGATAATTTGAGATATCACCCTAATCCTAAGGATTCATCTAGAGATGTTGCTGCACACCTTGGCCAAAATTTTGGGGAAGATGGTTCGTGTTTTAGGCCAAAGGATATTTAATCACGGATCCAAAGGGAATTTGGTGTGAATGTAAAATATTCTACTGCTTTGGCTGGTAAGCACCATGCTCTGGAACTTTCATTTGGCGATGCGGATAATTCATTTCAGGTTTCTCTATCCTTTTCTATATTAGTCTCACGTAATTATTATTGGTAATTTTGGTACGATTTTGAAATTTCGTAGTTGCCGCTGTATTACCGGTACATCGGGTACGATTTTATAAAATTGTACTCAGTGTACCGGTAATACATCGACAAACCTGGTACGAAATTAATATTGCGTACCTAGTGTACAATAGTTAATATAGTATGATGTTACGTATTTATAAAAACGTACCAAATTTTATCAATTATGTTGGTACAATCGGTACGTTTTTGTAAACGCGTACCTAGTTTGCAACTATATTACTGGTACATTCGGTACGTTTTTTCAAAAGCGTAACATGTTTACCTAGCGTACTTTCAGTGATTTTTTGTATTAATTGAGATAAATCTTTCATATGATTCCCAAGTTCTTATACATGTTGGAGCAGATGAATCCGGGTTCAATTGTGGACCTTCAGACATGTTCAGACGGTTTGTTTCAATATTGTTACTTTGCTCTCTCTGCGTGCATAAGAGCTTTTCGCGCATGTCGGCCCGTGATTGTCATTGATGGCACACACTTGAAAGGGAAATACATGGGCATTTTGTTTGTCGCAGCTACGGAGGATGCTAATGAACAGATTGTTCCATTAGCATTTGGCATTGGTGACATGGAGGATACTTCATCTTGGTCGTGGTTTTTGCAGCATATCCGTCGGACGTTTGGTTGCCCCCCGAATTTTATGATAGTTTCTGATCAGCATCTGAGCATCAATAATGCTATTGATCGAGTTTATCTTGGTACATTTTGTTTAATTGATTACCTTGCGTACTAGAAAAACTGTTACGAATTTTACTAAAAACGTATCGGCGTACCAAGTTCGGATGTGGTAAACCTGGTACGCATTTACAATTGCGTACAAAGTTTGCTTATCATAACTTGGTACCCCGGTACGCATTACCCAATGCGTACCAAGTGTTCAAGTAAATCTTGGTACGTTTTGTTTAATTGCTTACCTTGCGTATCAGAAAAACTGTAACGAAATTATATTTGCGTACTGTGGTACCAGAATTCAAATACAGAGTTATCTTATGCATAATACCAATAAAGATAAAAAATATACATAGTATCAGTAGTATATGCTAATAGTTATTCAAAAAAAAAATCAAAATATACTAATGTTTATGAATTTACAAAATACTATCCATCATGCACAAAATATTAACACAAATTCACTGTTCATTCATTGCCTTCATTGCCTTCATTGCCTTCATTGACTCCATCGAAATCCATGATTCCCGGTGTCACTTCCTCCGTGCTATGGGCATAAATGGTCCTTGCTATGTGGTCTCTGTACTCCACCCGGTCTTCATCCTCTTCCAAACATCTTCGCATTTGTATTGGATTTTTTGAGATGAGTTGCTCCACATATTTGAGCGCATAGATGTCACAATCATATCCATTATCTTGCTGGAATTTGTTTTTATGGCCCTTCTTTGGAGGAAAGCATAATTCCCACTGGCCAAATTGTAGGTCTTTTATGTGATACTCTCGGTAATATCTAATAGCCTTCATAATTTGTGGCATCGTTCTTGTCATTGGCAGAAATAGATCTCGTCGATTATCGAAATGGTGGTTCTCGAATGTATGTTCTTTCGAGTCATAGAGAGTTTTAAGATCTACCAATAGGGTACCCCAGTGATCCTTATAGAAGTACAATGCAATTACCTAAAAACAAAATAATACATGGTACATTATTGTAAATGTGTATCAGAAATCTAAGAAAACACGGTACGTTATTGTAAATGCGTATTGGAAAACCAGGTACACTCGGTACGCATTTATAATATCGTACCGTATTTACCATACATGCATTTGGTAAAATTAGTACGATTTTAGCAATGCGTACCGAGTGTACTTAGATTTATTGTTACGTATCAATAAAATCGTACCTTGTCGCAGTCAACCCAAGACCTTACGTTCTCCCCCCAAGCTGGCTGAGCTCCTTCGGTAAACAAAAGCAACCTATTCATTTCTTCTTTTGGGAATACCTCTTCAACATTTCGGTTAAATATCTTGTGATCATATGGATCAAAAGGATTGGGTCTCTTAAGTTGGTTGACCGAGTCGAACACATTCTCCACCATTTCCTACAAATAAGTGTAAGAAATATAACTATATATATATATATGTGTGTGTGTGTGTGTGTGTGTGTATGTGTGTGTGTGTGTGTTAACCTTGTAAATGTATTACTGTAAACAATTAAAATCAGTCTAATTGGTTGAATTTACCATAAAATAACAAGACGTCATTGCAATCTTCGGATCAATTCTCCCAATCCGGCCATTGTAGAATTTGCCACGAGAACAGCAAGGTAAGCCTCAATGTGTTATACGTGAAGCTGTCATGTTGGATCCATGATAGACTGGAAAAAGGTCTTCTCAACACTACAAAAGGCTCCGACATTCCTCTTGTTTTCAATGAATATTAGATTAATAAAATTTGGTACGCATTGTCAAAATCATACCGAGTTTACCAATTAAAAATGGTACACCTGGTACGTTTTGAGTGAATCGTACCGAGTTTACCAATTGTAAAATAGTACACCTGGTACGTTTTTACAAAATCGTACCGAGTTTACCTGTAGAAAATGGTACTTATTTGCGAATGCTTACCAAGTACGCAAAATCCAATTTTAACCATACAATGCCATATTCACATGAACCTAATGCAAAATTCATCATGCACAAACAATCTCAAAAATCCAACAACAAGCTATCATCAATTCCAGAAATTACAGATCTGGAATTACCGGTACGTATTGCACAATCGTACCTTAATTTCCATTCTACTCAACAAACTAGGTACGCAATTGACATTCAAAACATATTAAACCCGCAAAATCGAAGAAATCAAGTGATAATCAAACAAGCAACCACCATTACTTTCAGATCTAGATTTTGCAAATTAAAAAATGAGAAAAAGTTACCGGCAAATCTTCAAAAACGTCTTTATCACTGGCTTCCTCCTCTTCGTGCTGCAGCGGCGACTGTTCTTCTTCTTGTTGCCGTAGCGGCGACGGCTGTGCTTCTTGCTCTTGGCACGGCGGCGACGACTGCTCTGTTTTCTCTTGTCACGGCGGCGTCCAATGTGCTGCTTCCTCTTGTCGTGGCGACGTCGATGTTTCGGTATCGTCGCACGACAATGTTTGTTCGCGCGGCGGCGGAGGAATTTTCTGTGCGTCTAGACCTAGTTTTTATCGTGACTTTGGTCGGCTGCGTCGTGGCTTTGCTCTGCTTCGTCGCGGCTTTGGTAGGCTTGCTCGCGGCAGTTTTGCTAGGCTTGGTCGGCACGGGTTTACTTGTTGCCGTCGGGTTTAGGTTTTGTTCCGCTGTTGGTTCGGTGATTTTCGGCTTCTTCGTCTGCGGCACTATCTAGGGAATGGAAGTACGAGGTTGACGGCGGAGATAGGTGACGGCAGAGTGAGGCAGAGATAGGGTTGAGAGGAAGAAGATTTTTCGCTGAGAAGAAAATGGAGAGAGAATAGCGCGAAGAGAATGAGGGAAGAGAGAGAAAGAATGTAGTAAATGTTTTTTGAATTTTAACCGTACACACACCCCACTATCCTATAAGGGTATTTCAGTCAAATTGGGTACAAGTTTACCCAATTTTTGTCAAAAATGAACTTTTAACAAAATTTGTTACTGTATTACATTGTACCCTAATGCTATATTACCATTTGCCTCTTAATATATTAGTTTAGGTTTGTATGAGATATTCTATTTTTTTTTTTGTTATTTTGTTCATCCTTAGTGCATTATGCAATTAAAGTTTACTTATTCACAAGTTGGTCACCTTCAACCCAAATGTTGCAATTGAAGTGTTGTTTCATCACTAATATATATCCCTCTGTCCGGCTTGACTTGTCATAGTTTTTTTTAGCACGGAAATTAAGGAGAAATAATTAGAGAGAAAAAGTGTTTTAGTGAAAGTGAAATAAAGTGGGTAGAAAGAGTGAATAGTGAGTACAAATAATAAGATAAATTTGATAGAGAGAGTGAATAGTGAATGACACAAAAAATGAGGAGAAAAGTAAGTTGAAAGGTGTAAACTGAGACTAATGAGACAAATTAATTGAGTCCTAATTTCGTTAATTATTTTTCAAAAAGGAACTAGTACAAGTATAACGGGACACTAAAAAAGGAAAATAGGACAATTCAAGCGAGACGGAGGGAGTATGAATATTATTTAGTTATTACCGCATAAATTTAATATTTTATTTTATATTCAAACTAGTAAGTAAACCATCGAGATTCGACGAAAAATAAGTTATGTTTTAACTTTAGAAGTTGTGATGTTGTTCTAAGTTAATTGTAAATCACCAAAAAAATAATTTTATACATTATCGATTTGCATATTTTATGTCTGAAGTATTTGAAAAATTGTTCCATTTTTTTCGATAAGTTAAAAAAATCAATAAGATAACTACAAAAATATATAGGTCAATATATAGTTAAACTATTAAAATGATTATCAATTAGGGGATGGTTTGTATGTATGAATGGAATTCAATAGGGAGTAAATGACACTTGTAATGGAATGCATATAGAACAAGAATGAACTAAGGAATGATATTCCTAAGATTATATACACAAGAATGGAATATTCATTCTTTAATTATACATTTTTTATTAGTTTATTATCATTGTAATTATTATTGTAATTAGCCTAATATAATAGGGTAATGATATTCGGCCACACTGTGACCGACCACACAAGTTAAAAATAGTAATATAGGTTTTGAAAATGGAAATATACCCTAATTGGGAAGCATAAACCCTAAGGTGGAAATGTGATTATTTCCATTTTTACAGTCAACTTTACCTTTTTTTATACGTGTGGCTGGCCACAGTGTGGCCGAATGTCATTACCCAATATAATAATAGCACTTTATAAAATTTAATCATATTTAAATATTTTTATTTTTACTATAATGATTATAATTATTTTAATATTATTTTATCTCCAAAGAAAGTGAGGGGCTAAAACAATTCAGCCCAAGAGCAGCAACAAGGAGTTAGTTCGAGTTAGACTGCAATGCTATATCCATGGGCCGGTGGCTGCGGTAGTGGTGGACCCAGTGTGGGATAAGAGGAGACGGTTGTAACCCCATTATATATATAATGTGGATCTGGTATGATCTCATCAACCATGCATTAATATAACTTCGGAAATGCACAAAATATAGTACTTTAATGCACAAACATGGCAAAGAGTACATTACACTAACTCAATGCACAAATATTTAACGAATATTTAATGCACAACATGAAATAATTTACACAAAGACTTCCATGCACTGGTGTAGTGTATGAGACGGGTTCCGACCCAGCTAACCTGACCCAATCTGCCGACCCGCCCAAAAAAATATAAAAGCTAATTCTATTTTTTTCTTTTTATTTTTCACTTGTTTTCTCCGCCTCCCCTCCTCTCTCTCTCTCTCTGCGATTTCCCCTCCTTCAACCTCCACCACTTCTACTCCCCTT
This sequence comes from Schizonepeta tenuifolia, assembly GCA_029490685.1. Lineage (NCBI taxonomy): Eukaryota > Viridiplantae > Streptophyta > Magnoliopsida > Lamiales > Lamiaceae > Schizonepeta > Schizonepeta tenuifolia. The sequence goes on along the minus strand of CM055955.1, from coordinate 15,716,272 downwards.
TCCACCCACTCATTTTCACGGCCTCTGCGTAAGCTCGGAGTGTCGCCGTATCATCGTTGACTCCAGTTGACGGCGTATTTCTGACTATTTACTTCAATTTTTTTGTCGTCGTTAGGGTTTCAGATGGAGAGTTTATTGGGGATTTTTTTGTTGTTGATGCAGATAATGAAGGAAGATGATAACAATTGGCCGGAGCCCGACCGCGTGGGAAGGCATGAGCTGGAAATTTTTATGGGAAATGAGCATATCTCTTTTACTACGTCGAAGATTGGCTCTTTGGTGGATGTTCAGACTAGCAAGGATCCCGAGGGTTTAAGAATCTTTTACTATCTGGTTCAGGTATGAACTTCTCTACATTTTTGGTCATTGAAGACAAGTTTGACTTATGAAGATGCTTTAGTTGAGAATATATTGACGCATTATTTAGCATCATAGGGTTGCAGGCGTGTTTCTTATATGTTACTATGATAATTTATCAAAAAAGGCTGCTCTTGTATTGATACTGATAGAATTTAGGTGGGAAAAGGTTGAAAAATAAATCTGTTGAGGCTCGTAGATGCTCATCTATTAGTTCATGTACATGCTAATCTTGTTTGAACTGAACTAAATATAGTTTTTGAGCTTTAGGAAGATATAGATGTTCGGACATTTGATGCACTATATTCTAGAAAAATATACTATGTTATGTGTCGGTGGTTCTTTTCACTTGGCTGGTGTTTATATATTTGGTGAAGATATGTTGGGTATGTTTTTGGATTATTAATACTATTTTGTTAGGAGGACAAACCATATGTAACAAGAGGCTTCAAAATTTGTTATGGCAATGTTGTAAAAGAAGGTATCCTTATCTGTTCTAATTCCCTTCATGTACCAAATTTGTTGTTCTGGTGGCTTTTCCAAGTGAAAATAGTGGTACATGTAGGATAAATTGAATGTTTAGCACAACATCATTGTAACATGTAGCATAGAATGTTGTGAGATTGAGTTTAGTTTAATAATTATGTTTTGGGGTTTGCTTTAGTTGAAGAATTATGCTGCAAAACTGCTTCATCAGCTATTCTAAAACGTAAATTATGCAGGGGATTTTGTTGTAACGGGAGTAGGAAGGGAGCTGTGTGTTGGACAACTTGTATGGGCTCCATCAATTGAACATATTTGGTTTTCTGTTGGATCGCCGTCAGACAATTAGTTCTGTCTGAAATATTGCAGCAATAGGCTAACCCCAGAAGGAAGGAAACATAAATCATCATTCTTCAATTACTATGTACTGTGCCTCTCATGTGGAGCTTTAGTTGCAGTAACATTTGTGGCGTGGATTGAAGACAATAAAGGCTGGCGGTGGGGTTTTGGAATTGCAACTGCAGCCATATTTAACTCGATACCAATTTTCCTCATCAGGTCAGCACGATTTAGGATCAAAGTTCCTTCACGAAGTCCTATCACAACCATAATTAAGGTATAGTATAAACCAGTTTGCAGAATCTCCATACTATAGCAGCAGTCACTAATTGTTCAATTTTTCCTGTTCAGGTTTTGATAGCTGCAACGTACAAGTCGTGGATTTTAAGGAAAACGAATAATGCTATTGAGAATGTGAGCAGAATCCCATCAAGTGTAGCAGAGGTGACATAAGATGAATAACATGCTACATGAAAGGCTGAAAGTCAAACCATTACAGAAGACTTCGAGTTCCTTAACAGGGCATTAGATGCTACACCAACCCCTCGATGGCTCCATTGCACAATAAAGCAAATACAAAAGGCGTAGTATTTGGCAGGAAGTTGCCGAAGTAATCGTTGTTTTCCATTCCAATGTAGTTCGAAAACGAATGCAGATGTTTTATTAGTGATATTAGTTTGATTTTCGATTTAAGATGTCGAGTTGATAGATCCTTTTTTTAGTGAAAGTAAGTATACGCTATTGTTGTCAAGAAACTCAACACGGACGGCTATCAGGTCTCCAATTTGCTTACAATTTTCATTAAGCGATTGTTTCTTTTACTTTGATCTAATTGAGAGCTTTCGTTTTGTTTCTTTTACTTTGATCTAATTGAGAGCTTTCGTTTTATCTTCTCTTTTTGTCTTCCTCTTCTAGGTGCTACTTGTGTTATAAGTTATTTAAGTATTGAGTTTGGTTAAACTTTTGTTGGTCTTGTCTTTATGTTGTTCTAGTGTTTTGTCTTGGCCTCTGGTTGTAGTATACATTTAGCTTCTTTGAAACGTATATTGAGTATTAAAGATTGGTGGTGGATTGTTTTGCTCCCTTCGCTTTCGCTTAAGTAGCTCAAACTGCAAAAATGAGTACACTAAAATAGTGGATAAAATCACGTATTTTATCTTATTACGGGAGAAATTAAAAATTAAACCTTAGGTAAATAAAATAATTTAGCATAATTCTTACATGCAATTTGTGATTAAATATTTATTATTTTTATACGACACCAATAATCATTGATATGAAGAAAGATAATGTTTCAAAGTAATTATTGTCATTATGAAAAGTAATCATTGAAATGAAGAAAAGTAATGGTTCAAAAATATTACTCCTTTTCACGACAATATTTACTTTGTTCACAACTTGTAACTTTTTAGTAATTCGATCAACTAATTATTGTCGTGATGAAAAATAATTATTGATATGAACAAAGGTAGTGTTTCACAATCATTACTTTTCTTCAAAATAATAATTATTTTTATTCCCAACAAGTCATACATTTAATTATGAAAGTAATTATTATTGTGATGAAAAGTAATTATGATATGAAGAAAAGTAATGTTTCATAATCATTACTTTTCTTAACGATAATGTTTACTTTTATTCACGACAAATTGTACCTTCATTTATTTGGTTAAATAATTATTTTCGTGATAAAAAGTAATTATTGATATAAAGAAAAGTAATGTTTCACAATCATTACTTTTCCTAACGACAAATGTTTAATTTATTTACGACAACTTGTACGTTTAGTTTTTTAGTCAAGTAATTATTGTCATGATGAAAAGTAATTATTGATGTGAAGAAAAATAATGTTTCAAAAATATTACTTTTCATAACAACAATGTTCACTTTTATTCACAACAAATTCTACTTTTAGTTATTTGGTTGAGTAATTATTTTCGTGATTAAAAAATAATAATTATTGATATGAAGAAAGGTAATGTTTGACAATCATTACTTTTATTAACAACAAATGTTAACATTTATATACAATAACTTGTACTTTTAATTTTTTAGTCAAGTAATTATTGTTATGATGAAAAGTAATTATTGATGTGAAGAAAAATAATGTTTAAAAATATTACTTTTCATAACGAGAATGTTCACTTTTATTCACAAAAAATGTACTTTTAGTTATTTGGTTGAGTAATTATTTTCGTGATTAAAAAAATATAATTATTGATATGAAGAAAGGTAATGTTTGACAATCATTACTTTTCTTAACGACAAATGTTAACTTTTATATACAACAACTTGTACTTTTAATTTTTTAGTCAAGTAATTATTGTCATGATGAAAAGTAATCATTGATACGAAGAAAATTAATGTTTCAAAAATATTATTTTTCTTAACGACAATGCTTACTTTTATTCACGAAAAATTGTACCTTTAGTTATTTGGTTAAGTAATTATTTTCGTAATTAAAAGTAATTATTGATATGAAGAAAGGTAATATTTGACAACCATTATTTTGCTTAACGACAAATGTTTACTTTTATACAAGACAACTTGTCCTTTTAATTTTTTGATCAAGTAATTATTGACATGATGAAATATAATGTTTCAAAAATATTACTTTTGTTCACGACAATTTGTATTTTTAGTTATTTGGTAAAGTAATTATTGTCGTAATGAAAAGTAATTATTGTCTGCCGTTTTTTTTTTTTGCCTCTTCGTTTTTTTGTTTGCCGCTTTTTCTTTGATTAAGATTCGAGCGAGGGGAGGCGAAGGCCTCGAAGCGAGCCGAAAAATCTAAATTGTTGTCACTACAATTATCTTTATATTAGTAATCGTAGTAAAGGTAGAGCCGTAAAATTGGAGCCGAAGGCGGATGTGCATATGGTGCACGTGCCGTAAAATCAGAGTAGTATAACTTGTCATGAATAAAAGTAGACATTTTCGAAGAAAAGTAATGATTGTGAAACATTCAAATAAATAAAAGTACAAGTCATCGTGAAAAAATACACATTGTCATGAAGAAAAGATGGAAACAAGAACTTAAAGTAGAAAAAGGGGGGAAAAACGAAAATGGAAAAGAAAAAAATAAATGGAAAAAGAAAAAGGAACTTAAAGTAGAAAAAATGGGAAAAAAAAAACGAAAATGGAAAAAGAAAAAAGAATGATCAAGAAATGATGCTGCTTGAGGGTATTGCGCACTCAGGTGATATATGCATTTGAGACAAGACATTGGTGTGCTCCCACTAAGCTACCTCGTTCGGTACAAATTGCAGCAAATATTACAAAAAAAAAAAAAAAGAAAAATCTGAGCTTCTGCGACTTAGAACACGCGACCTGCTGCACGCTTCGAAAAGCGCCAAACCACTGGTCTAAGCGGATTGGTTGGTAAAGAAATGCACATATTTGTATTCATAACTTGTCAGGCGATAATTTTTTTTTTTAAATGAGTGGGTTGGGTCAGGCGCGGGTCAAACCCGACCCGTCTCATGCTATACGCCAATGCATGGAAGTCCAGCCCAATAATTTAATGTACTAACTAAATCAGACGATGCATAAAATATATCAAATTTTCATTTTCATTTATTAATATATATTTGTGCATTGAAATAATGTAATTTATGCATTAACTAATGTGATAAAAATGTATGGTTCCTACGGACTCATATAACTATGAGTGCCTATATGATCCTCTCTATATATATATATGAGAATATCATGTGATATAGCAATAATGAACATTAAAATATAAATTTTGGCCCACCCTCTTCATAAATATAAATTATGGTCACTTTTTTGAACTTAAGACCTAAATACCTCTTTCTCTCTTCTATCTAGATCCATCACTCCTTGATCCGTTTTATTGACACTTGTTTCCCTTTCCAAGTTTTTTCTTTCTTTTTTCTGTTTTTTTTTGTTTTTTTCTGTTTTTTTTTATTTTCCAGATTCTTTTTATTTTCTATTTTCTTTTTTATTTTCCAGATTTCTTTTATTTTCCAATTTTTCTTGTTTTCAGTTTTTTTTTATTTTTCAGATTTTTTTCTTTTTTTTTCCATATGTTTTTTAATTTCTAAATTTTTGTTTGCCTTTTCGTTTTTTGTTTGCCGCTTCTTCTTTGGTCAAGATTCGAACGAGAGAAGTCGAAGGCCCGGAGCGAGCCGAAGAAATCTAAATTATTGCCCCACGATTATCATTATATTAATAATCGGAGCGAAGGCGGAGCCGTAAAATCAGAGCCCAAGACGAAGCCGCAAAATCAGAGCCCAAGACGGAGCCGCAAAATCGGAGAAGTATAACTTGGAATAATTGGAATATTCGTCCCAAAAGTACCATGACATAACTTGGAACATCTGAAATTAATTCGACAATTCGTCCCAACTATACCAAATCTGGTACAATTGGCACGAATAAGACTAACTTTATACTAGATGTACTAGAACAGTTGGTACTAATAAGATTAAATTTGTACTACATGTACCAGATGTCTGATACCTGACCTGAAGCGACCCGCGCCCACCCGCGTCAGACCCGACCCGCTCCACGTTTCATTAAGGTATTTTTGTTCCAAATTGAAAAAAATGGCCAAAAATTATATTTTAATGGTCATTATGGCTATTTCAAAATCTCTCTCTCTCTCTCTCTCTATATATATATATATATATATATATGTGTGTGTGTGTGTGTGTGTGTGTGTGTTATTTTATTAATAATCAATATTATTTTAAAAAATTTATACAGTCCTATTGGCCTACCGTAGCACCGCCTTCACTAAGTTTCTTAATTCTCTATTTTGTTTCTCTCCTTGATAGATTACAATTTCCGCAGCCATCAAGCTAACAAACAAGAATTATACAATAATATTGATTCTTTTTTCTTGGGTTTGGGTGTTCTTTTATTCGTCTCGTCCAATGTGGTCCTCACCTTCATAAATTCACTATGCCTCTACTGTGTTGTAGCCCCACCATTCACTAGGTAAATTTTTTTCTTATTTTTAATTAATTCTCTAATTTATATAATTTGTATACTCAGAAAGAGTATTTTCTTCGAGGATGACATATGTCAAAAATAAGTTGCGAAACAATATGGACGATCAATTGTTAAATTATTGTTTAGTAACTTTCATTGAGAAAAAAATGTTCATGCAAGTACCTGATGAAGATGTCATTGATCGATTCCTGAGAATGAAGACTCATTGGCTTGGCTCGGTTCGGGCTCGACTCTTAAGTTGTAATTATTGAATATTATAATTCTTTTTGAACTCTATGAATATTTTGTTATACTGTCTTTTCAAAGAAAAGAATCTCTCTTTCGCCTAGATTGTATTACCGAATTGTAACCCCTAAAGTTTCAATCAATTCTTCCCAACAGCATAGAGAGCTTGGGAAGCTCTCGATATAATTAGCCATCTTCTAAATATTTCTACTACTCTATTTTTAAACCGGTAGTACTTTTTTATTTGTAGACATATTTAGCCATCTTCTAAATATATTCGTAGAGAAATTAATAAATAAAATATTATTATCTCCATCTCGATATTGTTATTATATTATAGACGGCACGGATTTTAAGAAAGTGTGGTTAGTAGTGGATATTATTAGAGCATGCACTACGGGTGTCTAGTTAGACCTAGGTCTAAGCACTGAGAAACGTGATTTTAATGATTGGTGGTGTTGAGTTAGACATAGGTTGATTTTTCCACTATAATGGGATTGAGTAAGACCTAGGTCTAAGCACTGGGAAACGTGATTTTAATGATTGAATAGATTTTATTTTGTTGTTTTTTTTATTTGTAATAAATATTATAAAAAATAATTTAATTAAATTCAAAAATTAATAAATGATAATTTAACATACACTAATTAAAAAAATAAAACATAAACTAATTAATAAAATAAAAATGCAATAATTAAAAAAATAATTAAATTCAAATTTATTTTATTAATTTTAATTTTATTAATACTCCTACTTAATTACAATATACTATAACTAATTAAAAACCCTACCTAAAGCCCAAATATAAACCCAAATAACTAAAGCCCACTACCCACCCTCCACCCCCGCTGCTACTTCTTCTTCTTCAACCCCATTGCTACATCTTCTTCTTCAACCCCATTCTGCAACTCGAATTAAATAATAAAAAAAAAAAAATTGAAATCACCATCAACACTACAACTCCTTCTCCTTCTTCTCCTTCTCTCATGGCGACGCGTGGCGAATGAGTTGAGTCGAAGGGGAGATCGAAACCTCGACACCGCCATCGCCTCACCCTTCAACTTGGGGGTGTGTCGAGCGCCCACTATGGGCTCGATTTGGGGGTGTGTCGAGTAGGGGGGGGTGTCGAAGGCTTCGACACCGCCCTTCGATACCGCCCATCGACACACGTAGTAAATGCTCTTATAAGTGGAATAAGGGTACTACTATAAATGTGAGTGGAGTAGGAAAAAATATAAAGTTAAATATAATATATAATAATGTGGATCTTACTACTATAAATAGAAGTGACAATCATATCGTGGACGAACCTAAATGACAAAAGTTGCAACGATATCGTGGACAAAGAAAATATGCATAAATCGTATACAAGAGGTCTACTTATACACTGTATATATAAATTCTGAAAGTTTTTCTTTACTACAATTACAAATTTCTTTTGTACATCGAAATTAATAATTAATTTAATTATATAAATAGTCATTTTTTAAAAATATTCATAGAAAAATTAAGAAATAAATCGTACACATGAGTTCTACAAATCGTATATAAAGACTCTAAGACTACCCACGGTAGGTGTCTTGTTGGGGTGGCTCGAGACACCCACACCCAAGAGACACCCCACTGCAGAAGCCATCGTCTCGAGCCTGTCTCGCCCCTTCGAGATTGTCTCGATCCGACGCGTGCATTGCACACGCTGGACTTTTTTTTTAATTGCACGCGCCTGACCGAAAAAAAATCGGCAACGGCTTAATTTGAATTCCAACGGGTATTTCAACAACTATTAACCGATTTTTAATTTTTTTTAATTCAATTTGTACCTATATATACCACCTTAATTCACACCATTTTCACACCATTTCTCACACAATTATCTCTATTTTTCTACAAATTTCCAAACAATCACCTCTCATAAATGGATCCAAATAATTCAGAGTTCGGGTCGTTGGTCGACTCAACGAATGCCCTACTAAGCGGCATGATCGAGGCAAAGAACAACCTCATCGAGGCAATGAGGGAGCTTGCTCGGGCAAAGCAAGACGCCACCGATGCAAGGATCATCAGCACGGATACGTCACACATGACGCCGGAGCAGTACCAACTGCATATGATGACGGTTGTCGATATGAAGCGACATCGAGGATGAGCTTAGTTTTTTTTTTCCCCTACCAATGGATATGTTTTTTTTTTCTAGTAATGTATTTTTTATTTCAAGTAATGTATTTTTTTATTTCTAGTAATGTATTTTTTTTAATTCTAGTAATGTATTATTTTTATTTTATTTAAATTAATGAAATTATCGAATTTTCTAATTAAAATTAATGCAAAATACATATTCAGAAATTAGATAGAGACACTCCATAGAAATAGTCGCACAACAACTTATTATCTCTATCTTCATCACACCCTATAAAAATACCCTATAAAAACACTCCACTGCAAATAGTCTAATAATTTATTGTTACTGAAACTATTATTGAATTAGTAAAGTAAAAAAATAAGATATAAATTGTCATGCAACTCAATCTTCATGTGAAGGACTCAAAACATTGTTGAAGTCAGATGAATTTTATATTACTAAAGTACTTTGTTGTAGTAATATCAATTAACTTCAAGTAACTGTATATGGAAAACATTTCCGGAATACTAATCACATTGTCGGATCTTGAGGAAAAGTTTGAACGATGTTATTGGAAAACTATAAATAATACGGAGTAATTCATTTTAAATATATAATTTTATAATGCATAAAAATAAGAGTAATGATATTCAGGTCAGCTACACGTGCTAAAAATGGTAATATAAATTTTGGAAATGAAAATATACCCTAATTGGAAAGCATAAACTCTAGGGAGAAATGTAATTAACCATATTTTTACAGTCAACTTTCTTTTTCTTTCACCCGTGTGATTGGCCACAATTTGTCCAAAAATAAATAGGGGTATTTTTTATAATATGCAATTTTATTTTTTCAAATTAGACCATTTTATCCTTTTTTTAATGCATATCATATAAGTAACATACATGCATTGGCAATTCAATTCAATTGGACCACCCCATTTAAATTTTTAAACCCCCGCTACCTTATCGTTCCTATCAATATATGAGGTGTTTGTTGAAGAAAATTTTAATTTCATTATTAATGCAGTGGTTAAGTTTAGAATGGCGTGAAGAAATGAAATTTACTTGGTGCTCACAAAAAATAATGATTGCGGATTTCTATGATATAACAAAAGGAAAAAGAAAATAAAATATTATATATAGGGTAATGATATTCGGTCACACGGTGACCAGTCATACGCGTAAGAAAAGAAAGTTGACTGTAAAAATGGAAATAATCACATTTCTCCCTAGGGATTAGCTTCCCCAATTAGAGTATATTTGCATTTTTAAAACTTATATTACCATTTTTAACTTGTGTGACCAGCTACAGTGTGATCAAATAGCACTATATATATATATATATATATATATATATATATATATATAGAGGGAGTGGTTCATGTGAAAACCTTTCTCCATGTGTTAACTAGTAACTACATCCTAGCCATTGATTCAATTAAATTGTGTGGCCTAGATTTAAAATAAGCAAATACAATAACGTGGGTTATTCAATATTTTGTCCTCCATAAGGGCAAAACGGATAATAGTATAACATTTTGCTTACGCATACCCGAATTTCTCGTCCACTTTTCAAGGGTTAGTTATCAAAACATTAAAGAATTGCTTTCCGCTTCCAAATATATTTTCTATAGTAATTGCTTTTATTTTTACGCTGAGCATCATCTTTATAACAATTAACAATTAATAACATTAAATTATTAATGCTTTAAATACACAGATGTTCTCTATTTTTTATAATTTAAAGTTGGTTCATATGAATATCATGCTGACATGTGTAAACTATGTTGTTTTTATATCACAGTTTTGATGCTTATGTTATGAAACATGCATTAACAAAGTTGTCAATGAATTAATTAAACACCATTAGCATAAATAAGCAATGTGTATATTTAAATTAAGCATTGTTTATGTTTAAATTAAGCAATGATTCTCATCTCAAATAAATATGTATCTTGTACGCAATATTGATATAGTAAATAAACAATATGTATATAGTAAATAAGCAATATTTATAACCTATTTATGCAATAATTTTACCGTAAATAAGCAATAATTATAAAGTATTTGTGCATTATTACTAAGTTACATCCCAAATACGAATATAGATAGTACGTTTTTGCATAAATATGCATGATGCTTATATAATACTTTATTATTGCTTAAATGATTATGAATGTTTGCATAATATTATACAAATTCAAAAATTAATAAAAATATATATTAGTTCAGATTATTTTACTGAATGTAATTCGTCTTTAAAATTTGTAATGAGAAAAGGTAGATCACATCCGTTAAAAACTTATTAATGAGATAAATTTAAACAATCAGGTTAATTGTCCCACAAAAAATGGAAGAGAGATATTAGAAATTATAAGCAATATACTAAAATAACCCCACACATGCTATAAAAATGGGAAAGAGCCGTTCACATCAGCGCAACTAATCTCCACCGTCAATTAAATAAAATGAAGGATCAAGATTGAGTTACTAGTTAACTCATGAGAGAGAGTTTTTATTTGAACCTTCCCATACATATATATATATATATATATATATATATATATATATAAATTTGTTTTATATAAAAATTGGTCATTCAGTACAAATAAATTTGTTTTTATATAAAAAATAATGCTTATATAAAAGCATGATTTTTACATACTACTTTCATGTTTTAATTATTAACAATTGTAAATCATATGATCAACTGTTGAAATTAGTTTGTAGTTTTTATAGGTGTACTAGTTTTTATATAGAACCAAATTCTATTTATAAATAAATACTATTAACCTAGGGATCTAAGTTGTACCCGTTGAATGGCAAAGCAAGATTACCATTTATGTTGAAGAATGTCGCATTATGTGACTCAACTCTCAAAAAGAATGATTTACAAAACTGCTTTATTTAAATTTGGAAAAGTGGTAATTATTATTGTTAATGGGCGACACGTAATGTGAGATAAGTGGAAGATTATTAGCACATGAAATTAGGGAAAAGGGATAAAGTGGTGAGTCAGCACTAATTAGTGGGTGCAGTGATATACTACCACACTAAGTAAATCCCCTCAATTATCTGATTAATACTAAAGTCTAATTCAGAGTAGTCTGGACTGGACTGTCTAGTGCTTATAAGTTCAAACTCAGATTAAATTAGTAGGGTAGAGTTTTAATGACATTTTTTATGTTATTGATATATCAATATGATGGGATCAGTGGGATGGACACATAAATTTAGCTTGAAGGTGCTAAATTAAATGCTTTCAAAAAAAAGAAAAAAAAAAGTGCTAAAATTAAACATTTTGAACAAAAAGAAGTGTTAAAATTCGAAATTTTAAGATGAAAAAAGTGGGGACATTTTTTGTGTGGACATTATATGTATGTTTATAATAATACTGTGCAGTAGCACCAAACCAAACCAAATCAAATCGCGGAAAGGGCTGGCTGCGAGCGAAATCCACAGCGATTATAATGGTGGAATATCTATCAGACAAAAATAAAAGTGGTTTAGCTGTTGATAGGGCTGATGGGGTCAACTTATGAGTCAGCTCATTACATCACCTCTCTCTCTCTCTCTCTCTCTCTCTCTCTCTCTCTATTTAAACCCCTTAATCCGAGTACAAATTCCTCGTGGTCTCAGAGAGTAATCATATCCTCCATAGTTTACATACAATGTGGTGGAATGAGGAATTCCACGCATCTTGAGATGGTGGAGTTGGAGTTAGATTGCTGGGATTTGGGCCTCTGATCTGATTGAAGAAGCAGAGGAATTTCCAGTTCCCGGCTAACCGGCAAGTCACGCAACGGCAACCAGTCTTCTATTGGCTTTTCCTGCTACTCTTTTTTTTTTTTTTTTTTTTTTTTTTTTTTTTCCTCTTTCTCTTACTGTTATGTATGCATTACCACTTTGTATTTGCTTATCCTAATTGTTATATGAAATTTGCAAGCACTCACAATCTTCAAACATTGCATTAATATTCTATTATACATTTGGCATCACAACAATTAGATACCTACATTCCCCACTACTAGAATACTACGTGGAAAATGAAAAAAAAAAAGAAGACACAAGAAAATTACAAGATGGAAGTTGCACTATCATTAATCAACCTCTCCAAGATCCCCTGCCACTCTTCAAGAGAGACACATAAAGCAACTCGTTCCACGTATCGGGCACTCCGGGCAAGCACCAGTGACTGCAATCTTGCGCGTGGACTTCTTGCTGTGCTGCCTGGTAATCGGGCCTGTAAATCGAAGGGTGTCCATCTTTTCTGTAATCCGTGAGACGACTTATGTTCAGATACGCTATGGGGGTTTTCACATCACGGAGCACGTTTTCTAGAATTCTCATTTTTGCAGGGTATTTTGCTAAATAAGCATCATTCGTTATTGGTTCGGTTTCATTGTTGCACTGACCTCCCGCGTTCCATGGTCCGCCCCTGCAAAGCAAAAACACAACATTTTAGACGACAATTCTGCTTTCTTTTGCACCTAATAGCAGCCTAATCTCTTGAACAATAAAGATCAAGAACCAGTCTTCATATGCAAACTTCAACATGCAGTGTCTTTACACACAAATTACTCATTTCTTGCATCATATTGTATCTCTCAAGGTCGAATATGTCAAGTCCCAGTGGGATTGTAGTGTGCCTAAAAGTGAATTGTGTAAATGTGAATAAAGCATGCTAGACGTGATGCTAATGCTATTGCTCATAGACTTGCTAGAATGTCTAAAGAGTTTCCTTGTACATACGGCCTTTGTGGAGGGTGTTCTCTATGCTCTCATGCGTATGTTGATTGATTAATGAAATATTGGTTTTCGGAAAAAAAAAAAAAAAAAAGTCAATTGTGTAAATGCGACCACAATTAAGCTTCTGGTGTCATGAATCTATCAATAGTCAATACAGCTGGATAGTACTAAAAGTGGAGATCCCACTGTCGAAAATTTAAGTCGCATACTTTTCAAACCTCAACTAGATTGCACAAAATCTAATCTTCAACCTTGTTCAGATATCATCATGACTTAGATCCTGATAGAAGCACTCTATAATTGATAGGATGAAGTGAAAAGGATAATCCTAAGCATTCCACCAAAATTTCAATATGTTCAGTTTATTTATATATACAAACAATAAAAATGTAAACGACACACACACATACATATATATGAATCAAGCAAATTGCAAACATAAATTTCATAAATCTATATGATGTGAAGCCTCAAAGAAATAAAATCTAACGGAGATAAACATTTGAACATACACTTATATTTGATGAGAAGGTAAAAATTTGTCTTTTTGTGGAGAATAGGGGTCAAAAGATAGAGTTACATATGATAGAATGGGAATTTTTGCATAATTTTACAATAAGTAAGGGGGTTTTAGACAATTTATTGAACATTGGGGGGTGGGGGTGCATTTTCGAGAAACACGGGATAATATGCATTTTTCCCTTTTCTTAACTACTAGGTAAGTCGAAATCCATATCATTTTATAGGAACCTCAATGTTCACAAGCAACATGCAATAATAACCATGAGCTTAAGCTTAAAAAAAAAATACATGTGAGGCATGCAAGCCGGGGAAGAGAGATTTATGAACCATACCTAAAATGCGTGACTGAATATCCTCTGAAAATAACTTCAGTTTTGTTACTGTCAATATTCTTATCGACCCATCTAGCCCAAGTGGCAAGTGCCCTCTTGAATGCTTCCAAAACTTTAAGTCTCGGGTGAACAATATTACCTTCTTGGTAATAGCCTTCTCTGGAAAAATATAGAACCGGCCAAAACAAATATAAGATTCACAATTAAATGATAATAAACAAGATATAGCTAGTATTATTTACTAGTTTAACACAAATTCAGGTATATTCTCTTTCCATTGATACTTAGGACTTAGGACCAACAAAGTCCGGCAAACAAAAATTCATTAGAGAGAATGCAACTCACCCACGTGAAGTTTTCTCATGAGTCCACCAGTGCCCGGTATTGAAAACAAGTACATCTGCATCGCGATACATTGAAGTCGTACCATCCATCAAATCCAGTCTCAATGTCTCAAAAGAACCATTTTTTCCATTGAAGGTGGATTGTTTTACAAGGAAAGGAGAGCTAACAAAGTCTACAGAGCAGTTGTAGTCCTTCAAATACGGCCAAAGTAAAATGATTTAGATTCATAGAACAATATTAATAATTCCACAATTTGAATAGTAGAGAACGTACCTCAAATCTAAAAGCATAAAACCCCTTCTTTTTGAATTCATGCTTTCCAGATATCTCATATACTCGGCTTTTGTCTGCAACTCCATGTCGGAGAATGCAAACAAGAGATTCCCACATGTTCCTATTCAAAGAGTCACCAACAAACACTAGTGTTTTCCCTCGAAGTCTCTCGAGAAAATCAGTCGCATTGAACCTGGAAATCACTTTTCATCAGCATAAAAATATGGATTAAAAAAAAAAACATATTTAATAGTAGTAGATCACAGTGTATGCTAAGCCATGCATAATTATTTGATGCACAACAATCTGAAGTATTGTGTCCCATTCCATAGACTACCTAAATCAGAGGATTCATTTAATTGAACAATAACAAGAAACTGAAGTTCCATAAAACCTCAACCATGAGACTACTTGGAACAACAAAATCTAAAAGAAGTTAATTAACAATCAGGAAGCCTGGCTCCATCAAAAATTTGTTTGTTGACCTACAACACTAGCAGATATAACTGGTGAATGCTGAAGTTCAAAAGCAGCAGACATCTGCAAGTTTAGACAATGCAGTATGCTAGCTGGAAAGACGTACTAAATTAACATTCAAGAATGCCCTCTGACTACATTACTAAATCACCGTTCGCTCTCCAAGTTTAGACTTTGAGCAATCCAATATGCTAGAGATTAGCTGAAAAGCCATACTAAATTAACTTTCAAGAATGCCCCCTCCTTGACTACATGACTAAAACACATTTGGTTCGACAAGTACATATCTCAAAGTTAAATCCACCAACATAGTTACATATACAACAAGCCACACCAATAAAGGCAACATCTGTGTGAGTATTTATTCAAAACTACATCAATTGTGTAATCACAATAAAAATCACAGTACAAATCTTACCTGGGGATGTCACAATCATATGGCTGCCATCTCCACTTAACATACTTACTATCAGGTCTCCCGTTAAGGTGGCAATCAAAATCTCTGTCAATATAAGGACAGGAACCTGGAGGATAATATGGCTTTGTATCATCTGTCACCCATCTACCATTATAGATGTCACACTTCTTGAAAGATCTATCCATTGCAGCAGCTGCAACTGCAGGTGCAGGTGCATTCCTTCCTTCATTTCTTAAATCACCATTACTACCATTACTCGAACAATTACTAACACTGACATGGCCGCCTTCTAGAGATCCACAAGAAGTGTGTTTGTACTCGACAGACTTAGCAGTGGAATTATCACTCACAAATCCCCCTGCCAAATCACCCTTTCCACCATCTTCATTCCCACTAATACTTCCATTGTTCACATTATCAACGGAATCCCCAACACGGGGCGCCCCCGATTCCGTTCTTCCTCCACTATCATCGACCAAGATTACATTCTCAACAGACTGTGACCCGTTTCTTGCATCTATATCCACTCCAATACTTCCTTCAACAATAAAACTCCCATCTTCGAACTTCACCGACTGATTCCCAGCAGGGGCACTCTCAAAAACCTTCTCTTTCCCTCCAGAATTCACCACAGTGACATTCGCATCGAGGGTTTCATTCAAAGGAATTTGCAAATTGGGAACTACAACACTAGAGTTACTACTACCACCGGTAGAATTAGAATTAGAATTAGAATTAATAGTATAACCGGGATTAGGCCAAGAAAGAGAAGAAGAATTACCGCGCGAACCAAGAGTGTAGAGGCCTTGAATAAAAGGGCCTTTAGATGAAGCACGAAACAATAGACCACTTAAAACTATGAAGAACAACACAATGCCAAAACCCCAGGGCGAAACTACCTTTTTCCGCTGAGATGATATTAATTGATCTGAAAAGGCGATTTTTTTCAAGTCCATGGATGATAAACTGGGAAACGAACTCACCATCTTGTATGAAATACAGCCATTACCTCAGAGGTAAAAAGAAACGGCCAAATCTTTTCCTTTTTCCTTTTTGCTCTTTTCTGAGTATCGAGATGAAGTATGTATGAAATTCGTCTTCTAGTACTACAGTGGTAGTTTATTAACCGTTGTTGCTTAGTGGTGTGTTATGAGCTTACGGAAAGGCCAAAATAATCAATGAAGTTTTTGTTAATTGAGTGATTGAATAATGAATGAATGGGGGTTTAAAAGCGGTGGTTTTTACCAGCAACAAAGTGTTGCATTATTGGATACGGACGACCGACATATACATGTGGAGAATGACGATATTGCCCTCAAATTCAATCTCTCTCAACCGAATATCGAAATTTTTGAATGTAAACGCTAGATGCCCGCCCGGTCTTATGGATGCCCGAAAATTACGTTCTTTGTATTTTTTTTTATTTGAAAATGAGAGTAAATAAACTTACTGTTTGCATTTGTTTATGATAAAAATAATTTCGTGTTCTCTTTACTATTATGAAACACAAGTGTATGTGTATCCCTTGTTAAATTGTGTTTTTTAGAGTACGTATCATTTTCCGTATCTATACTTGGGTTTGTTAGTTATCTCATGGTTACATAGTGGTGCACCACCATTATGTACGTGTTTTAAAATGTGAAGATAAGTAGTACTTTTAATTGTACAAATGACTTCAAGTCATATGATCATTTGTATATAACGATGTATCTAGTTTCTAGTCGTTGGTAGACTGTACACGTGTTTTTTTTCCCCATCAAATGGACACATGTTTAAGCAATGGAGCTTTAACCCTCATCAACTGATTCTTATTTTATTTTTTTGGATTTTCTAGTTTTGCCGATTTGTCGAGAAAAACTAGACCATAGCCGCTGCCATGACTGTGCCAGCTCAAACTGTAGACTTAAAACAAATAAAAAAAAAACAATATTTAAACTACCATAATTTACACTTGCCATTCTATTAACATGAAGTTGTCCCACTAATGTGGGTTTTAGTCTATCTTTTATTGCCTCTGATCCTAATATAAGTTTCTAGATGAGAGTGACATACAAATTGGGGAAAAGGTTATTGTAAGTGGAGAAAATGTAAAGGTATGAGATAATATTTTATTATATGAGTGTGACAAAAATAAGTGAGAAAGTTATTTAGACCGTTCTAAAAGAAAAAAGATAGGAAGTTGTTTGGGATTGGAGGTAGTGTATATAAGGTATGTCTAATTTATACTATAGTATGTTGAAATTTGTAATAGAATAGTATGTGGACTTATATAAAATTATTCAACATTATGAATTATGAATTTGTAATCTGATGATAATGTAAAATATATATTAAAAAAAAACACACACACACACAGTAGTTACTGTTTCATGATTATACCACAAAATAGAACTTATGCATCCATCCACATGTTTTCAAGTTTTATCGTTATTTCAACAAAAGCAATTATATGTAGTTGTTTAATTATACACATATATACGTTTTTGTGTTAGCTAATATTTATGTTAGTTTCTAACAACTCATATAAAGATGAATTGTTATCAAATTTACACCCATATATATAGGGAGAGAATCATTTTTATATATTCATTGCTATAAGAATCTCGTATTGTTAGCCCAAAATCCCAAAATATGATGATTTACCAGCCGTCCCTTCTAATTATCTCAAAATTGTTAGAAGGAATTAATTTGTATGTTAAAAGCAAAGGATATATGATATCGGAATATTATTAAAAAAATCACAAAATCTCATATGTGACCTGCATGCGACTGCGTGTGGGTTCATGTGCCGACTTTATTATTATTTTTTTATTTCTTTTAAAGTTGTTATTAATTTCCAAGATTTTTTTTGCTTTTTTCTTTTATTTGTCTCATTCTTTTGCTTGCCTCTTCTTATTTAGTTAAGAGATCTAAATTGTTGGCAATACGATTATCTATATACTACCTTTGTCCCGTTCATAATGCAACGTTTCTTTTCGGCACGGGTATTAAGAAAAAGAGTATTAAGAGTAAAGATGGTGATTAATGTATTAATAAAGTGATATAAAATATTTTTAAAGTAAATAAGTATTGTTGATGTGATATAATGTGGTTTTAAAGTGAAGAAAGTGTTACTGATGTGATATAAAATGATTTTAAAGTGAATAAAGTAGATAAATTAATTTTCTAATTATTTCTATAAAAAGAAATGTTGCAAGATGACTGGGACACTCCAAAAAGGAATATGTTGCATTATGAACGGGACGGAGAGGGTATTAAAATCGAAGCCGAAGACGGAACCGTAAAATTAAAGCTGAAGATGAAATCAAAAAAAAAATTAAAAAATCTAAAAATTAAAAAAGTACTTTGTTGATCGGGTTGATCTGTATTAACCGGATCAGATCAATACGAATCCGGTCTTATGGGACTAGATAGACGGCTCTCAATAAAGTCCTTCTCTAAAAGAATTGCTCCAAAATATCGTTTAAAAAGGTTCTTTACCCTTTCCTTTTCATGCGGAGGTCATTTCCGTCAGAGAATTGGAAGAAATAATTTTAGAGTTGTCGCCGACGCGAATATTTTGGCACCCAACAGGTGTCCTATTTTGGGGTGTGGGCGGCAGAAAACTCGACGAATATATATGTACGGCCACATGCTGCTGCTGTTCTTTCAGATTCATTCAAAACCGTCGATCTACACGCGCTGCGCGTGTTAGATCTATTTCTGGCTCTGGGCCTTCTTCGTACGTATTTTGTCGATAAATCAAATCTTTAATTTGGTGGGTTCATGGCCCACCCCAATACTCTTCTCACCAAAATAATTGGCCATATAGGTTCAAATGTCAAATCGCAAATCTGTGAAATATTTTGGGCCACAAATGTTTTCTCTCACAATAATTCAGAAACATTATTGCTAAAATCATTATTTTTATAAGGGTGCGATTTACTCGATGGAAAAGGAGAGAATATATATTTTTCAACTTTTTTATATGTTTACTATGTTGAAAAATTTATCGGGTAGCTTTTTTCTCTCCAATATTGGATACTATTATTCTTTGAGTAAAGGTGTAAAAATATTTTCAGGGTGGAGACCATTTGATAATTTTCTTTTATATCATAGTAAACATGTGATAAGAAAAAGATGAAAATGTTAATTTCATCTTTTTTTATTCATCATTATCCAATTTTTCCTTCAAAGTAAACGTGGCCTAATTCTATAACATTGAGACATTCTGTTCAAATCCTTTTCTTTTGTATACACTCAATTCTTCTTTCTCAATGTCCTTTCTTTTTCCCTTTTGGTTGTATAGAAAATAAACCAATTTAAGTCCTAGCAAGCTGTATGTGATATTTCACTGGTTGGAGAAATCATATATTCCGATTGCAAATTGTGAAGGCTGTGACTGCATAGATATTAAAGCAAAGTGGAAGGACTTCTCAGTAATTAACTTGAAGCTCGGGGATCAAGTTGTTAGGGTTGTTACTCTCTCAACCGTTTTGGAGCTAAAGGTTTTACAGCCGGAGAAAGTCGGTTATCACTTAGCTAGAAATATCTTCTTGTGGGTGCAGTTATCTCTTGTATTCGTTCTTTACTCCTTGTTTTGAGAGTTAGAGTGAGAGTTACACAGTAGAGAATAATGAGAAAGAGTTTGAGAGCAATAGCCAGCTATTCCTTCCTCTTCGTTGTGTTCTTGTACTGAGAAGTAACAAGAAAGCCAGCTGATTTCTGCTCGTGGACGTAAGATCTATTCAAGATCTGAACCACGTTAAAACCTTGTTTATTTTCTGTTTCATGCAAGTAATAGATCTAGGTTCTCGAATTCTTAGTTTGATTCTTTGTGCGGTGATTTTGCACGATCTGTTGATCAAGTAATTTCGTAACACAAATAATTGGAATTAAGAAAGTATCCCAAAATTTGTAATGAAGTATACAGAACCATCCAAGTTCTAACCTTAGAATATACCTGACATTGTTTATTTCTTCAGTACTTAAAAAGTTAGCACCCACCTTGAATATTAAAGGCACCTATTCAAAATAGTACCATTTCAAGAACCAAAAAGATTGTAATAATGCATTTCTTGAAAATTTAAGATATAGAGCGAGCTAAAAGAATCTAATACTTTGAACAAAGAACTAAATGTACATGACTTTTCTTTCTTTTATACAAGTGATTTAGAATACCGAGGTCCAAACAAACTATAGACAGCAGTGAATGCAAATCTTTCAAGCTTTAACTTTAACTTTAACAATAGAGAGAGAAATGAACCTCGCGAGAAGAAGAAAGACCGGATGCTATCTTGGCCCCGAGAGTTCCATAGCTTCGACTACTAAGGAGGATTCTTCTATGAAGTCTGAATATCTTTGAAAAGGTTGTTCAAATGATCGGTATCTTGGGGTCTCGACATTTTGTGACTGTTCCCACTTTTCTGCTAGGCCATCACCTTCCAGCATCCTCATAACTTCGGACATTTTAGGCCGATGCAAAGGATTGAACTGAGTACATAGAAGCGCCACCTGTACCATCTCTTCTAGCTCGATTCTGTCATAATCACTCTTTAGAAATTTGTCTACCATAAGGCTCAGCTTCCCTTCTTGATGAAGCTTCTTTACCTAAACAAAGTGGCCAAACATCATTATATGTATGACTAGATATACATGTGTGTGTGTGTGTGTGTGTGTGTGTGTTCAAGGGTGTGTTCCGGACATACCCAGTCAAGTATAACCCCTTTCTGGTTGTTTCCCCGCCCAAATTCGACGGCTTTCTGTCCTGTAATGAGCTCAAGAAGTAAGATTCCAAACCCAAAAACATCAGTCTTCTCCGATGATTGGCCAGTTGATAAATATTCAGGTGCTATGTGACCGAGAGTGCCACGGACAGCCGTGGTAACATGAGAGTCTCGATGGTCCAAGAGTTTTGCCAATCCAAAGTCACCAACCACAGCTTCAAAGTCTTCATCCAACAGAATGTTAGCTGCTTTGACATCACGATGAATGATTTTAGGATCACACTGCTCGTGCAGATACACCAAGCCACGTGCCGTGCCCAGCGCTATCTTTTTCCGCCTCGACCAGTCTAGTACTGGCCTCCCATGGACATGGTCTAACACATAAGAACAATCAAAAGAAAAGGTTAATTTTTGTCTAGTCATCTTTTTAGTTCCAGATTTTCCAATTATGTTATGTTTGTTTGTTTTCATTGAACAAAACGACTAATTGATGATTAGCTTCGCAAGGAAAGATGAACTTGCAAACCTTTAAGTCTGGACGCCACGCTGCCATTTGGCATGTAAGGATAAATTAAAAGTCGTTCATTTTCAGTTGAGCAGAACCCCCAGAGTCGGAGAAGATTTCTGTGGACAGCCAAACTGATCAATTCTACCTCGGTCTGGAATTGTATTTCTCCCCCAACGGCATCATAATCCTTTAATCTCTTGACAGCCACTACAGTCCCGTTGTTTAAGCGGCCTTTATATACGACACCGAATCCTCCCTTCCCCAATATATTCTTCGAGTTGAAATGATCGGTTGAAACTCGGAGTTCCTTGAAAGAATACCTTCTTAAATGCCCCAAGCGTACCTCCGGGTCATATTGCTCTGTTAAAAGTCATTGCAACGAACATCAAATTCTGAACAAAATAAATGCAGATTGAAAGAAGAAAATGAGGAAGGATAAGTTAAGTTTCTGTGATTCACAAATACCTATTGACTTTCATATTTGTGATAGATCACACATGAAAATTTACCGCGTCCAAAACAACTCCATCTCAGGTTAGTAGTTGTATATATTTAACAATCACAGTCAACACAGGATAGATTATCATGCAACTGACTTTATGCGGATTGTTCATTCAGTTTCATCGCATAAGGGAATGCAGAAGCAAACAAGCAATGAAAAAAATAATTACTAGTTAATAGCAATGGATCTGAATCTGCATGATTGCAAGAAACTTTATTTCTAGAAAAAAACTTGTATTGGTTATTTTACCAGTTAAAGAAGATCACTGAAGATTACAAAGACGACTTAAGTTTCCAAGCTTAACTAAATAACACACCATATAAAGTTTTGCTAAAGCTAGTTCGGAAACATATATATAAGGTGCAGATGAGAAGAATCAGTCGACATACCCTGAGATTCAGTTATATATATGCATCATTTCTGCATTACATATAAATATAGATATAGATTCTAAGGGCATTAAGGAATCTCTGTAATCAAGGCTCGTAACAGTGCAAATAGGCTCAGAAACATATATATAAATTGCTTCATACCGTCATTCTAGTATTAATGATACAAACTCACCATTAACATCGAAGAATATCTGCTGATTGCGCCTGTATCGCCACCAAAAGATCAAGCCAACAACAACAATGATTGAAAAGGCACCACCAAAGCTTGCCCCAAAAGCAACTGCAACATGATGTTTTGCACCGTCTGAATGATCTGCTAAGATATCGATCTCAGACAATTTATTATCTATCAAAAGCCACAAAGTAAGGAAGCTTTATCTTGAAGAATAGGATGATACTTGCCATTAACAGCATCTGGCGGGAATGACAATGGCTCTGGATACACAACCGAACAATTGTTTTTAGAAGTCTGTCCACATATTAGAGGATTCCCGACTACTCTGAAAGCCCAGTTGAAGAAATGAGGATAGTTTAGTTAGAAAACATATACGCAAGAAACAAATTCGTCCACTAAAATAGAAAATAACTCACTTAAATGTTCTAGCAGATATTTTCGGCAAGGAGCCGCTGAAATTGTTGAAGGAAAGGTCCCTGCAAGAAATGGTAATGCTGTATGCGTAAATCCATTGAATGAAGGAAGAGACTACGCCATAGTACAATCATAGTAAATGGACTTGATACAAGCAGGAATACATACACGAGGGTAAGGCTCTCGAGTTTGGCCAGAGTATCGGGAATAGGACCGCTAAGGCTGTTGTTGTTAAGGCGCCTGACTTGCCAGAAGAATAGCAGACGTGAGAGTCGATTTAAAGAAATGTTAAGTAAATAATCAGTTGCAACGCTATACTAGTAGTATTCCCAAACTCACAGATAGTTCAAGTTCTTGAGATCACCCACGGAACTGGGAATTTCACCAGTTATCTTGTTGTTGGAGAGATCGAGCGTCTGAAGCTTTTCTAACTTCCCAATGACAGCCGGAATAGTACCAGTAATTTCATTATTCTGCAGTAACCTACAAAGACACGAGCTCACGAAATAAAATTCCATCGAACAAACAAGTACTAATATCTAAAGATGCTTGCATTAAAAAACTGAAGAAAACGTACAACTACACTTACACAGACTGCAGGTTAGTGAGGTTCCCAATTCCGGGCGACAATGTTCCGGACAAGCTCTGGCTAGGTAGTCCTCTGATTCACAAGCAAAATAACCATGAAGCATTAGTAAGTAGAAAGATTTAGTCATATTAAAGGAAACTCTTTCATTATAAAACAACATTTCTGCAGCCAAGCAACTCACAGAGCAGAGACATAACCATCTTGGGAGCAAGTAACCATTCTCCAACTACAAGGATCAACAGAATTAGCATCCCAATTCTCCAGCACATTATAAGGATCGCGTAAGTCGTTCTTTATCGCGATTAAGGCAACAACTGCAGGGAGTGATGAAAACAGAAACAAAGTGTGAAAAGTGGATGAAATATTTCTACTGATAATCAGTTAAACCATTTCCTTTCAAGAGAACCAAAAATATAAGTAAATGGGGAGTCCCAGAGTAGTGCAGAGCATTAAAGATAAACAAGTAAGTAGATGAAAAATCAGGAAACATTTATTAGTGGAGCCACTATAAGAATTCAATCTGATAAAAAAAAAAAAAGAATAGATAACACAATCAAGAACAGTAAAGTACAAGGATTGAATTCCAAACAACGAACATTCTCCATGTAACTATCAAATATCCAAATTACTCAGAAAAAAGAAAATTCCCTTTTCTTTATATGCAAAGAAATGAAATTCGGAAAGAAGAAAACATACCTTCATAATTTACACCTGAAGGAGATAGAGTTGAATGAGAACCCTCAATTATTGCCAAAACCAGCAATCCCACTTGCCAGAGCAGGAATTTTCCTCTTTCCATACTCTGCTAACAAAACTCTCACTCCACTAATTTCACCCTCTCTGCATAATTCCCATTCCCTTCATAGAACAAATCATTCCGCAAATCAATTTACACAAGCCACACACACAATGCTTATTCTCATCCAAACATCTCATACCAAAAAAGTAGCCCCCAGAATCAAAATTGCAGAAAGCAAATCCACCAGCACCAACCAAACAAAGATTTCCTCTTTTCACCGAGTTAAAATCCCAAACTACCACAATCTTCTCGCTGAATCTCCAAGAAATCCGCCAGCTTTAGGCAAAAATACAAAAATCCCAGCTGATAAAGTTGCCGTCTTAAACCGAATAGAGCAGTTTTTTTTCACCCTCAATGTTTCACAAACTTGGGATGAAGTGAAAGCAAGAAAATGAGGAAGATTTTCTTGAAAACAAAACCCTGAGATCTGAGAATTATGTTCGAATGTGTTCCACGCAGTTTTAACTGATCCTCGAGATTAATCTTTGCAAAAAATAACCTCTACAGCTTATCCCTCTGAATCTTCATAAAAAATTGAAAAATCCTAGTATTTGTTTTTCCAACTGCAGCATGACACTCACAATCTCTATCTTCAGCCACAATTCACACATTTCAATAGTATATATTTACCAGATAGATACAAACATTGCTGCAAAAAGGTCCAAAACATAAAGCCAAGGGCCTCACAGATACAGATGTAGACAGTGTAATTTGAAAAGAAAAATGTATTTTTATGTACAATATTTATAATTTTTTATAATGTATTTAATGTGAAAAGCTAGTTGTATTTTTTGGGGAAGCAAAATTTTTGCTTTATATTCAGTGATTTGGACTGAAGGAATGTGCGTGCGATTGATTCAGAGAGAACAATGGTATGTCTTTAAGGCCAAAAAGCAAATCAAATTAGAAGATTATACTCTCTCCATTCCGTTCAACTTATCCTATTTTACTATTTTGGATATCCCATTTAAATTATCTCATTTTTCTAAAAATAATAATTAAAAAATCATTTTATTCAATTTATATCACTTCAAAACCATTTTATATATTTTATGTCATTTCAAAAATATTTTATATCACTTTATCAATTAAAAAATATTTTATATCACTTTATTTACTATATTAAACACGTCCTTTATTATTTAATACTCTTATTTTTAGTTTCAGTACCAATTTAAAATAGGACAAGTTCAACGGGACAGAGAGAGTACAGCAGTACTAGAAAATAATGAAAAAATTTTAGTAATTCTTTTTTGGCAGGTCACGTGCTTGGCTTGTCCAGTCTTTGTTGCTTATGGACTGTTCTTATTTTACTTTTTTTTTATATTTAAATCGAAATGATTTTGGTCTGTTAAAGATTTTGGGCAGACATGGTGCTGTTTGCTACCGTGACTTGTTTTAAATCAGACACCACTTTTTTGTCGGTCTTTGTTTAAGTGGATAATCACAGTGATCTACTATAATTTCAGTCACCAATAATTTTAAAATTTATTTATTAAACCGAAGGTTGTCAAGATTAATTAGGTTTAAATATGAATTTTATTCCATTTTTATATATTTCTTTTTTCCTTATAGGAATCTGCAGTGACTACCTTCGACGTGCACCGGTATATCTTTGTTCTAGGATCTTTAAAAGTTGTTAAAATTGTAAGTATACGACCTTGAGATTTTTGGTGATATTTTCATATGTTATACAGTACTTGACAGAATTTTTGGCATAGCTTGTATGTCGATGTGGTCATCGAATTTTAATGTAAACGTCAAAAAACGGACAATCATGTTCTAAATGAAAGAATTGCCAATAAATTTAAGGGCGTGTACTTAGAAAGAGGTTTTAAAGAAAATGAAAAAAATAAGAACATGATAAAGTTTGTATATATTTTAATTCACTTACGTTCATTTCTTTTTAATTTGACTTAAATAGCCAAAATATCTAACTTTTTTGCTATTATATTTCAAACTATATGAAATGTCAATTAAATAATCAAATTATCGGATTTTTCACAATTATATTCTCGCCTTCATTTTCCGACAAGAAAATCTGTTGTGGCACACCGGAAGCTTATGTGCATATTTATAAAAATATATTGAGGTGATGTGGATTTTCATATGTTAATATTAGTATTTGCTAAGATTTTTTTTCTCTCTTTACTATCTCTCAGCAACAATTAAAGGTGGTCAAATTCGGTTTCAGTTTCGAATCAGAACCGGAACCGACGGTTCTCGATTCTACTTCGGAGGAATCGGAACCGAACTGCCTACCAAGGTTTCGGTTCCAAACTGAAATTGGCGGTTTCAATTTGGAACCGAAGTTTTAATTATATGTATTTTTTTCACTTTTTGCTACCTTTTTTTTTTTTTCTCTTTTTGCTACCTTTTTTTTTTCTATAAATGTATATTTATGCATTGTAATAATAGTATTTGGATGCTATAATATGAATTATGATATAAATATAAATAAAAACAAAATAAAAAATAAAAAATATAGAGTAACCGTCGGTTCGGAAACGAAACCGAACCGAAACCGGCGGTTCTCGGTTCCACATTCTTGGAACCGGAATTGAACTGCCTCAACGGCGCCTATCGGTTCCAAAAGGAACCAGCAGTTCGGCTCCGGTTTCAGAACCGTCGGTTTCGGTTCGGTTCCGGTTATTTTGGCCACCTCTAGCAACAACTATGTCTCTTCATTTCATATGTGTTCTTACTATGCCAACCGCCTCAATTAATAAAATTCAGCATTCATTCTTCACTATCAACAATCAAATTACAATTCTTTGTCATTTGCACACACATGAAAATCAGTAAACAAATCCAATTTGAAGAAGAGAAGGTAAGATACATCGGCGACTTGAGTTTACGAAGTAAAGATAGACATAGTCGTCAACGATGTTGAGGCAGAAGGCCACAAACCCAGATTTGGGTTTGGGCAAGTTAGAGAGGGAGAAGTGTGGAGAAAACGTTAGATAGCTAGGGACGATGATTATTGGTGAGTGAGTCTTAATCGGGGTTGCGTAACTTTGGTGCAAGTCAGAAAAGGCGGCGGATCTGGATTTGGGCGGGGTTCTCATTGTTGGTTCTGGCAATGTCGGCATGCCAACAATCTCATAATATGGAAAGGGGCGAGAGATGGTTGTTGTAGAGGGAGATAGGGAGGAGAGAAAGAAAGTTGCAAATGAAGAGAGAAGAGAACGATGTGGTAGAGAGAGAGAGGAGACAAATAATATATTTGGAAATTAAAATTAACATATGAAAAATCCACATAAACTTTTTCCGGTGAGCCATGTTGGATTTTCTTACCGGAAAATTAAGACCAAATTATAATTGTGAAAAATTCAATAGTTTGGTCATTTAATTGAAATTTCAGATAGTTTAGAATATAATTGCGAAATGTTGAATAGTTTGGTTATTAAATGATATACTCCCTCTGTCCACATGTAAATGTCCCATTTACATGTTTTCGTCTGTCCGAATGTAAGTGTCCTACTTCACTATTTTGTACAAAAAACACCTTCTCTCTCTCCTATATTTACATCACTTTGCCGTTTTGGGTCCACCATTTATTTTTAACACCATCTTATTAAGTCTCTAATTTATCTACTATTAAACTCTCACACTAATTAACCTACCCAGCCCAAATCCAATTAAACCCAACCCAAATCAAAAAAAAACCCAAATCTCGATATCTCTTATCTCTTCGCCTCTCTCTCTCTGGAACCCTAAATCTCGATCTCTCCATCTCTTCGCCTCTCCTCTCTGGAACTCTAAATCTCGATCTCTCCATCTCTTCGGCTCTCCCTTCTCTGACATCCTAAATCAGAGATGACTGAGTTCAATTCCCTTTCCCCTCCTCCGATCTCGCCGCCTCATGCTCCGATCTTCATTTTGTTTCCTGAGAGTTGCATTTGGGATGATGTTCCTTCATCTTCTTGCGAAATCGATTTCGTACCTGAGACTCAAATCAATTGTGTCGGATATGAGCCGCCACCGTCTGAATCGCCGGAGACTCCATTGCTGGCGGTCAAATCTTCGACGCCTTCCTCTGGATCTGCGGTGGTGGCGACTCCATTGCCTGCGGCCGAAGCTTCGATGCCGCCCTCTGGATCTGCAGCGACTGATGATGACCACTTTTCTGCTTTTTTGTCCTCTGAGAAAGCCAAATATCAGGCTAAACGAAAGGTGGATGAGGTTTGGGCTGCTGAGCGTGATTTGGACTATCAGCAGTGACTTGCTCAACGCAAGCTCAACCCCCCACCCGAACACGAGCTGCCAAAAGTCAGGATGTTCAAAAGTGTACACTTTTGCCTCCATTTTAATCCCATTTTCCAATATTGATTGATTTTAATACCTCTCCTTGCCTTTTGTGTTTGCAGTATTTTAATTTCATGTTTATTTTCATTTGTTGTACAATGAAATCGAGAAAAAAAAAAAAAGCAAAGGCAACAGGGAAAAAAAAAACAAAAAAGGCATAAGGAGTTCAAATTTGAAATCGAAGTAAAAAAAAAACAAAGGCAACAGAAAAAAAAAAAAAAAACAAAGGCAACATTAAATTATGCTTCAATATAACGGAAAAAAAAAGCATAAGCATGAGCAGTAAAATGAAGTCGGAAAAAAAAAACCAAGCGAACACGTCGACAAAATTATAAGTTGATCGAACAAAAAAGAGTTCAAGTGAAACAATAAAGAAAATAAAGAAATCCAACAAAAAGTAATCAAACATTAGCTCCACTAATTACAAAATTACTACTACCCCTACTCTTTAACTTTTGCACCACTCAAAACACCTTTTTCAGTTTTTTTAATCTCCGTGCCCAAATCCAAATGAGACAATTACATATAGACGGAGGGAGTATATATATATATATATATATATATAGAAAATAGATCATATGAGAATGAATCTTAAAGTGAGAAATAGTATTAATCTCCACCATAAGTGAGAAATAGGAATTAATCTCTACCATTCATTTTATTAATATAGAGGGTTAAGATTTGGTCTGGTCAAAGCGGGTCAAACCGGTCAATCCGTTGACTTTTTTTCAATTTTTTTTTTTATTACGTTTAGCTCATATGCACCACTTCATATATTCGGATGCACCACTTCACATATTCGGATGCACCACTAAGTGCATTTAGATGCACCAGATTTTCAATTTTTTTTTTCTTTTTGGTTTAAAAAAAAAATTAACGGTCAGCTCATATACACTATTTCACATATTCGGATGCACCACACTATATAACGAGATGCACTACTAAGTGCATTTAGATGCACCAGAGTTTTGGTTTTTTTTTTCCGATATTTTTTTCAATTTTCTGATTTATTATCCCCCTTTTTTTGTTTGTCTTTTCGTTTTTTTGTTTGCCGCTTCTTCTTTGGTCAAAATTCGAGCGATGGGAGCCGAAAGCCTCGGAGCGAGCCGAAAAAGTCCAAATTGTTACCCGACGATTATCCTTATATTAGTAATCGAGCGAAGGCAGAGCCGTAAAATCGAAGCCGAGAAAAAACATTTGTAAAAAAAACTGAAAAGAAAAACTGAAAAAAATCTGTAAAAAAAATGAAAAAAAAAACTGAAAAAACATCGGATGCACCACAATGTGTAACCAGATACACCACATAGTGTAACTAGATGCACATTGTTTTACGAAAAAAAAATTAAAACAAAACTGAAAATCTTGTGCATCTCAATGCACTTAGTGGTGCATCTCGTTATATAGAATGGTGCATCCGAATTGTGAAGTGGTGCATGTAAGCTAACCCTAATAAAAGTCAACAGATTGACCCGGGTTTGACCCGCTTTGACCAGGTCAAATCTTAACCCTTCATGTAGATATAATTAATGGTGGAGATTAATTCCTAATTCTCAATTTAAAATTCATTTGTATGGGAATAACTCCGTATATATATATATATATATATATATATATATATATATAATATATATATAATATTTAATAATTTTCTATTTTATAAGTGAAAAAATAGTGTGGAAAAATAAAGTATATGATGAAAAAGATAAGGGTATTGTATGCCGATTCTCATGTGCGTGAAAAGTAACGTAATTATTAATAATGTAACATGTCTTCTTTCGCAAATAATCCAAATTTTACATGTTTATTTAATTAATATTTATTTGAATAATGATGCCGCATTATTATTATTTAAAAAGTGAAGTATTGGGAGTTGTTACATCAATTCTTAATAAAATAAGGTTGGTGAGGTAAGTCGGATAAGGAACACTAATGTCGTTATTAGGAATGGGGAGTATGATTTGTTAAATGGCTGTTAGGAAAGAGTTGGTATAGGTTGATTAGCTACCTTATTATTTAACACGAATTATATTGTATTAATTAAGTACTAATTAAGGCAAAGACAAAGAGGGAATATTGTGTACAAGTTTACAACTCCTATGAAAGAACTCTAAAAAAATGAAAGAACTCTAAAATGCGCCTGTGGAGCAGCCGCGCTGCTGGTGGGCCTGATGGCGAGGTTTATGATCTTGGACACCGTAAGTATGTGTTCTGTGTGTGTATGAGAGAGAGAGATAAGACTAAAGTGCGCCTACAGCCACATGCGCACATGGGTTGATCAACAGTTCTACAGTGTGACAATTCCGGAAGTTCAAACCTTGATTAGTTGATTCACTAATATCAATACAAATGATAATAAATGTCATTCCTATTCTTATATTCCTCCTCCCGTACAATACGACAGTTTATTTCGTCGTGGCATATAGATTAAAAAAAATATTTAAATATAAACAAATCAAATAAAATATTTTCTAATCAATAAAGTGCTAATAAGTGTCTTTTTAACTTAAAATAATCTTTATTTTTTCCATAAAAAAAATAGACCATATTAAATGAACAATCCAAAGAAGAAAATAGACTATACTGGCTGAGACAGAAAGAGTAGTATAATTTTTTTGAATTGATGGTTCTGCCTCATAATATTATTTATTTTTAATCAAATATAAAATTATTTAGTAATAAGTGAATTTAACGCAAAAGGTGACCAAACTATTGAATTGCCATGTGTTCCTATAAAATATAAAAAATAAAACATGTAGTAATATAAGAAATGAAGCGGAGAACAAAATGAATTTACTTAGATAACCACTCAATAAAATAACATAAAGCTCACATTATATGATATCATTATTGTTAATAACTTGTTTTGGATGACTAGTCACTGTCGAAAACGCTAATCAGAGTGGCATAAAATTTAACAACTTATGCTAGTGTCTTTTTTTAGGAAACAATTTATCATATAATTAAACTTGACAGGTACTCCAACAATTTTTGAATATTGTATTTTTATCATATATAAATTTATAAATAAAATATCTGTTTCATCATAGACGTTAATTTTTTTGAATCTTTATAATATAAGCAAATAGTGTTCTTAACTGTAGACTTATTTTTCCTAATTTTTTTCCTTTCACGCTCGGAGCCCAAGATTAAGGAGATAGCATACATACATAACTACATAAGTGGAGAGTCTCACACACTAACCCCCAAATCCAATAATAGCAAACGAATTTTATAGTAAGAAAGGTGCCTTAATCTGTGTTATTTGTGAAACCCTAGGCCTAAGGGTATTTTTGTCGCATTGGAAAAGCTGAATATTCTCTAGTCTACACTTGCTCATAACTAATTTAACTCTTGATTATTATATTTCAACCTTCATTCTTTCAAGGTAATATTCTTTGTTATATATTTTCTCTATGAGGAATTTTCATGCCCTTTTCCCGATTCCAATTTCCTATTAGATGTATTTTCGTTGGCCTCGAGGACCAGCAGCATGCCTGCATGTGAAGAAAGATAATATGGGTGAAATTTCACCCCCTTAAAAACTTCTGTAAATAACATACTTAGTACTATAATAAAGATGTCCCCAATTAAAGACTATATTGCAAATCTGTTTTATACTAACTAGCTTCTAGCTCGTCTAAAAATCGACGGTAAATTATTATTTAGTAAAATTATAATATAAATATTGTTTATTAATTTAATTTTTACGTTTTGTGTGAGTTTTGTGGGCAAGTTTGAAATTGGTTCGTCTACCCTCTATGATTCAAGGTCGAAATCCTTCCATCGATTACAATTCTGAAAAAGTTGAACCGTCGGTTTGGAACGACCCATTTATTCTCATGGTTCCAAGTCGGAATCCTCCCGTTAAGTTGAACTACCATAATTGAATCGGTCTGTCTATCCCCACGGTTCAAGATCAGAATCCTCCCATTGACCACGATTATGAAAAAGTTGAACCGGCGGTTTGAAATCGACCCGTCTACTCTCACGGTTCCAAGTCAGAATCCTCTCATTATATTGAACTGTCGTAACTGAATCGGCTCGTCTACCTCCACAGTTCCAATTAGAATCAGCTTGTTGACCATGATCTTAATTTTTGTGACAATAAAATAAATGAATCAAAAGTATAGGAAAATAAATAGTTATATAATAGGACTTAATAAGTGGTCATATTAAATTTTTAATAAAAATTAAACTATTTATTTGATCAACCGATTAATCGAGCCCCATTTTATAGATAAGTTTTAAAGTTTTCAAACTTCTCAATCGATGTGGGACAAAAATATATTTGGCTCTCCAAGAAATTGCTCCACGTCGATTTTATATGAGAATTATGATGAATCATTTTGACAACAATTATTTCTTTGTCCCGTATTGATTTAGAGAAGAAAAATAATTATGAAAATTGTTGTGATTCATTTTGACAACAAAGATCTCTTTGTCCCATATTAATTTAGAGAAAATATTTAGAGAAACAATGATTTTCGATTTGTATCTAAAAAAATTTACTCCTATATAATTATTTAGTAATTAATTTATTGGATGAATTAAATTACAATAGATGGAGATTGGTTTAAATAATATTTTCTAAATAAATAGGTTTAATAATTAAGTATACATAAAGAAATAAATTAATAATTGTTATATTAATTTATATAAAAATGAAGATTATCATATTAGTAAATGACGTCAGATATACCGATGTATGTTGTTAAGTTGTTATGTATGATTTGTGTATGTAATATATCTATATTATAATATGAATATATCATAATAAAATGTGTATAAGAAGACATGCGTGAGTTATATGGTATCTCAATATTTTCATTCCATATTTAACCATGAAATAAATAAATTTAAAATTACAAAAATGGAGAATAAATTAAAAAAATTGAAGAATTTAGATAAATAGTAATAAATGGATTTAAGAGGTGCCCCATAGGAATTTTACAAAGTCGTTTTCATTTATATAATATATATAGATAAATATCACAAAGTTTAAAATTGAAAGCTTTATACATGATGACGTTCCTAACAATTTTGTAATAATATTTCAAGTGGATAAAATAAAATTATACTAATATCGAATAACAGACAAAGACTTTCTATTCATTAAAATTATTTAAATATTTGGTTATTAGCTGATTCGATCACACATTTAAGTACAAGTTAATTTTTATGTATGCTTTGCACGATATTACATTGAAGTTGAGATTTATTCCTACGCATTAAAATTAAGGACCGGTCATGACATAAAAAAATGATAGAAGTATTTGGGATGCAATAAAAATTCGGATTATGACAATAAGTCGTCAGTAGATTTGATGCCCCATCCAATATACTAGCATCAAGTATTCAAAATCATTAGGTATGAATTAGGAAAAAGATTGAAATGGGCCCAGCCCAGTTTGACAGGAGGCCCAATAGATGAAAGGTGATTGATGTTAAAGTAAAATCTTTGTTCTCCTCTACGACTACGTGTCATGTTTTAAGTGGTAAACAAAAATGTCGTGTGAGATGACATCTACTTTTGAAACTTCATCAATTTTTGCTATCAGAAGAAAAAGGATCAAGGCAGGCAGGAGCAGAAGGGGCACATGGTCTGACCAACCCCAAACAGTTCATTTATTTTGTCAAGTGTATCACGTTAACATTCGAAGCTCATTATTCAACTTCAACATACAAATATACAATAAATTATTATTTGGATAATAATATGGAAAATAAGATAGAATTTGTTCGGAATATTTTCTGGGCCACTGAGACTGAGTCAATATCTGTATGTCGGAAATTGAATAGTAAGGTTTAAACAAAGAAAGTTATATACGTTGCGATATGATAATAATGTTTTATACCTTAAAATGCTAAGGGTGTGTTCAGGGGCGGATTCAGGATTTGTTAATGGGGTGAGCTGACAATGTAAATATTTCAACGTATTATTTTTTGTTTCGGACACGCGGTGCATTAAATTGATAAAAACAGATTTATACTTGAGCAGGACAGATTTACTATGAATACGATAAAACATACTGAGTGAAAAATAAATAATATTATTTCTTATTTTTGTAATTTGAGAAATAGTTGATTAATGCATTGAAAAATAGATCTTATGGTATATTTCTAAAATATTTCAAAAAAATCGGATATTAAATTACTACTACTATTAGAAAGATTATGACATTTTTTTGTAAAAGCATTAGGACACAAGTTTTAATGAACTTTGATTAAGTTTTATTCTATCACCTTTTTTTTTTATCAAATAAACTCAGTTAGTGAATCTTTTATCTAATATAAAATAAATTTCAAAATTGAAATAAATTAGTACTATTTTTATTGAAAATTTTGAAATATTTATATAATAATGAAAATTTTGTTCAAGCATTTTTTTCTAACCAAACTCATGGAGTAAAAATTTTGATTAAAAGAAAGTATCCCTGCATTGGGATTGCAGAAAAGGTTGGAATTATTTTTTGCTAAAAAAGTTGAGAAGTTAAAAGGAAGATGGACGATGATTGCTGCTAAGTGCTATCTAGTATCTAGAGAGTAGAGAGAGATCCAAAAAATTTGAAAGGAAGTTTGGTTGACAATAAGAGTCGAACACGGGTAATGGGAGCAGGGCTAGAGAATTTTTACCACTAGACTAGCTTCATATTAAATAATATAATTACTGAAGGAGGTCTCCCATGCGACTTTCCATTTGCTATACGACCGGATTCGGATCGGATCGATCCGGTCAACCCGGGTTTGACCCGTTGACCCGGTCATTTTTTTTATTTCAATTTTTTTTTTAAATTTCAGTTTTTTTTTTGTCTCCGCCTTCGGCTCCGATTTTACAGTTCCGCCTTCGGCTCGGATTTTACAGCTCCGTCTTCGCTCCGATTACAAATATAAGGATAATCGGCGGGCAACAATTTGAACTTTTTTCGGCTCGCTCTGAGGCCTTCGACTCCCCTCGCTCGAATCTTGACCAAAGAAGAAGCGACAAACAAAAAAACGAAGAGGCAAACAAAAAAAAGTAGATTTAAAAAAAAATTAAATTAAAATCTGAAAAAAAAAACAAACAAACTGAAAACAGAAAAGGAAAACAGGAAGATTAAAAATAAAAAATTAAAAAAAATCGAAAAATTTAAAAAAAAAAAAATCTGAGTGCGTGCACCCCATGCGTCGCGCGTGGGTCAGGTGCGTGCGCCCCAAGCGCCCCACGCGCGGTCGCATGGGTGCGACCGGTCGCACGCAAGTTTTTGTGTAATTACTATAATAGATATTTGTTTTAAATCTGCACCGGGCTAGAGCTCCGCCCAGTCATAGCATAGATTCGCTACTGGGTGTGTTCACTTGGAGGTAAAAAGAGATAAAAGGAGGTATAATATTATTTTACTCTCTTATATTTTGTTTGGTCGCGATTTAAGAAAAATCCGGGCAGGAGATATAAATTTTCGGGCAGCCCCTTTTACCTTGCCCGAAGTATAAATTTAGACTGTCTGCAGTGGTGCTGTCTCTAAGGGGTGTCTCTAAGGATTTTTTGGAGATAGAGACAGTGAGCTGCAGTGGGACTGTCTCTAAGGGGTGTCTAAGGAATTTCTGAATTTGTATTTTACATTAATTTTAATAAGAAAAATTGAAATTTTCATTAATTTAAGCAAATAACTAGTACAATACATTAATTAAAAAAAAACAAATAAAAACATTACATTAATTGAAATTAAAAAAAAAAAACATTCTACTCGTCAATCGGCCCAAATCGGCTCCAGACATGCTCGATCAAATCATTTGTGAGCCGATTGTGCTTCCTTGCATCTCTCAATACGGCGTCCGGTTTGAGAAAATTATTCAACGAGAGAGGAGTGGGGACTCTCTCCAGTTCTCCGCATCCTCCCTCTCGCCTTCAATGATCATGTTGTGCAAAATAATGCACGTAAACATGATGTCGCGGAGGTGCTGTGTGTACCAGTTGCGCGTCGGGTTCCGTATAATTCCCCATCGGGCTTGAAGAACACCGAATGCCCGTTCGATATCCTTCCTCGCCGCCTCCTGCATCTTCTTGAACCGCGCCGTCTTATGGTCCGTTGCAAGCGGAGGAGCCTTGATCAGAGCCGCCCAATCCGAGTAGATCCCATCGGTTAAGTAGTAACCGCCGTCGTAATGCTTTCCGTTCACCACGTACTGGCACAGCAGCGCCCGTTCTTCAAGCACGTCCTCAAATAAGTGTGACTGATTGAGAACGTTGATATCATTGTTGGAGCCGGCTACTAAAAAAAAAAAGCGTGCCAGATCCATAAGTCTTGAGACGCCACGACCTCAAGAATCAACGAAGGCACGCCTATATCTCCTCGAGTGTAGGCAGCCGACCACGCCTTCGGGCAATTCCTCCATGCCCAGTGCATGCAGTCCAGGCTACTGAGCATCCCCTAAAAGCCGTGTCTCTCCTCGTGGATCCGCAACAGCCTCGCGGTGTCTTGTGCATTTGGCTTCCTTAAATACACGTCACTGAATAGCTCGATGACACCTTTGCAGAACTTCCGGAGGCAAAGACAGCCGGTGCTATCGCCGATCTTCAAGTATTCATCGAATATATCCGGCGATCCACCGGTGGCTAGTTGGCGAATGGCTATTGTGCACTTTTGCACCGACGTGAGACCCCATTTGCTGGTTGCATCTTGCTTCTGCTGGAAGTATCGCACATTCTGCTCCAGCGCCTCGCAAATCCTCAAGAACAGATGCTTGTGCATCCGAAAACGCCGGCGGAAAAATGTTGGGCCGTACGTCGGGTTGTCGCTGAAGTAGTCAGCCATCAACTGCTGCAGGACCGCCTCCCGATCGCGGTGTACGACCGTCCTCTTCACCTTTTTTTTTCTTTTTGGTGAAGAGTCGAGCGGCAATAGCTTGGAAGTTTGTCACCATCGATATAATTTCGTCGTCTGTGCCATGAGAAGAGTAGCTGGTTGAGGAGTCGGACGACGAAGATATTTTTTTTTGGAGAAAATATTGAGACAAAAGTAGAGAGAAAATGAAAGGAAAAAGATGAATTTGGTGTGGAAAAAATTGTAGTATGAAGTGAGGTATTTATAGGGATGAATTAAAAAAAATTAAAATAGGCTGAATTAGCCGTTGTTTTAGCCGTTGCATGCATAGTAGCCGTTGTTCGAATTTTTTATTTTTTTTTATGTATGGCGCATGCAATGCACGTGCCTATTTAAAAAAAAAAATTAAAATCAGCAGCGCGTGGCGCCACGCGCCATCTCGAGACTGTCTCGTCGCCACGAGACGGTCTCGAGCCGCTCCTCTCCGCACCGGCCTGTTTCGTCGCAACGGGTGTCTCGAGCCCCCTTCGAGACACACCGCTGCGGTAAGCCTTATACCTCCATTTTGGATCCACCAATTTCATCCAAAGTGAACAAGATATAAACATTATGATCCTCACTTGAGAGTATAAATAAGTATATTATCACTCCAATCAAATAAGATACAGTATAAAAGTTGTCGTCCCCTAAATAAAATATAAATTTATACCTTATAATATTATGCCTATATTTAGAGTTATAAATTTATAATCCCAAATGAACACGGTCTAAAACTATAAAATCTAGATATATAAAATATTGTCGTAAAGTTTATGATACCATCTTATTCTTACAGTTAATTAATTCAATTTTGTCTCTTTTTCAATTTTCTTACTGTACATATTCAGATCCCGTCTGAGTAGGTTTTAAAATGGACCGTCGATTGTATGTTTGTATTCAAAGATAGTGTTGGTATACATGAGCTACCAAATCTTGAATGTAGAAAAGAAAAGTGGGCATTAGGCATTAGGCATTAGGCAAGTAGTGAAAGAATAGAGAATTAATGTGGATTTGGTGGTCGATGGTAGGCCCATGAATAGACATAATAGGAAAATGGCCCACAAATTTGTTTGAGAAGCTGACAAAATATCAACTACTACTGGCTCTATAATTTAGTCTAGGGGTCTCCCTTTTCGAAAATGAAGAATTTCATTGAAGTAGTTTACTAAAGCAGATTAAGAACCAAGAATAAAAATATAAAAATTGAATAGGCCTAACATAGATAAAATAAATGAAACATCCATTTAAAGAAATTTAGACATAATGAACAGAATGGATGGAATATTATTTTGTACTCTCATAGCCAAGTTCAATTAAACTGGCTTTCATAATTTATCAAACAGATGCTTGCTTGTTATATTCGAATTGCTGATATACTGTAAAATGAAACCTACAAAATGAAGGTCTTTGGGTGTTAATATTGTTGGAACTCGATGGGTTCATAAATCCCCATTAAAGTTTTTGTGGAAGTCCGAATTCGAATGTAAGGGTGCTCTAAGGGGTGCTCTAGCATTAGAACACCCTTAGAGACCTTTACCCTTTCATTCCAAGGGTGCTCTATCTTTAATATTAAACAATTTCCTATTTTCATTTATTAAATTAATTCATAAAATTTCATTTATGAGAAAATAACATTAAACATTACATTAATTCAAATAAAATAAAATTTTACATTAATTAAAATAAAAAACATTACATTACTTTAAAAAAATTACACTAATTAAAAATGCTCGACTACTCGCGTAGAGGTCCAAATTCCTGGTAAACGTGCTCGATGAGATCATTGGTAAGTCGAGTGTGTTTTCGTTGATCTGTCAAGTCGGCTTCCCGAGCGAGATAGGTCCTAAAGGCGATCGGACAGTGCCTCCGAGATATCACGCTAGTGGACGGAGAATCGGAGTCGGCTCTCCAATTCTCCACATCTTCCTGCTCGTCTTCGATGATCATGTTGTGCAAAATAATGCACGCGAACATGATGTCTCGGAGATGCTTCTTGTACCAGCACTGACCCGGAGCGCGTATTATTCCCCATCGGGCTTGGAGCACTTCAAAGGCCCGCTCTATGTCCTTTCCCGCCGCCTCCTGCATCCTCTTGAACCTCGCCGTCTTTTCGTCAGATTCAACCCTCGGCGCTTTGATCAGTGTTACCCAAGAAGGGTAGATCCCGTCGGTCAAGTAGTACCCCTTGTCGCCAATCCTCAGGTACTCGTCGAAGGCGTCCGCAGCACCACCGGTGGCAAGTTGACGCACCGCCATCGTGCATTTTTGCACTGACGTCAGCCCCTAACGCCCGAGTGCATCTTGTCGATGCGTGAAGAAGTGGACGTTTTCCTCCAAAGTGCTGCAGATGCGCAAGAACAGATGCTTATGCATCCGGAAACGGCGTCGGAAAAAGTGCTCGCCGTAGGTGGGGTTGTCGGCGAAGTAGTCGGCGTGTAGGAGCGCACACGCCGCTTCTCGGTCGCGGTCGACGAACCCCCGCGCCCTCTTCTTCTTCTTTTTCTGCTCCGCTAGGTGTGCACGTATGTAGCGATCCGCGTCCGCCATCATCTCCATTACCTCGTCGTTGGTGCCGCCCTCGACATATTCCACCGACGAAGATGAAGACATTTTTTTGTAGTTGAATTTGAGAGAGAAAGAGGATGATAAAATGGTGTGAGAAGAATGAGGATTGAGGATATATTTATAGTAGAGGAAAATTAAAAAAAAAATTAAAAATAATTTTAAACGACCATTAGCCGTTGAACGGTCGAATTTTTAAAAATTTTTACGTTAGGCGCGTGCATCGCGCGCGCCATATATATATATATATATAATTCGCTTTGGCCGCGCGTCGTTGCCACGCGCCGGACTCGAGCAGCACTCGAGCACTCGGGCACGGCTCGAGTTGTCGTCGCCTGCCACGCGGGGTGTTCGAGCCACCCCCTGCTCGATCTGCACTCGAGCCGCAATACACATAGTCTAAGTATGACCTACGAACATGAAGGAAAAAGAAATTAATGTTCTAGCATGATAATAGAGCCACTATATATTGAAACTGATTTCAACGGACTATTAGAGCATCCACAATAAGGGTTGAGTAAGACCTAGGTTGATTATCGGGAAGCGTAATTTTATTGATTGGTGGTGTTGAGTAAGATCTAGGTTCTATTTTTCACATTAGTGGGGTTGAGTAAGACCCGAGTCTATAATTATTGGCAATGACTGAATATATATTTTATTTTGTTATTATTATTTTTATTTGTAATAAATATTATAAAAAATACTTAATTAAATTCAAAAATTAATAAATGATAATTTTATTGAATTTAAAAAAAACTAAAACATACACTAAATAAATAAATAAAAATACAATAATTAATGTTGCTACCTTTTTTATTTTTTATTTTTTTTAATCAGAAAAAAAAATTAATGGACCAATGGGGACACGCCAGTCGAAGGCGGTGTCGATAAATCGACATAGCCTTCGACACCCCCCTCGTTCTCGCCGGGGTCGAAGCACCCACAGCGGCCTTGTTCCCGCCTGGGTCGAGTGCCGCTCGACACCGCGATCGACGCCGCCGCTCGTACTCCGCTGTGGGTGCTCTTACGATCACTCCCCAAGCTAGGTTTACACAGTCTTGTTCACCTCATACGTACACTTGAAACCGATGAAGTGGAGACAGTCCAACTCTTGTCCAAAAGTGAAAAGTAGAAGAACAAATCAATGTGGTTTCCATATCACCGGAAAATCCTAACAAGCCGGCAACTAATCTCTTACTCATGTTAATTAAAATGCTCAACATGAATACAGACAAGGAGAAAAGGTGCCCTCATTTTCCAACAAATATACTCAATATTGAAGAGTTAGTTTTATTCACAACTCATTTTTTACACTCCACGTAAGGCTGTAATTAATCAACATACACAAAAGTTTTTATTTGAGATTATTTCCCTTACGTACAATCCCAAAGTTATAGTTTGACCAGTTAATTTTACGAATCAAATTGTTTTTATTGGAAACATTGTGGTTCAAGCCCTGTAACATTAAGAATCCATACAAATTTAGTTCCCACCAAAGTAGTAGATCATCAAAATATAAAGTTTCACAAAATCTTGAATTATTTTACTAAAGTCTCCCAATGTTTTATTTTTATAACCTTCAATCAGCTTTATGAACTCACATCTGAAAAAAACAACTTCACAACTCATAATAATATAGTATTTGGAAGTAAATTTTAAGCAGATCGTTTACCATTAGAAGGCCACATAAATCTAGTTTCCAGCGAAAAGAGGTTAGTTAAAAACTCACTTTCTTTATAAAAGTAGTATGGAGTTTTTACTAAAGGGATGCCAATATGCTTCTATCATGAAATTAAAATATTCAACTGACTTTTATGAATTAAAAATTGATAAGCTTAGAAATGAAACCATCTATATTTCTCATAGCATTAGAAGTCAGCATGACTTTTAAAACACGGAGCTTGAATATAATGTTTTAATAGAAAGTTATGATTATTTTACTAAAGTATGACATGATATTGTTTCTATATTATAATTTGGAATATTTAGATAAACACTCAAAAGTTTCACCGTTTTATTTAATACCAAGTCTTAGGCTATCAGCAACCCTTAGATCCAACACCTACTTTTCCACTAGAGACCCCTTAGAGATACCTACCCCTGCAACACAGCTGTCTCCAAACTGTCTCTATCTTTAATATTAAACAATTCCCCATTTCCATTAAATTAATTCATAAAATTCCATTAATTAAAATAACATAAAACATTACATTAATTCAAATAAAAAAAAACATTACATTAACTGAAATAAAAAAATATATTAATTAAAATAAAATAAAATATTACATCCGCATAAATAAAAATACTACTTCGGTAGAGCTCCAAATTTGCACCAAAGGTGCTTGATGAGATCATTGGTAAGCCGATGGTGCTTTCGTTGATCTCTGAGGCCGGCTTTCAGAGCGAGATATTCCAGAAACACGATCTGTGTGGCCCTCCGGGATATCCCGCCAGTGGACGGAGAATCGGAGTCGTCTCTCGAATTCTCCACATCCTCCCGCTCGTCTTCGATGATCATGTTGTGCAAAATAATCTACGCGAACATGATATCTCGGAGATGCCTCGTGTACCA
Source organism: Schizonepeta tenuifolia (assembly GCA_029490685.1). Classification (NCBI taxonomy): domain Eukaryota; kingdom Viridiplantae; phylum Streptophyta; class Magnoliopsida; order Lamiales; family Lamiaceae; genus Schizonepeta; species Schizonepeta tenuifolia. The sequence continues at coordinate 15,673,285 of CM055955.1, read as the reverse complement.
GCACCGACCCGGAGCCCGGATTATTCCCCATCGGGCTTGGAACACTCCAAAGGCCCGCTCTATGTCCTTTCAGGCCGACTTCTGCATCTTCTTGAACCTCGCCGTCTTTGGGTCAGTTTCAACCTTCGGCTCTTTGATCAGTGTTGGCCAAGAAGGGTAGATTTCGTCGGTCGAGTAATATCCCTTGTCGTATCGGTTTCCCATGAAGGTGAAGTTGCACGACAGAGCTCTATCCTCGAGCACGTCGGTGAACAAGGGCGACTGATTGAGGACGTTGATGTCGTTGTTGGAGCCGGCACACCCAAAAAAGGCATGCAAGATCCACAAATCACATGACGCCACCGCCTCCAAGATTAAGGTAGGCACGCCTTGATCGCCGCGCGTGTACGCACCCGCCCACCCTTTTGGGTAGTTCCTCCAAGCCCAGTGCATGCAATCCAGGCTCCCGAGCATCCCTGAAAACCCATGCCGCGCCTCGTGCATTTGGAGCAGACGTGCGGTGTCGGCAGCGTTTGGCTTCCTCAGGTATCGCTCGCCGAAGAAGTCGATCATTGCTCGGCAAAATTTTTTGAGGCATTGCCGGGTGCTATCTCCGATCTTTAGGTACTCGTCGAACACATCGGCAGCACCACCGGTGGCCAGTTGTTGCACCACCATCGTGCATTTTGCACCGATGTCAGCCCCTATCGGCCAAGTGCATCTTGTCGATGCGTGAAGTAGTGGACGTCGTCCTCCAACGTCTTGCAGATGCGCAAGAACAGATGCTTATGCATCCGGAAACGGCGTCGGAAAAAGTGCTCGCCGTAGGTGGGGTTGTCGGCGTGTAGAACCGCATACGCCGCTTCACGGTCGTGGTCGACGAACGACCTCACCCTCTTCTTCTTCTTTTTCTACGCCGCTAAGTGTGCACGAATGTGTCGATTCACGTCCGCCATCATCTCCAGTACCTCGTCGTCGGTGCCGGTCTCGACATATTCGACCGACGAAGATGAAAAACTCGATGAAGATATTTTTTGAGAGTTGAATTTGAGAGAGAAATAAGTTGTATTTTGTGAGATGAATGAGGGATGAGGTTGAATTTATAGTGGAGGAAAAGAATAAAAAAAAAATCGGCATTTTAGCCATTGAAAGTCACAACGTTCGTTTTTAAATTCTTTTTCCGTTAGGCGCGTGTTTAATTTTTTTTTTATTTCGAAATACGCGCGCGTGCAAGCCACGCGCTGGCTTCGAGCAGGGTCTCGTGCGTTCGAGCCGGTCTCGAGCCACGCGGGCTTGCAACGTGGGGGCCTCGATGCCGCCCCGTCTCGAGCCCCCTCTCGAGCTGCCTCCTCGAGCCCGCGGTGTGGGCTGTCTTATATCACTTGAAAGCCAAGCGAATCTAATTCTCGTAGAAAATTAAAATAATTTAAAAGTATTCTAGAGAAAATCATAACCGAATGTTTAGAGGGTTATATTTGTTTTCATGTAATTTTAATAAACAGATAATGAATAATTAATATATTTATTTCTATTAATTTTTGGTAGTATATAAGGAATGCAAAGGAGTTGCGAATAGAATTACCCATTAAAAGAGAAGAAAAAAAGAAAAAGAAAAAGAAGAACCGCCTTATTGGCGCACCACGTCTTGCAATTCCACAACTTATTGGACTATTTCTTACATCTTAACGGGCCTGATTCATGGCCTGATCCAATTCTATCCACTTATCCACTCCAACAAAATTAAACAACTTTTTTCCTACTAAGTTTTCTTTCTCAAAATGCATGGTTTCCAAGTCAGTCTGTATGTATTTTCTAATGTTGTAAAAACTGAACCGGAGATTGAACCGGTGAGATTTCTGGGTCATGATTCAATTAGTTTAACCGGTTGAACTTTGATTGAAAATCAGGTTGAAAATTGGTTGAAAAAATGCTAGCCTTGTAAGGTTGTGGGCAGCGGCGCGCTTGTGCGCGCGCGCCCAAGCCGACCTCGCTGTCCACTGCCGAGCGCCGCGCTCGCGCGCTCAAGCTCGATGGAGCGAGCCTGCGCTCTCCCACACTCGACGTCACGTGGTGGCCACTGGTTGGTCGCCGGCATAGCCGTTGCGATCGCCAACGGTCACCAGCGAGCTTTTATTTTTTAAATTCAAATTACTACTATATATATATCCTTCCCCACCCACAAATCACACACTACACTCTCTATACTCTCTACTCTACACTCATCTCTCTCACATTTTCTCCCATAACCGGAGGTCACCTTCTCCGACAGTCAATTATTTCTTCCAAAAAAAATGGATCCCAACGCGAATTTCAACTCCTATTGGCCATTCGCCGACGATTCACCGAGCCGAAACCCCTCTCGTCCATCCCCTCGACAAAATTTGTATTCTCAAATATCCCAACGAGATTTATTCTCATCGCCTCTGGCCTTCACCCCACAATTTTCCACGGCGGGAGCCTACGTTCCTCACTTTCCGGCGGGTGCATTTGCACCGTTTCAAGGATTCGGAGCCGTCGGAGCCGCCAATGCCATCCCCTTGAGCATCGACTACCCCCACACACCCTGCGCCGTCATCCGAAGATTTCAACTCGACAGTGAATTTGGACGCCGACATCGACGAGGTCCAAGTCACGTCGCCGGCAAAGAGGACATGAAAGAAGGCGGCGACCTCCGGCAGTGGTCGTCGTGGTCGCCGTGGTGACCGTCATGGAGACGGTAGGGCGGGTACGGTGGAGTTGGTGGATTCGTCTTCCGAAGGCGAGGACGGGCCGGTGGGATACATCGAGGCCGAGACCGAAGTCTTAGCTCGGTGTTGGATCGACATCTCCCAAGACCCCATCGTCGCCAACAGCCAAAAGATAGATTCGTATTGGCGCCGCATTTTGCACCGTTACCGCAAGCTCCGTCCCAAAAACTCATCGAAGAGGAACACGTCAAAGCTCCGCAACCATTGAGATCGAGTGAACATCGTTTTAATGGAATTCCAACAAGTTTACAAGGAGTGCGAGATGGCAAGTCGAAGCGGTGAGAGCAATGAGGACATTTTGTCCAACGCTCTCAATGCATGGCAAGACGCGAAGAAAGCTGCTTTCGAGCACTTGACGACGTGGCGGGTAGTAAAAAATACGCCGAAATTTTTCATGGTCTACTCCGCAAAATACCATATCGAAACGGCAGCAAAGAGAACGAAAACGGACAAAGATGGGAGCTACACCACTTCGGCGCAGGATTCGGCGGCAGCGAGCAATCCGAGCGGGAGCACACCGCGGGCCTCCACTCCACTTTCCGGCAGCAAATTTGAGTCGGAGCACTCTAGTCGGATGGAACGCCCGATGGGTAGAGACAAGGCAAAGGCGGCCACAAGAGGGAAGGGGAAGGCCGGATCGAGCTTGGGAAGCGGTTCGGCATCGAGAAGTATATGTAAGGAATTTGTTATGGCGGCCACGAGAATGTCGCAGCAAAAGGAAGAATTTACGAGGCCAACAAGACTATCATATCATCACGAGAAGCACCGTTGGTATGGAACCGGCCCAGAAGGAATTCCACGATCGATGGGTCAAGGACCTTAAGATTAAATATGGGTGGCCCGTTGATGATGAGTAGTTTATTTATTTTTTTTATGTTTAAGGTAGTATTTAATTTTATTGTAATATAGTTTAGTGTAATATTTTAATTTAGTGTAATATTTTTATTTTGAATGAAATGATTTTTTTTAACATTATATCTTAAAAATAAAGGAATCGCCGCGCTCGCAACAATTTTGGCGAGCTCGCCACTGCACTTCAATTGGTGCGCGCGCTGGGCCCACGAAAAAGGCAAGCGAGCTAGCTCGCCAAGCTCGTCGCTGCTAGGAGTCTAAGTTGGAATGTGCTTTGATAGCACTCAAAAGTAACTATATTAATAGAAACAGTTAAATTAATCACAAATCACTTGTTTGTGGAGTGGAAAAAGCCTTTAGATTCCTCCTAGAGGTTCCTTGTTCAATTCTCCTTCCCTACATCTATAATTTTAGGACATTTCAGTGACCCGGACGGATCTCAAAAACCGTCGTCGGTTCGCAATTCTAATCAATTTCATTCGGTTCGAACATGTTCTAACCGATTTTCACCCACACAGGGTTTATAGGTACTAATCGGACCGGTGTCAAGGCCGGTTCTAGGTTGAACCGGCCTGTCCGGTCCGATTTTGAAAACATTTGTATTGTCTTTCACTTTACAATTAATGGAAATTACAGTTTGGCACCATTTTGCTCAACGAATTGATATTATTGTTTAATTGGAAAATATAAATTTGTTAAGATGTTTACTTTGGTAGGAAATTTATTATTAGGAAATGAAGAATAAGAAAACAAAACATGAAAATATTTTAATTCACATCTTTTTTTTATTACATGTTCACTATAGTAAAAAGAAACTTATATCACAAGGTGTCCCACAGTCTCTATTTTTATGTCTTTTATAGAATGCGAAATTATCATGACAAGTATTCTCATGTTAATATTATCTAATATTGGAGTGAAAAGTAAAATGATGGGCTAACCTGCAAATTATTCACCCTACCCAGGAAAATTAACCACTGAAACAAAAATATAAAAATAATGGAAAAAGTATGAAAATAATTGTATTCTACGTGTTGCTATCGATATAAACATACCCATATAAACATCAATCTATAATAGAACAACAAGTCTCCTTCTATATGGTAGTAAGAGTGTTTGCAGTGGCTGTCTCCATGGATGTCCATGGAGACAACCCAGTGCAGTATCTGTTGGAATTTTGGTTAATTATAGCATTAAATCAATGAGGGATGTGAAGAAACTAATGGTAGAAATGAAATCTACGTTTTGAGCACTATGATTTAATGTATTTATTTGTTCAATTCCATTAAGGAATGAATGAACAATTAATACATAAACATGGCTACTTAAAACTAGACTTTTTTTTTTGTATCTTATTTGTCCCACATCGAAAAATCAAGGAAGTTTTGTGCTATATATAAGGAGCAACACTTTAAGGGAGTATATCCAAGTGTGCTATCTTATGGTGCACCTTTGTGGGTCAAGTGTTGGCACCTTTTATGCTTGACCATGATTCCTACGAGGACGGTGCGAAGCACCGTCCGAGTTCGAGTCCAAAGGCGACGACGACGAGCACGTGCATGTCGCACTTATCGCAATGGGCGCTTTGAGGCGCACTTTGCACTTCCCTCAGTCTTGATCGGAGCAATTGAGGAACCAAAGTTATTTTAGCTAAGGGACTCGGCAGTTGGTGTCGGTTTCGGCAGTTGGTGTCAGTTTCCAACCGAACCAACGCCTTTGACACATGGCGGCACCAGACAAGGCGCCCTTTCGTCCGTGCCACGTGGCGGTCTCTGGTTGTTTGGCGCCCAAAATCACCCCGTAGGCACCCGTTCGGAACGGACACTTTCTGCCTATAAATAGCCCTCATAATTCGACATTTAGGAACTACAAAACTAACCAACGAGCACTTGCATCGAGTTTGCATATATTCACTTCATATATAGTTGAGTCTAGGATCGAGTACTCGTCCCGAGTATCGAGTAGTTCGCCGGAACTTCGACACGTCGTGCAACGTCTCAAGTTCATCAAAACCGTTGTATCTTGGAGGCAATTGCTGTAGACCGCGTGCACGATAGCGGAGCAATATTGTCTTACGGAGATAGTGCCTAGCACTAGCCTCGGTTCATTTCTTTCTGTCTTTCATTTTCGTACACATATCACACACCATCATATAATTTCCAACAGTATCCAGTGTCTCGAGAGACAGTGATATCTTGACAAAATTAATATTCAAAATTAATAAACTAATTAGATGGAGACACCCCATAGAGACAGTCCCCCTGCAGCTGACTGTCTCTATCTCCATCACACCCCATAGAGATATCTTATAGAGACACTACCACTACGGGGATAGTTTAATGAATATAGCTAATGATTGTCAAGTATGTTTCATCATTTTACACACTCTTAACTAAAAATATGCATATTGCATGCTATACGCATATGTATCCAGGTGGATTGATTTCTTCTTCTACCGTTGGCTACCAATCGGGCAAATATATGGGTAATCAAGAAGGAGTGGATCGAGTGAAATGGATTTGAGCTGGAAAATTATGCCCAAATCTATTTAATTAGTGTATGTTAATTATATTTGTTACAAAAATTAATGAAATTATTATTGGTAGAAGGTGAAGTTAAAATAGCAAGGAATAGTAATTTGGTAAAGGAATAAGGGTACAACAGTACAAAAAATAAAACAGAATTTTTATGAAACGGTGGAAAATATGAAATATGGAGTAGGTTTATAAAAATACGGAGAGAGTATAATGCAAAATTTATATAAGCAACAAGAAAACCAGCCGTCTTGTCTTGCTTGATGCATCAAATCAGCGAAGAGCAAATCTCCCGTTCTTGTGCAACTCCTCAATCCCCACCTCGGCGCAAGTGTATACCAATCGCTCCGCCGTTCTCTCACGCGCCACCGTATTCATCACGCTCCACCACCTACACTCGCCGTCAGCCACCAGGTCGCACGCCACCACCTCCTCCACGTCCCACGCATCATTGTACACATACACAGTACTCCCACCCATCCGAACACTAATCGAACACTTGGCTGAACTCTCACTCCTCAATTTCGCCACGTACTCCACAGGCATTTCTCCCATCTCTTCACACTCATAATCTTCTCCGGTGACACTCCATATCTTCACTCTCTCCACATTTTTTATCCGGCAAATCCCGACCAGAATCAGGCAGCTGTTATTAGTGCATCCGATGTTATAACTGCTAATCGATTCACCCGTACATAAATTAAAGGGTCCTGACCACGATTTGGATGGCGGATCGAAGCAGTGTATCTCGCCGGATACTTTATCGGCGACGATGAGTTTCTCCGCCGCGACGGCGATTGACAGCGAGGACAAAGCCGCCGAGTCTCTTATACTCCCCGGCATCGTGTCGCAAATGCGCCAGGTGCGCGTATTCAGATCGTAGATCTCGACGGCCAAGGGCTCGTCTTCGAAATCGCATCCGCCGCCGGCGATTACGACGGAGTTCCCCACCCGCGCGACGATTGGGTCCTGCCGCCACACAAGCGGAGGCTCGACGTGGCACCATTCGACATTGAGAGGATCGGAGGAGAAAGAGAAGCGCGATGAGGAGAGCATGTAGATGAAATTGGAGTGCGACGATTTAACGCCGGTGGTGTAATCCATCGGCGGCCGAGATATTTTGATCCAGACGTCAGAGCGTGGATCGTACGCGTGGGCCGTGGCGGCGTACGGATAGCGGCGTCTGCGTGTGGAGGATCAGCCACGGCCGCGGCTTGTTGTGGTGGCGGAGGGAGGAGGATACGGCGTCGCGCCATGATTTCGACACGTGCGAGGCGGACACCAGGTCGACGAGCGGCACGTTCGAGAAAATGCTCTCCATTACGTCCGCATAAAATTCGAATTTTTCCTTCTCTTTTTCCAGCACCGTTTCTTCAGCTCTGTGTGCTGCCATTTCAGATAATTTTGATTGGGATTTCTAGTCAAATACTAGTAATTTTCTGCTCACTTGTGTTTGTGCAGGTTTAATTCATTTGTCTGTATATTTATAGTTAAGATAATTAATGGCTAGTGGTAGGCAGAGTAATTTAAAATGTCGTTAGGATTTACGAAAATGATTACTAATTTTTCTCAACTTGTACTTCACTTTTGTTTTTTTTTGTAGCTCCAAATTAGCGTCGCACGTTTTTTTAACCATGTTCATTTGTTATGAAATTAAACACGCCATTGGATTCTATTTTCGCATTAGGTCTTGACTTTTATAATCTTTTTGAGGTGATATATCAGAACAATAATTCTGTCAGATTCTATGACAAATTCATATATCATGATTTTCTACGATAACATTCTTGTGATCATAATTCGTGATTGACTGTTGAATCTGATGGGAACGGCTAATGAAAGCCGAACCGACTTGCCCTCGACATACAAGAATCGCTAGATAAATCATACAAGGATTAGAGATACTGTTCTCTTGAATTTGGAGGTTGTTGAATGATTCCACTAGACGATCTTCTAGAATGTGTCCGGTCTCGATCTCGGATGCTACGTGGTTAGCAATCCTCCAAGATCCTCAAAACCACTCCAAACCCTCACTACTTTATCTCTCTATCCCTTGTGTGTGTGCAACAATGAGGACACATAGGTTTGCAATAGAGAGCTTGTAGATATATGAGACAATCTATAGGCCAAGCCAATTATGACTTAATATGTGGGTTGGTCTTGAGTGTAAGAGGACATTTGGGCCATTCTAGGGATCTACTAAAAAACTAGAGTTGGGCCTTCCTATATACTTGTATACTATTATTCAAGCCCAGAATAATTACAAGTATATAATCACTAATTCATTCCACTAAAGAATTAGTGATGCACTGCCGCTCTAGTCCACTGATGAATCAGGACTTCTAGTTTTGACTTCGACAATCCCCATGTTTAAGATGTCAAACATTCATTAATTAATTAAAGCTTCTGACAGCTTAAATTAATTAATATCTTTAATTCCTTAAGTAGTACCACTCAACCTTATTATCGTATCAGATATAAAATCCACCTGCAGGGTTTAATATGATAAACTTAATGAGCTCCTTAAGGAAATGTTATCAACCTGGGGTCACCAGGACAAGGTTTCCTAATACAGTTAATTAAGTGTCGAAACAAATATTATTGTCACCCAAGATACAAAGCATATTAAGTTAACGCATAACTCTCACCCATAGTAAGTCAAAGTGACACACAGATATTTGATCACACTTAATCACTTACTATGATTTAGATCTATCGAGTCACTGAGACCTTAGTTCTTCTCAAACGGTCAGAATAGAAGAACACGTCTCACTGCGATCCATTCAATACATAAACATATGTACTAGCATAAACAAGTAGTCAAGACAAACTACTTTTTGTTATATGCTACAGTCTATACCGATAACTTGTCCAGAGTTATCTCAACTGTGAATAACTATTAATATCTCATGAGAAACTGATCAAATGATCTTCTGTGATCTACAACACACCATTTGATCTATAACATGAGATAAAGGGACAAAAGATATTATGCGACAAACAATCAAATCAGACATGAGAGAAAACAGTGGAAATAGAAACAGTGTATACAAGCACAAAACGTTTGCTTTATAGTATACACCAACAGAATCAATTTATACCTTAATTTTTTTTAGGCTAAATTGCATATAAATTCCCCACCTTTTATTAATTTTTTGTTTATATTCCCACTTTTTTAAATTAGGTGAAAATTACTCACCTTTTAAATTTTCGCAATTCGATACTTTCGACCATTTCTCCCCATATTAGCGCTGACATGGGATCTAGAATTACTTACATGGCAAAGTCCGGCCAAAACACAAACGACGTAATTTTAAAAACACTTATATAGTTCTTGATCGGTGTCCTAATACACATAAATAAATATAAATATAAGTGTTTGTGTTTGAGGAAATGACGACGTTTTGTATTTATAAAACTACGTTGTTTGTTTTTTCATCACGCTTTGCCATGTAAGCAATTTTGAATTCCATGTCAGTGCTAATTTGAAGAAAATGATTAGAGATATCGAATTGTAAAAATTTAAAGGGTGGATTATTTTTATCTAATTTAAAAATGTGAAAATATAAACGAAAAATTGGTAAAGGATGAAAATCTTTATATACAATTTAGCCATTTTTTAACCTTATCTAATATACAACAGTTTTGCTTGGATGTCAATAGAGGTTCGTTGTATTTATATTTTTGTGGTACATGATGCGACTCTAAATTTTTCGAATAATAGAACAGATTTTAACGCTAAAAATAATTCTTTTTTTCGAGGAAACACACTAAAAATATTGGAAACCTTACTATTTGGATTTGTCTTTTTACTACTGACAACGTGGAAAGAAATAAGACAAATATATATGGAAAATACTAAAAACCAGAGATAAGTCATGGCCCGTAACTAAAAGAGCGAGAGAGACGGTGGGGGCTTGCAAGTATCTTAGGTTGTCTGCAACGCGGCTCGTCGCCGGCATCTCGAAGGAGTCTCGAGATGACTCCGGCTGGAGACTGCTGCGTTGCAGCTTTCGCGAGCTCGAGACCGGCTCGAGCAGCTGGTCCGAAAAAGAAAAAAAATGAATGATGCGGGTAAAATATGCACCTAACGGGTGTATTTCTGAAAAAATCGACTGTTTGCAACGGTTATTGCCGATTTTTGATTTTTGATTTTTCTTTTTTCTTTTTTTACACTATAAATTCAACATCTTTCTCTCTTTCATCCCACAAAAAAAAAACACAACCTCTTTCTCTCTCAAATTTATCTCTAAAAAAATGTCTTCATCGAGCATGTCATCTTCGTCAATGGAATATGTCGAGACTGGCACCAACGATGAGGTACTGGAGATGATGGTGGATGTGGAATGAGCTCTCCGTGCACACTTAGCGGAGCAGAAGAAGAAGAAGAAGAAGAGGGTGAGGTCGTTCGTCGATCGTGAAGCGGTGTGTGCGCTCCTACACGCCGACTACTTCGCCGACAACCCCACCTACGGCGAGCACTTTTTCCGACGCCGTTTCTGGATGCATAAGCATCTGTTCTTGCGCATCTGCAAGACGTTGGAGGACAATGTCCACTTCTTCATGCATCGACAAGATGCAATTGGCCGAAGGGGGGCTGACATCAGTGCAAAAATGCACGATGGCGGTGCGACAACTGGCCACTGGTGGTGCTGCGGATGTGTTCGACGAGTACCTGAAGATCGGAGATAGCACGGGTCGACTTTGTCTCTGAAAATTTTGCCGAACAATAATTGACCTCTTCGGCGAGCGATACTTGAGAAAGCCAAACGCTGCCGACATTGCTCGTCTGCTCCAAATGCACGAGGCGCGGCATAGATTTCTGGGGATGCTCGAAAGTTTGGATTGCATGCACTGATTTTGGAGGAACTGCCCAAAAGGGTGGGCGGGTGCTTACACGCTTGGCGATCACGGCGTGCCTACCTTAATTTTGGAGGCGGTGGCGCCGTCTGATTTGTAGATCTGGCATGCCTTTTTTGGCTGTGCCGGCTCCAACAACGACATTAACGTTCTCAACCTAGTCGCCTTTGTTCACCAACGTGCTTGAAGATAGAGCTCCGACGTGCAACTTCACCGTCACGGGAAGGCAGTACGACAAGGGGTACTACTTTACTGACGGGATCTACCCGAGTTGGCCAACACTGATCAAAGCGCCGAGGGTTGAAACTGACCTAAAGACGGCGAGGTTCAAGAAGATGCAAGAATCGGCCAGAAAGGACATAGAGCGGGCTTTTAGAGTTCTCCAAGGCCGATGGGGAATCATCCGAGCTCCGGGTCGGTGCTGGTATACGAGACATCTTCGAGATATCATGTTCACATGCATTATTTTGCAGAAACATGATCATCGAAGATGTGCAAGAGGATGCGGAGAATTAGAGAGACAATGCCGATTCTCCGTCCACTAGTGGGATATCATAGAGGGTCACTCCGATCACCTTTGAGGAATATCTCTGACAAGAAGCCGACTTGAGAGATGCTCGTAAGCACCATTGACTTACCAATGATCTCATCGATCACCTTTGACGCAAATTTAGAGCTCTACCCGAGTAGTTCATATTTTAATTAATATATATATTTTTATTTCAAATAATGTAATTTTTTATTTTATTTGAATTAATTTAATGTTTTATGTTATTTTTATTAATGGAATTTTATAAATTAATTTAATGGAAATAGGGAATTATTTCATATTAAAGATAGAGACAACTTGAAGACCGTTGGGTTGCAGGAGTAGGTATCTCTAAGCTGTCTCTAGTGGAAAAGTGGTGCTGGAGACCCCTTGGAGACCACTAGTAGTCTCCAAGGGTTGAATGATAGCCTTACGGGTATGCTATTTGGATATAATGTGATGTGATTATCTACTCTAACAAAGAAAAAAGATAGTTCTCCCTCCGTCCCACCGAATACGGCCTGTTTTCAATTTTTGGATGTCCCACTATACTTGACATGTTTTCCTTTAAAGAAAACAATTAGTGTATACTTAACATTATAAAATATTGCATTCACACTACATGTGGCCCACCATCTCATCTATACCCTACTAACCTACTCCCACTACACACTATCCATCATCCCATCTATAACTTTATTAGCATTATAATATTGCATTTACACTACATTACACTATTAGCATTATAATATTGAATATATGAAATGACAAGTGACACGTCTAAAATAAATAAAAATAAAAATTATTCAAAAAGTAAACCGATTTTTGAGAATTTATATATTAGAAAATTAAATTTTAAAGGAGTGAGTTCATTGAGATATACTGCTTTTAACATTAAATATTTTTTTGGTTTGTCTCATTAGGATTGATCTAGTGGTGAAAATGGTCGTTTGAGATCTTTCGGTCTCAGGTTCAAACCCTATGAAGCGTTTCTATAAGTCGAGTCTGTCACGCCTATACTTGGAAAATGTAGTTTACCTACCCTATATGATTTACAGGTTGAGGGTTCTCAGATATCAAAAAATTAAAAATAAAATTTATATTGATATCTATATACTCTAATTATTTTATTGCACCCCTAAACAAAAAATCTTCCGCCATTGCATATAGTCCTTAGCAAGCGGAATACAAAAATATCTGGAACATTTAAATGTATTCTCTCTCTAAAAACCAAGACGGCGCGCTAGGGTTTTAGAGAGAAGTAGCGGAGCCGTCAGGCGAGTTTGTCCTTCTAATGGAAGCGAAGTGGTGATTCAAGGGTGTCCAATTTTTAGCATATGGATCCTGAGAAAGTATCACGATTGATTAATGAGTTAAAGTTGAATGATGAATTGAAGGAAGCCGTAGTTGATTTGGAGCCACAAGATCGCAATGGTGAGAGGTGTAAGGGTGGATTACTGTTGGATGGCTATATGGTGGGGAAAATTTTCGCTTCTAGAGTTGTCAACAGAGATGCACTTCTCCATCAACTTCCCATAATTCAAAATACGAGGGGAAGACCAGACATTGAAATTGTGGGAGATAATTTATTTACTATTGTCTTTAACAATGACAAGGATAAGAAATATGCTTTGTTGGATGGCCCTTAGCACTTTCATGAGCACTTGATGGTTTTCAAGGAACCTAAGGGCCTGCAAAAGGCAATTGATGTGGAGTTCAATGAGTTCATCACTTGGATTCAATTTCATAGTTTACCGATTGCTTGCATGAATCCGGTGGCAGTGTGCAAGATGACAGAGATTGTGGGCAGAGTAGATGAGATTGATGTGGGAACAGGGGGAAACTATCTTGGCCAATACGCTAGGGCACGAGTCACTCGCGATATAAGTAAACCTTTGCAGAGATGTGTTAGCGTACGAGCATCATCTGGAGAGACACAAGCTATTATGGTATGTTATGAAAAAATGCCGGAATTTTACACAGCGTGTGGACGAGTGGGGCATGCAGTATGACACTGTGATGTTTTGGGAGTAGATAAGTCTGTAGTGGTGTATGGTGGATGGCTATGAGCGGGCAAAATAATAGAGAGTCAACGGGGACGACGGCCTATACAGACACCAGAAAGCAATCCTTCTATGGGGGAGTCCTCCTCTCAGCATGCATATAAGAGGAGAACTATTATGGGTAGGAAGCTAGATGAGGGTATTGACTAGGAGAGAGATTAGTTGGTAGCTTCCAGTAGTGAGAAGGGCAGTCAGTAGAGGGAAAGATCTACAGTGGGCTAGTAGTAAGCAGGGGAAACAACAATATGATGACGGTTCAAGAACTGCGAAGAAAGATTTAGCACTGACAAATACTCTTGATAAGGTGATAACGGATGGGGACAGAGCTATAGAGGTGGAAGAGATGGAAGAGGTAGCGATGGATGGTGGGCCAGATAGGGAAAGAACTGAGGGGCAATGGTTAACAAGTGGAGCAATGTGGTTTGGGGTAGTAGAGGTAGAGGAGAGAGAGGTGATAGAGGTGGCAGAAGAGGGAGAGGCGGTTGGAAAAGAAGAGCTCGTGATATGGGGAAGCTAGATAATAGTCGTGAAGGACCAGTAGTGGGAGAGAAGAGAGGTAGTGTAGATGTCTTTTTGGGGGAAGAGACAGATAGGGGCAAGCGGTTGAATTTGTTGTTTAACCTTTCTGTGGGACATTTTGTAGATGAATCTTTATCGGCGGTGGCTGTGGGCAAGCCCCGTCGATCACAATGAATTGCTTAATTTGGAATGCACGGGGATTGGGGAGTCCCCGCGCATTCCATGAACTACGTCGGTTGATTACCGACACATCTCCAAATTTGGTCTTCATCTGCGAGACCAAGATGATTCATCGAAGAGGTCAAGTTTGGCGATCAATACTTCGGTTTTCGGGAATGTTAGTGGTGG